>JADMLD010001381.1:0-398005 GCA_017589585.1 Phylloscopus whistleri
GGGGTGCCCCCCCTGTCCCCGCCCCGCGGAGGCAGCGCTGCACGTCCCTGTCCCCGCAGACCTGGACCAGCTGCTGTCGGACCTGCGCTCCTTCCTGCTCCTCCTGGACCGCGAGAGCCTCAGCGCCGCCGCTCGGGCCAAGAAAAGCTCCGTGTCCGAGCTGCTGGTGCGGCTGCAGAGCCCCCCGTGTGAGTGCGGGGCTGGGGGCGGGCTGGGGGAAGCCCCCCGGGGGGGCGGGGGGCGCGGGGCCGTGACCCGGCGCTCCCCCCGCAGCAGAGGATGCAGAGTACATGATCATGCGCTGCCTCTCGCCCTCGCCGGGGCCCCCGCGGGGCCGGACCAGCCCGGGTGAGCCCCGCGCTCCCACCCTGCCCCGTCTCCCCCTCCAGGCGCCGTTTTGGGGGGCTCCCCGACCCCTCGGCGTGGTTTTGGAGGGGGCCCCCGACCCCTTGGCACGGTTTTGGGGGGGATCCCAGACCCCTCAGCGCGGTTTTGGGGGGGATCCCCGACCCCTTGGCACGGTTTTGGGTGGGTCCCCAACCCCTTGGCGCGGTTTTGGGGGGTGTCCCCGACCCCTCAGCGTGGTTTTCGAGGTGTCCCCGACCCCTCAGCGCGGTTCTGGGGGGTGTCCCCGACCCCTCAGCCCCCCGGCGCGGCGCTGCCCGCCCCGCTTTCCCCGCAGGATCCCGGTCGGAGGAGGCAGCGGGAGGCAGAGCCTGCGAGAGCCGGCACGGAGGGGGTGAGAGGGGGCAGCGCGGGGCCGGGGGGGGCTCAGGGGGGTGGGCGAGCGGCCCGGGCACGCCAGGGGTGGCACCGGTGGCCAATTTTGCTGGCAGGGAGGGGCTCCAAGCAGCCCGGGAGGATTTTTGGTGCCCCTGGCAGAGCCCCCCCGGCGGCGACCCCGCGAGGGACCCCCGGGGGGGGCAGCGCCTCTGGAACCCCCCCCCCCCCTGTACCCCCAGAACAAAGCTCGGGGAGCCCCCCCGCCCCCCGCGGCCGATGACTCCTACGAGGACGCCGAACACCCGGGGCACGGTGAGGTCTCCCCGCGCCCCCTCCCCAGAACCCCAGCGCGCCCCCCGCCCCCAGCCCTGACCCCATCGCGACTCCCAGGCGGCGGCGACAGCGACAGCAGCCACTACGAGTCGTACGGAGAGGAGGAGGAAGAGGAGGAGGAAGAGGAGGAGGAAGGGGTGAAGGACCGCGCCCACTACCTGCGCTGGCCCTCATCGACCCCCGGCGCCGAGGCCGAGCCCCCCGGGCGGCCCGAGGCGCAGCTCTGCGGCTTCCTCTGGAGGAAACGCTGGCTCGGCCAGTGGGCCAAGCAGCTCTTCATCGTCCGGGAGCACGCGCTGCTGGTCAGGGGGCTGGGAGGGTGGGAGAGGGGCTCCGTGCCCCTCCTGACCCCGCCGTGCCCCCCCCTGACCCCCCCGCGCCCCCTCCCCAGTGTTTCAGGTGCGCCGCTGACCTGCAGCCGCTGCTGGAGCTGGACCTGCGCGGCTGCCGCGTGGCCCGCAAGGACAAGCGGGGCAAGAAGATGCCGCACGCCCTGAAGGTGACGGGCACGGCGGGGGAGGTGCTGGTGATCGGCTTCCAGAGCCGGCAGCAGGCGGAGGACTGGAGGAAGGTTTGGAGGTGTTGCAGCCTGTGGGCAGGAGTGCGGTGGGAAAGGGGAAACGGGGGCGCGGCCCTCGCTCCGGTGCAGGATGGTGCTGTCCCTCCCCCGGTTCCCTTCTCGGGGTTTGTGTGGAGCTTTTTTTGGGGTGTGCAGCTGCAGGCCGGGGGTGCAGCGCTGCCCGTTTCCCCCGGCAGGTGATCGAGGAGGTCAGCAGCGATGCCCCCAGCGGGCTGGCGGCCCTCAGCGCCCCGGGGTCACCTCCCTCCAGGCCCAGCAGGGTGAGTTTGTCCCCCGGGAACCCCAGGAGTGGGGACGGCTCAGGGGTGCGCCCCAACCCCGCAGCTCTTCTGCCTCGGGGCGCTGAGAACCCACCGAGACGGAGCGCACCCCCATCCCAGCTCGGCAAGGAGGAGGAAGAGGAGGAGGAGGAGCAGAAGCGCTCCCGGCGGAGCCCCGCCCGCAGCCCGCGGCCCGGAGAGGATTCCAGAGGAGGTGAGGAGAGGTTGCGGGCAGGGTGAGGTGTTCTCTGCCCCCGCCGTGCCCGCTGACCGGCGCTGCCCGCAGGGTTCCTGGCCGTGCTGCGGCTGCGGGGCCGCTGGCAGCGCCTGCGGTGCGCGGTGCGGCACGGAGCCCTGCGCATGTTCCCGGAGCCCGGCGCTGCCCGGCGCCCCGTCCGCGCCCTGAGCCTGGACGGCTGCCAGGTGTCCCCGGGGCCGGCCCAGGGGTCACCGCAAAATCTCCGGATCCGCATCGCCCAGCGCGGCCGGGAGCTCGCCCTGCTGCAGGTGAGTGAGGGACGGCCGGGGGAGCGCCGTGTCCCTCCCGGGGGGCCCCGTGTCCCTCCCGGGGGGGGCCCGTGTCCCTCCCGGGGGGCCCCGTGTCCCTCCCGGGGGCACCCACTGAACCCGGACTGGGGGTGCCCCCTGAGCCCAGACCCTGCTCCGGGGGGCACCCCCTGAGCCCAGGTTGGGGGCACCCACTGAGCCGGGACTGAGGGTGCCCCCCGAGCCCAGCGGACCCCCCCCGAACCCAGATCCTGTCCCAGGGGGCACCCACTGAGCCCAGACTCTGCTCTGGGGGGCACCCACTGACTCCAGACTGGGGGCACCCACTGAGCCCAGACTGAGGGTGCCCCCTGGGCCCAGAGGACCCTTCCCGAACCCGGATCCTGTCCCGGGGGGCACCCCCCGAGCCCAGCAGACCCTGCCCCAGGGGGCAGCCCCTGAGCCCGGACTGAGGGTGCCCCCTGAGTCCAACAGACCCTTCCCTGAGGGTACCCCCTGAACCCGGATCCTGCCCAGGGGGCACCTCCTGAGCCCGAAATGGGGGCACCCCCTGAGCCCAGCCCCTGCCCTGAGGGCACCTCTGAACCCAGATCCTGTCCCGGGGGTACCCCCGAGCCCAGCCCCTGCCCTGGGGGCACCCCCTGAGCCCAGCCCCTGCCCTGGGGGTACCCCCAAGCCCAGCCCCTGCCCTGGGGGTACCCCCGAGCCCAGCCCCTGCCCTGGGGGTACCCCCGAGCCCAGCCCCTGCCCTGGGGGGCACCCCCCGAGCCCAGCCCCTGCCCTGGGGGGCACCCCCTGAGCCCAGCCCCTGCCCCACGCCAGGCCCGCTCGGATGAGGAGAGGGAAGCCTGGCTGAAGACCCTGCAGGCCAGGGGAGGAGCGGAGCCAAAGAAGGGCGAGGGGCCCCCCCCGAGACCCCCCAGGCCCAGCAGCCGCCCCGCTGCCGGGTAAGGACCTCGGCCACCCCCGGCCCCCCCGCTGCCCTGCGGGGCGTGGGCAGTGACGGGAGCCCCTCCCGCCCGCAGGGGGCTGCTGCTGCGCCGTGTCCCGACCCCCAACGCCTACATGGACGATCCCTTCGGGCAGCCCCCGCCGCCTGAGAGCCCCAAACATCTCTGCTCCAACGCCGAGCGGCTGCAGCAGCTGGTAACCTCTGCTCGGTGCTCTTTGCCCCCCGCTCGGGACCCTCAGGGTGGGGAGGATCCCCTCCCACCGCCCCTTTGCCCACGGGCCTCTTCTCCCGGGCAGCAGCAGAGCCTGGACCGGGCAGCGCAGGGGCAGCGCGGGAGACCCGTGTCCGCCCTGCCCACCTGCGCCGGCAGCCACGCCCCGGGCAGTGCCCCGGCCCCGCAGGCAGGTGAGAGGGGCTGGCTGCTCCAGCCGGGCGTGCCCAGGGCTCTCCCCGCATCCCCCAGCTCGCTGGGATGGAGGCTGCAGGGCCCACGGGAGCTGGGATTGGTGTCCTTCCCCTGCCCTTCCTCCTCTTCCCTTCCTCCCCGCCATCCTTTCTCTGCCTTTCTCCTGAGCATCTTTTCCCTGAATTTCCTCCCCATCACCCTTCCCCTGCCCTTCCCCCTGACCCTTCCTCCTCTCCCCTCCCTCCCCACCATCCTTTCCCTGCCCTTCCCCCTGACCCTCCCTCTCTTCTCTTCCTCCTGATCATCCTTTCCCTTCCCTTCCTCCCCACCATCCCTCCTCTGCTCTTTCTCCTGACCATCTTTTCCCTGAATTTCCTCCCCACCACCCTTCCCCTGCCTTTCTTCCTGACCCTCCCTCTCTTCCCTTCCCCCTGACCCTCCCTCCGCTCCCCTCCCTCCCCAGCCCCCCCGGCGGCTCTCCGGGCCAGGCCGGCCAGCGCTCAGCTGCCGAAGCACAGCCCCAACCTGCCGAGCGGGGATTTCTGCCGCTCCCAGCGCACCCTGACGCTGCCCGAGAGGAAAGGGACGCGGGAAGGGCTGGATGCCCTCATCGGTAGGAGCTCGGAGGGGTTCGGTGTGCCCGGGTCCCGGCGGGGTTCGGGTGCTCCCATGTCCCGGTGGGGTTCGGTGTGCCCGGGTCCCGGCGCGGTTCGGTGTGTCCGGGTCCCGGCGGGGTTCGGATGCACCCGGGTCCCGGCGGGGTTCGGTGTGCCCGGGTCCCGGCGGGGTTCGGGTGCTGCCGGGTCCCGGCGGGGTTCGGTGTGCCCGGGTCCCGGCGGGGTTCGGTCGTGCCCGAATCCCGGCAGCGCTCCCGCTGTCCCCGCAGGGAAAAGAGCTTTCCCCAAGCTGGAGGAGAAGGTGGGGCAGCTGGAGAGCCGCGTGAAGGGCCGGCTGAGAGCCGGCTCCGAGATGAACCTGCTGGCCCTCGGCAAGTCCCTGAAAGGTCACATCGCCGCCACCGCCGGCTCGGGGGGCTCCGAGGTGAGGGGGACACGGGAGAGGGGGTGAAACACAGCCCGGGGGAGGCTCGGGGGGCAGCGCCCAGCCTCGCCCCGCCGCCCCGCCCGCAGGGATCGTTCCTCAGGCCGCTGCTGAAGCGCAGCACCTCAGCCAGGAGCGCCCTGAGGCCGCCGCCGTCCCCGCTGATCGCCGCCCAGGGGAACGTGATGCGGAGGACAAAGGTGACGCCGGGAGCCGGGGGAACGGGAGGGGGTTTAGGGGATCCCGCGGCGCAGGGAAATGAGGAATTGATCCCCCCACACCTCGATTTGTCCAGGAGTGGGAGATGAAATCTGCGATGTGAGCAGCGGGAGCCTCCCAGAGAACATCCCAGAAAACATCCCAGAGAACATCCCACCTTCTCCCTGCACGTGGATCGTGCAGGACCAGCCTGGGCTCAGCCTGGAATTTGATTTTTAGCCCTCACTATCGACGCTACCACTACGCACATCTATGTTTTTATATCCAGATATATCGACACACACACACACGTATCAGCTCTCCTCGCCCCCCGGGGGGTTCCAGCCTCTCCCCGCCGCGTCCCCACCCATCCCAGCACCTCGGGGTTTTTTGGGGTACACAATTCCCAGGTACCCCAACCCCCCTCCCAGAATTTTCAGGGATGGGGGATGGGTAAATCCTGGAGCCAGCAGTTGTGGGGGACACAGATTTGGGATTGTCCATTCCCTGGAGCCAGCGGGACCCGGGCTGGGCCCTGGGTGTTTTGCCAACAGCTGCGCTCGACAGGGCTTGGGTTTAATTGGAGAAATGTTATTATTTTTATTATTTTTTTTTTAAGAATTAAAAAAAATATTGTAAAACTTGGGTTGTGCTGTGGGGAAGGGCGAGCTGGGAAGGGGGGGAGTCCTTATCCTGGTGAGTGTGGGCTCCATCACGGTGCAAGGAGTTTGTGGGGTCAATCCCAGTCCCAGTGAAGGAGTTTGTGGGATTCATCCCCATCCCAGTGAAAGGAGTTTGTGGGGTCAATCCCAATCCCAGGGAAGGAGTTTGTGGGTCCGTCCCCACCCCTGTGAAGGATTTCGTGGGGTCCATCTGGGGTGGGTTGATGTCCCCAGAGTGTGTGGGGGGTTTGTTCCCATGCAGGTGTGTGGGGTCCGTCCCCATCCCGGTGAAAGGAGTTTGTGGGGTCAGTCCTGATCCTAGTGAAGGGAATTTGTGGGATCAATCCTGATCCCAGGAAAGGAGTTTGTGGGGTCCAACCCCATCCTGGTGAAAGGAGTTTGTGGGGTCAATCCCGATCCCAAGGAAGGAATTTGTGGGATCAATCCTGATCCCAGGAAAGGAGTTTGTGGGGTCCATCTAGGGTGGATTGCTGCCCCACCCCGATGTTTGTGGGGTTTGTTCCCATCCTGGATCCCGGATCCGTTTGTGGAGTCCATCCCCACCCCGGTGTCCCGTGTCCACCCCGATGCCCGGTGTCCATCCCGGTTCCCCGTGTCCACCCCGGTTCCCCGTGTCCACCCCGGTTCCCCGTGTCCATCCCGGTGCCCCGTGTCCATCCCGGTGCCCCGTGTCCATCCCCACCCCGGTTCCCCGTGTCCACCCCGGTGCCCGGTGTCCATCCCGGTTCCCCGTGTCCACCCCGGTGTCCCGTGTCCACCCCGGTGCCCCGTGTCCATCCCCACCCCGGTTCCCCGTGTCCATCCCCAGCCCCGTGTCCATCCCGGTTCCCCGTGTCCATCCCCACCCAGAGCCGCCCTCACGGATCAATTCTCGGGCTGAGCCACCTCCTCAACCCCTCCGCCCTCCCCGCTCCTCGCCGCCGCCCCGCCCCGATCCCGCCCCGATCCCGCCCCATCCCGCCGGGAGCCGGAGCGGGGGCGGTACCGGGGCGGTGCCAGCGGCACCGGGGCCGGCACCGGGGGCCGGCGGCGGGGTGGGCACCGGGGCCGCTCCCGGGGGTCCCAGCCATGCTCAGCCGTCTGGGAGCGCTGCTGCAGCAGGCGGTGGAGACGGTGAGCGGGGCCGTGGGGTGGGGGGGACACGGGAGGAAACCGGACCGGGACCGGGAGCGGAACCGGGGGATTCGCGCAGCCCATGACCCCGATCCCGGTGTGAGCAGCGGGAGCCCAGCGTGGACCTGCTGGAAGCCTTCACCGAGCACTGGAGGGGCATCACCGGCTACTACCTGGAGGCCACAGGTGAGTGCGGTGCGGGGTCCCCGTGCCCCGGGCTTGGGGCAGGTTTGTTTTTTTTTCCCGGGATGGGGTCACCGTTTCCCGGGATGGGGTCTTTTTTTTTTCCCCCCGGGATGCGTTTTTTTGGGGTTTTTTCTCCCCCGGGATGGGGTCTCTGCAACGTGGGAATAAAGTCCTCGTGGTGTGGGAACAGAGTCCTCGTGTCCTAAGAGAGCTCCTTGTATTATCCTAAAATAGGGCGTCCTAAAAACGGGAGCGAGGCCCCTGTGAGGGGTGCGGGGCTCTAGGAGGGGCCCCCATTCCCTGGGACGCGATCCCATATCCCGGGAGGGGTCCGCGTGTCCTGGGAGGGAATCCCCGTGTCCCAAAACAGCGTCCCCGGATTAGGAACGGGACAGCCGTGCCCTGGGGCGGGGTTTGGGGACACGTCCCGGGACAGCACCCCAATGTCCTGGGACAAACCCCGGCACCCTGGGGTGGGACCCCACACCCCGGGACAGCACCGTGACTGCCCTGGCACGGGTGGGGGACACCCCCTTGCCGAACCCCCGCAGGACTGACCCACGCGGGGTTCCGAGCCCCCCGGCCCCGCGGGGGGATCGGGGAGGGGTTCGGCTGGGTGGGGACGCTCCGGGCGGGCCGGGACACGTCCCGTGGGCAGCACCGACACAGCGCCGGGACCGCTCCGGGCACAATTCCCAGCAGGATCCGGGTCCCGCCTGTGCCCGGGGCGGGGGTCTCCGGTGCCCACCGTGGGGAATGGGCAGCGGCGGGAGGAGCGGGATGTCCGGCAGCGTCCTAGGCCGGAGCGGAAGCAGCTGTTCCACCCTCACATTGCCATCTAGCGTCACCCCCGCTCCGGAGGAGCGCGCCCTGGGGATGGCACGGATCGGGGAAAAAAACCCGGCACGGCCCCGCCGGCACGGCCGGCACCTCACCCGGGCACCCCGACCGCTGCCCTGCCCGGGGGGCACCCGCCGCAGCCCCCCGTCCGTGAATGCCTGAGCCCCTGAACCCAGGGATCCCCAGATCCCCGAAGCCCTGAACCCCTGGATCCCCGAATCCCCAAATCCCTGAATCCTGGAATCCCTGAATCCTGGAATCCCTGAACCCCTGGATCCCCAAATCTCCAGATCCCTGGGTCCCTCAATCCCTGAATCCATGGATCCCTGAACTCCTGAATCCCCAAATCCCAATATCCTTGAATCCCCGGATCCCTGAATCTCTGAATTCATGGATCCCCAAATTCCCGGATCCCCTGATACCTGAGATCCCTGAATCCCTGAACCCCATGATCCCTGAATTCCTGAATCCCCGAATCCCTGAATCCCTGAACCCCATGATCCCTGAATTCCCGAATCTCCAAATCACCAAATTCCTGAACTCCAGATCCCCAAATCCCAGAATCCCTGAATCCCCAAATCCCCGGATCCTGGACTCCATGAATCCCCGAATCCTGGAATCCCAGAATCCCTGAATCCTGGACTCCCTGAATCCCTGAACCCCTAAACGCCTGAATCCCCGAATGCCCAAATCCCTGAACTCCAGATCCCTGAATCCCTGAATCCCGGAATCCTGGAATCCCTGAATTCCTGAATCCCTGAATCCCGGAATCCCTGAATCCCCAAATCCTTGAATCCCAGAATCCCTGAATCCTGGAATTCCGGACTCCCTGAATCCTGGAATCCCTGAATTCCTGAATCCCGGAATCCCTGAATCCCCAAATCCTTGAATCCCAGAATCCCTGAATCCTGGAATTCCGGACTCCCTGAATCCCTGAATCCTGGAATCCTGAAATCCCTGAATCCCGTAATCCCTGAATCCCTGTATCCCTGAATCCCCGGATCCCTGAACTCCAGATCCCGGAATCCCCGAATCCCGGACTCCCTGACTCCCTGAATCCCCAAATCCCTGAATCCCGGACTCCCTGAATCCCCAAATCCCGGACTCCCTGAATCCCCAAATCCCTGAATCCTGGACTCCCTGAATCCCTGAATCCCGGACTCCCTGAATCCCCAAATTCCCGACTCCCGGACTCCCTGAATCCCCAAATCCCCAAATCCCGGACTCCCTGAATCCCCAAATCCCCGAATCCCGGGCTCCCGGCTCCCTCTCTCCGCAGACGAGCGCGTCCCGGCCCGACAGACGGACATTCCCTGGCGCCTGCGGCAGCTCTTGGACATCCTGGTGTACGAGGAGCGGCAGCGGCCGGCGGGGGAGCCGGGGCCGTGCCTGGAGTTCCTGCTGCAGCACAAACTGCTGGAGACGCTGGGCACGCTGGGCAAGGCCGAGGTGAGCGGGGGGGCCGGGAAAATCCCCCCGGAGCGGCCGGGCCCGCAGCCGCTCCCGGCGGCTTTGCCTGGTGCCCCTCAGGCATTTTAATTTTAATTTTAATTTTAATTTTAATTTTAATTTTAATTTTAATTTTAATTTTAATTACTTTTAATTTTAAATTTTAATTTTAATTTTAATTATTTTTATTTTTAATTTTAATTTTAATTTTAATTTTAATTTTAATTATAATTATTTTTATTTTTTAATTTTAATTTTAATTTTAATTTTAATTTTAATTTTAATTTTAATTTTAATTTTAATTTTAATTTTAATTTTGGGGCGTTTTTGCCGGGAACGGGAGTTTGGGAAGTGTGAGATGGGCACAGGGCTTGCAGGTTTGGGTTTTAGGGGAAAAAATTGGCTTTTTTTTGGGAAAATTTGCTTTATATTATTATATATAATAATAATATATAATAATATATAATATATAATATATAATATATAATATAATATATAATGTATAATATATAATGTATAATATATATTATATTATACATTATATATTATATATAATATATAATATATAATATATAATATATAATATATAATATATAATATATAATATATAATATACAATATATTATATATTATATATTATATATTATATATTATATATTATGTATAATATATAATATATAATATATAATATACAATATATAATATATTATATATTATATAGTATATATTATATTATCTATTATCTATTATCTATTATCTATTATCTAATCTATTATATATTATATATTATATATTATATTATATATTATTGCCCAAATATATATAATAAATATATAAAAATATTATTTATAAAAATAATACATATAGATATTATAAATTCATATATAAAATGTCATATAAGAATATAATAAATATTTAAATATATTTACTTATATATTATATATATTTATACATATTAACATATATAAAAATATATATTTTATATGTATCTAATAATACATATATATTTTTACATATAAATGAAGAAATATAAATATATATACTATAGCAACAAGGCCCCTAGAAACAGATTTTTATTCAAATGTAAGTAGAAACACGCTGGTCCTTTCACACCCATGAGGATTTAGGGTTTGGGGGTTGAACCCCCTAAATGCTGAAAAATGAGGAAAAAAATCCCCCAGATTTTTAATTTTTTTGAGAGGATTGAGTTAAACCCCTCGTTGTTAAAAGGGTGGGAGGTGGGGGATCATTTTGGGGCAATTCCTGGGAATTCGGGGGGATTTAGGGTTTTGGGGTGCTGGGGTTGAACCTCCTAAATGCTGAAAAATAATGAAAAAATCCCCCAGATTTTTAATTCTTTTATTATTTTTCTTTTGAGAGGATTGAGTTAAACTCCTCCTTGTCAAAGGGGTGGGGGATCATTTTGGGGGCAATCCCTGGGAATTCGGGGGGATTTAGGGTTTAAACCCGTAAATGCTGAAAAATGGTGAAAAAATCCCCCATATTTATTTATTATTTTTTTCTTTTGAGAGCATTGAGTGAAACCCCTCATTGTCAAAGGGGTGGGGGATCATTTTGGGGCAATCCCTGGGAATTCGGGGGGATTTAGGGTTTTGCCTAAACGCTGAAAAATGATGAAAAAAATATCCCCCAGATTTTTTAATTTTTAATTATTTTTATTTTGAGAGGATTGAGTTAAACTCCTCATTGTCAAAGGGGTGGGAGATCATTTTGGGGGCAATCCCTGGGAATTCGGGGGGATTTAGGGTTTTGGGGTGCTGGGGTTGAACCTCCTAAATGATGAAAAAAATCCCCCAGATTTTTTATTTTTTAATTATTTTTATTTTGAGAGGATTGAGTGAAACCCCTCGTTGTCAAAGGGGTGAGGGATCATTTTGGGGGCAATCCCTGGGAATTCAGGGGGATTTAGGGTTTTGCCTAAATGCTGAAAAATGATGAAAAAATCCCCCAGATTTTTTATTTTTTTGAGAGGATTGAATTAAACCCCTCGTTGTCAAAGGGGTGGGGATCATTTTGGGGGCAATTCCTGGGAATTCAGGGGGATTTAGGGTTTTGCCTAAATGCTGAAAAATGATGAAAAAATCCCCCAGATTTTTTATTTTTTAATTATTTTTATTTTGAGAGGATTGAGTTAAACCCCTCGTTGTCAAAGGGGTGGGAGGTGGGAGATCATTTTGGGGGCAATTCCTGGGAATTCAGGGGGATTTAGGGTTTTGCCTAAATGCTGAAAAATGATGAAAAAATCCCCCAGATTTTTTATTTTTTAATTATTTTTCTTTTGAGAGGATTGAGTGAAACCCCTCATTGTCAAAGGGGTGGGGGATCATTTTGGGGGCAATCCCTGGGAATTTGGGGGGATTTAGGGTTTTGCCTAAATGCTGAAAAATGATGAAAAAAATATCCCCCAGATTTTTTATTTTTAAATTATTTTTATTTTGAGGGGATTGAGTTAAACTCCTCGTTGTCAAAGGGGTGGGGGATCATTTTGGGGGCAATCCCTGGGAATTCAGGGTGTGGCTCTGACGGCTGTCCCCGTGTCCCTGTCCCAGTACCCCCCCGGGATGAGGCAGCAGGTGCTGCTCTTCTTCAGCCGCGCTCTGGGGCAGCTGCAGCAGCCGCTCCTGCACTACCTGAACGTGCACCGACCTGTGCAGGTGAGCTCTCACCTGGCCCCGGGGTGTTTGGGGGCTTTGCTGCCCAGGTGTGCCCACCTGGGCTGGCAGAAATCGGTGCCTGAGGTGGAACAGGCTGGGCAGAGCTGGGGAATGAGGCAGGGGTGTGTTGAAAGGGTTTTGGGGTATGGCTTGGGCAGGAGAAGAGAATGGGCAGGGCTGCAGCCAAGGTGGGCACAAAATGGGCAAAAAATGGGAAAAAAATGGGCAAAAAAAGGGCAGAAAATGGGCACAAAATAGACACAAAATGGTCACAAAAAGGGAAAAAAATGTTCAAAAAATGGGCACAAAATGGGCAAAAAATGGGCACAAAATGGACACAAAATGGGAAAAAATGGGAAAAAATGGGCACAAAATGGGCACAAAATGCTCATAAAATGGGCAAAAAATGGGCAAAAAATGGGCACAAAATGGGCACAAAATGGGAAAAAATGGGCAAAAAATGGTCACAAGATGGTCAAATAATGGTCACAAAATGGGCAAAAATGGGCACAAAATGGGTACAAAATGGGCAAAAAATGGTGACAAAATGCGCACAAAATGGTCACAAAGTGGTCATAAAATGGTCATAAAATGGGCACAGAATAGGCACAAAATGTGCACAAAATGGGCACAAAATGGTCACAAATGGACAAACAATCACTAGGTCTCACTCACACTTTTGTAAGCTTTGGTTCACTTGCACATTGGGGTTTAAGTGCCCAATTCCAGCTCCAGGCTGGGAGGTCCCATCCTTCCTGTCCCTCCCTCCAGCCCCCCTTGTTTGTGCTGTGGGGCTGAAAGTTGTCCTTGGTGTGCAGCAGGAGCAGGATTTGTTTTGTGTCCCTGCTCTGTGTGACCCCGAATGTGAGCTCAGAGCTGCACCCTGGGCAGCACAGAACCTGAAATACACCAAAACTCAAACTCCAGGCCCCACCACCCACGGGGATGGGGGTGGGGGAGAGCCCCTGGCACCCCCACATCCCCATCCCTGCCTCCCCAGAAGCTGCTCCAGCTCAGCGGGGACCGCCTGGGCTCCGGCACGGAGAAGGAGGAGGTGCAGCTCGCCGCCGTGCTCTGCTCCAAAATCCAGCAGGATCCCAGCCTGCTGCCCTATCTGCTGGAGGTGGGACAGCCTGGGGGGTGTCCCCAGTGGGGTTTGGGGCTGCTGGGATTGGGATTTTTTCGATTTTTGCAGCTTCCCCGGGGTGAGGAGGAGGAGGAGGAGGAGGAGGAGGAGGAGGAGGAGGAGGAGGAGGAGGAGGAGGAGGAAGAAGGTGGTGGCTCTGATGCTTTGCTGCTCCTCTCATGGGGTGTCCCCGGTGGGGTTTGGGGCTGCTGGAATCGGGATTTTTTCGATTTTTGCAGCCTCCTCGGGGTGAGGAGGAGGAGGAGGAGGAGGAGGAAGGTGGTGGCTCTGATGCTTTGCTGCTCCTCTTCCTCTCCAGGGAAAGAGCATCCTGAATGGGAGGAGAGCCCCGGACAGCCCCAGGGGAGAGGGTTTGGAGCACTCCCCGGGCAGCTCTGCCAGCTCCCCTGGGAGGAGAGCCCCGGAGACACCAGACAGCCCCAGGGGAGAGGGTTTGGAGCATCCCCCGGGCAGCTCTGCCAGCTGCCCTCCAGCCCAGCCCTCCCCACCACGCAGGGACAGCGACCTCCTCACCTGCCTGCTGGGGCTGTGCAGGAGCAAGGTACCGGGCACGGGGGGTGGCACTGGAGGGACAGTGGCACTGCCAGGCGTGTGACCACCCCTGTGCCCTCCTCCTCTTCCTCGCAGAAGGGCCGGGTGGCGCTGAAGGCTCGGGAGAACCTGCTGCTGCTGGCGGGGCTGCCCCAGGAGGCGGCTGCCACCTGCCTGGCGCGGGGCAGCGCCCTGTGCCAGCTGCTGGTGGGACACCTCTGTGACCTCTACGGCGCCGTGCCAGCTGGCATCGACCCTGCTGATGTCCTCGCCATGGATAGAGGCAGCTGGAGGTGAGGGGGGCGCGGGGATGGGGGTCCCAAAGGTGTCACCCGGGTGCTGGCACGGCCCCGTGTTTTCATCCCCGCGCAGGTCGCAGGGGGACGGCGCCGGGGGTTTCCCGGGGAAGGAGAGCCTGGCGGAGTTCCTGGGCTGGCTGGACTTCCTGGATGAGCTGGTGATGGGCGCCCACCCGGTGAGAATGGCGGGGTTAATTAAGCTGGGGGTTGATTTGTGCCTGATCCCCAGCTTGTCACCAGCCTGGAGCGCTGAGTGCTGGGTCACCACCTCCAGCACTTCCCTGGGCAGCCCCATCCCAGCATCCAATCCCCCTGCCCGCCTCCCTGGGCTCGCTCAGTTTCTGGGGAGCTTTGGGGGGAAAACCTCAGGGGATGGGGTAAAAAATTCAAAAGAGGCTCTTACCTCAGGGTTATTCCAAGGCTTTATTCTTGAAGGGTTCCCCAGGCCAAAGAGGCCGAATCAAGGAAGAACATGGGTTTTTATCTGGTCTCTTGTCTCAGATAGCTGGCACAGAGCCACAGGTCAGAGATAAGGGTAGGACAGGATCAAACTAACAGGTTACAGCCCTTAGGGCGTTCTGGGGAGAAAGCATTTCCCCAGAGGAACACAACCATCACCCTTTCTGGGAAGAAATTCCTCCTGATCCAACCTAAACCTCCCTGGCTGCAACTCAGGACCATCTCCTCTTGTCCTGGGGGTGTCCCCGCCCTCAACCCCTCCCTCCCCTCCCTCCTCACCCTCCACCCCTCCCTCCCCACAGCTCGTGGCCGATGCCCTCACCGAGGCCGTGGAGGAGAAGTTTTTCCAGGGGCTCCTGCAGCCGCAGCTCCTGCAGATGTGAGTGTCCCCAGCCGGGCTGCCCTGCTCCTCAGGACCCCCCTTTGGGATCCGGGAACAGGGGTGGGCTTCCCCGGACACCCCCGGGTGGTTTTTCCCCCGGCCAACCCCTCGTGCTGCCCCCCGGGCAGGTCGGAGGTGGCGGTGCTGGGCGCCACGGCGCTGCTGACGGGGACGGTGCGGCAGCTGCGGGCGCCGGCGCTGCTGCAGCGCCTGGTGCTGCTGCTGCTGGGCCCCCAGCGGCGCCCCGAGAGCCCCGGGGACGCCCCCCACCCGCTGCGGGCGCAGCTGATCGACCGCTGCGACCACCTGAGCGACGAGGTGAGCGCGCCCGGGCCGGCCGGGGTGGCGGGGGGGCGGTGACAGGGGGGCAGTGGTGGGGTGGCAGTGCCGGGGTGGCAGTGGTGGGGGTGGCAGTGGTGGGGTGGCAGTGCTGGGGTGACAATGTCAGGGGTGGCAGTGACAGGGTTGGCAGTGGTGGGGTGACAGTGACAGGGTGGCAGTTCTGGTGTGGCAGTGACAGGGGTGACAGTGACGGGTGGCAGTGCTGGGGTGGCAGTGATGGAGGGGGCAGTGCTGGGGTGGCAGTGACAGGGTGGCAGTGACAGGGTGGCAGTGTCAAGGTGGCAGTGTCAAGGTGGCAGTGGTGGGGTGGCAGTGCCCGGGTGACAATGACAGGGTGGCAGTGCTGGGTGTGGCAGTACCAAGGTGGCAGTGCCAGGGTGGCAGTGTCGGGGTTGCAGTGCCGGGGTGGCAATGCTGAGGGTGGCAGTGACAGGGGTGGCAGTGACAGGGTGGCAGTGCCAGGGTGACAGTGCCGGGGTTGCAGTGACGGGGGTGGCAATGCCAGGAGTGGCAGTGACAGGGGTTGCAGTGCTGAGGTGGCAGTGCCGGGGTGGCAGTGTCGGGGTTGCAGTGACGGGGGTGGCAATGACAGGGTGGCAGTGCCAGGGTGGCAATGCCGGGGTGGCAGTGCTGGGGTGGCAGTGCTGAGGGCGACAGTGCTGAGTGTGGCAGTGGTGGGGTGGCAGTGCCAGGGGTGACAGTGCCAGGGGTGACAGTGCCAAGGGTGGCAGTGCTGGGTGTGGCAGTGTTGGGGTGACAATATCAGCGTGCCAGTGTCAAGGTGGCAGTGACAGGATGACAGTGCCAGGGGTGGCAGTGTCAAGATGGCAGTTCTGGGGGTGGCAGTGCCGGGGTGGCAGTGACGGGGTGACAGTGCCGGGGTGACAATGTCAGGGGTGGCAGTGCTGGGGTGACAGTGATGGGGTGGCAGTGTCAAGGTGGCAGTGACAGGGGTGGCAGTGACAGGGGTGGCAGTGCTGAGGGTGGCAGTGACAGGGGTTGCAGTGCCGGGGTGGCAGTGCTGGGGTGGCAGTGACAGGGTGGCAATGCCAGGGTGGCAGTGCTGGGGTGACAGTTCTGAGGGTGACAGTTCTGAGGGTGACAGTGCTGGGTGTGGCAGTGCTGGGGTGGCAGTGTCAAGGTGGCAGTGACAGGGTGGCAGTGATGGGGTGGCAGTGTTGGGGTGGCAATGGTGTGGAGGCAGTTCCAGGGTGGCAGTGCCAGGGTGACAGTGACAGGGGTGCCAGTGCCAGGGTGGCAGTGTCAAGGTGGCAGGGCCAGGGTGGCAGTGCCGGGGTTGCAGTGCCGGGGTGACAATGTCAGGGTGCCAGTGTCAGGGTGCCAGTGTCAAGGTGGCAGTGCCGGGGTTGCAGTGTCAAGGTGGCAGTACCAGGGTGGCAGTGCCGGGGGTGGCAGTGACAGGATGACAGTACCGGGGTGACAGTGACAGGGTAGCAGTGCCAGGGTTGCAGGGCCAGGGTGACAATGTCAGGGTGCCAGTGTCAAGGTGGCAGTGCTGAGGGTGACAGCGCTGAGGTGGCAGTGCTGAGGGTGGCAGTACCAGGGTGGCAGTACCAGGGTGACAGTGCCGCGTCTCTCACCCTGCCGCCCGTGCCCAGATCAGCCTGGCCAGCCTGCGGCTCTTCGAGGAGCTCCTGCGGAAGCCCCACGAGCACGTGGCTCACAACCTGGTGCTGCGCAACCTGGAGGCCCGGGCGTACCTGCAGCGCGGCCCCGAGGAGCGCGGGGCCCCCGAGGCCGACCCCGAGGAGGACGGGCTGTGAGCGGGGGGGCCGAGGCAGGGCGGGGAGGGGGGCGGCCCCGCAGCGCCCACCCCTCTAATGCTGACCCCAAAACAGGGACCTGGAGGAGGATCCCTACTTCACCGACGGATTCCCAGACGCTTTTGGGACGCCAAAAAATCCTTCCCCGGCGGCCAGCCCGTCAGGGAAGGGGCAAGTGAGCGAGGTGGTCAGCAGGTAAGGGTTTGGAGGGGCTGGGCTCGATCGAGGGGGCTGCATCCCCCTCCCCATCCTCTCCTCCCTCTCTTCCAGCTTCCTCTGCCTGGTCCCCGAGGAGGCCAAGACCTCCTCGTGCATGGAGGAGGGCGGCTACGACACCTACGTGCAGGATGCCCTGGGAATGGTGGGTGCCTTGGGTGGTCCCCGCCCTGCTGGTGGCTGTCCCACCTTGCTGGTGGCTGTCCCCACCCTGCTGGTGGCTGTCCCCGCCCCGCTGGTGGCTGTCCCCACCCTGCTGGTGGCTGTCCCCACCCTGCTGGTGGCTGTCCCCGCCCCGCTGGTGGCTGTCCCCACCCTGCTCTGGCTGTCCCCGCCCCGCTGGTGGCTGTCCCCGCCCTGCTCTGGCTGTCCCCACCCTGCTGGTGGCTGTCCCACCCTCCTGGTGGCTGTCCCCGCCCTGCTCTGGCTGTCCCACCCCGCTGGTGGCTGTCCCGGCCCTGCTGGTGGCTGTCCCCGCCCTGCTCTGGCTGTCCCACCCCGCTGGTGGCTGTCCCGGCCCTGCTGGTGGCTGTCCCCGCCCTGCTCTGGCTGTCCCACCCCGCTGGTGGCTGTCCCGGCCCTGCTGGTGGCTGTCCCCGCCCCGCTGGTGGCTGTCCCCGCCCCGCTGGTGGCTGTCCCCACCCTGCTGGTGGCTGTCCCCGCCCCGCTGGTGGCTGTCCCCGCCCTGCTCTGGCTGTCCCCGCCCTGCTCTGGCTGTCCCCGCCCTGCTGGTGGCTGTCCCCGCCCCGCTGGTGGCTGTCCCCACCCTGCTGGTGGCTGTCCCCGCCCTGCTCTGGCTGTCCCCGCCCCGCTGGTGGCTGTCCCTGCCCCGCTGGTGGCTGTCCCCGCCCTGCTGGTGGCTGTCCCACCCTGCTGGTGGCTGTCCCACCCTGCTGGTGGCTGTCCCACCCTGCTGGTGGCTGTCCCCGCCCTGCTCTGGCTGTCCCCGCCCCGCTGGTGGCTGTCCCCGCCCCGGCTCTCACCTGCTGTCACCTCCGTGCCAGGTCCAGGCGTGCCGTGCCAGGGCGGCCCCCTGGGGGTGGCCCTCGTCCCCCCGGCCCCCGGACTCCTGTCACCCCCCCGGAGCGGCTTTTTACGAGGGGCACTTCCTCAAGGTGCTGTTCGACCGGATGAGCCGGATCCTGGATCAGGTACCGGGGGTCCACCTGGGTGCCCCCCACCCCCCACAGGACCCACACGGGGGGGCTCCAGGACCCCCAGAATGGGGACAAAGCGGCCAAAACCATCAGTGGGGGATGGGCTCAGAACGAGGGGGTGTTGGGGGGCTCACTGAGCATCCCCCCCCTCCCCACCCCAGCCCTACAGCCTGAACCTGCAGGTGACCTCGGTGCTGTCCCACCTGGCCGCCTTCCCCCACCCCCACCTGCACGAGTACCTGCTGGACCCCTACCTCAGCCTGGCCCCCGGCTGCCGCTCGCTCTTCTCCGTGCTGGTCCGGGTAACGTCACCCACGGGGGGCAGGGGGGGTGTGGGGACACGGGGACACCCCCTGGAGGGGCCGGGTGACACTTTGCTCCCTCCCCAGGTGATCGGGGACCTGATGCAGCGGCTCCAGCGCGTGCCCCACGCCAGGGCCAAGCTGCTGCTGGTGCGCCGGCAGCTCCTGGGGCTGGTGCCGGGAGAGCAGTGAGTGCTGAGGGGGGTGTGGGGGGTGACAAAACGCCCTTTTTGGGGACCCCCCGGAGCCCCCCTCCCCACCTCCGGTGTCCCCCCGCAGGATGGATCACGCGGTGCTGTTCAAGGGCGTGGTGGTGCTGGAGGAGTTCTGCAAGGAGCTGGCTGCCATCGCCCTGGTCAAGGGCTCACCCGAGGGGCCACCCTGAGCCCCTCCCTCAGCTCCTCCTCTCGGGCCAGGCTGGGGTGGCCCAGCCCGCGTTCCGGTGGCCCCGGGAGTGGCCGTGGCGCGGCGGGAGGGACGAGGATGAGGAGGATGAGGAGGCGCCCGGGTCCTTCCTCGCCGCCTCGGGCAGCCCCGAGGTGACGCCGCGTGTCCCCCGTGCTGGGTGTGGGTGCTGTGGCTCCTCCTGGGTGGTGGTCCCTGCTCCCCCCGCGCTGGCAGAGCTGTCCTGAGCCCCCTCCCCAAGGCTCCGGCAGGGAATTTTTAGGCAATAACGGAGTTTTTAGGCAATAACGGAGTTTTTAGGCAATAACGGGGTGTGGGGGGCAGTGCCTCCCCCCTCAGCTGCAAGGACTCGATTGTCCCCTGCCCCGGCGCTGTGGCAGGGGGAGTGTGACACGTGTGACACGTGTGACATGTTTGTGTGTGTGTGTGTGTGTGACAGTGACACGTGTGTGTGGTCTGCTGGGGGACTGTCCCCCCCAGACCCCGCACAGCCCCTCCCCAGGGTGATGGGACTCTGCTCCAATAAAGCTGTGACTGAGCACCACCTCCTGTGCCCCTTCCCAGACACCCCCAAACCCCATTGCCCATTTTCCACCCTCAAACCCCACTCCCCATTTTCCCCAAAAAACCCAAACCCCACTCCCCATTTTCCCCCAAACACCCCAAACCCCACTCCTATTATCCCCCAAACCCCACCCCCCATTTTCCCCCAAACTCCATTACCCATTTTCCTCCAAACACCCCAAACCCCATTTTTCCCCAAACCCCACTCCCCATTTTCCCCATTTCCCCCCAAACCCCACTCCCTATTTTCCCCCAAACACCCCAAACCCCACTCCTATTTATCCCCCAAACCCCACTTCCCGTTTTCCCCCCAAAACCCCAATCCCCACTCCCCATTTCCCCCCCATGTCCCACTTCCAACCACAGCCAGGGACACGGAAGCAGCAGCAGCAGCAGCAGCAGCAGCAGCAGCAGCAGCAGCAGCAGCAGCAGCAGCCGGGTTTATTTAATTTCTGCTCTCAGCACCCCCAGACCCCAACCCAGCCCCGCAGCTCCCCCCACCCACGGGGCAGCACACCCGGGGGGCTCCCCCTTTGTCACAGCGTCCCTCCCGACCCCAAACCCGCGTTCCCCGTGCCCTAACTCCGCACCGGCACCGCGGTGCTCATCCTCTGCAGGATGCGGCCCCGCAGCCGCTCCTCCCGCACCGGCCACCAGCGCAGCGCGGGGTCGCGGGGCTCGGGGGGCTCGTCCCGCTGGCTCCCCGGAGGGACGCTCAGCACCAGGTTGAAACAAACCCCGTCGGCGTCCCCGGACTCCCCGGGGCTGTGCTGCAGCCCCAGCAGCCCCAGCACCGCGGGCTGCGGCTCCCAGGCCAGGCGGTCCCGCAGCAGGCGCAGCAGGGGCGGGCGCAGCCCGGAGCGCAGCTCGGCCGGGGATGTCCCGCAGGCCACCACGGGCAGGTGCGGGGTGCCGCCGGTGGCCAGCAGCAGCCACAGGCGGCCGGAGGAGTTGGAGAAAGGCAGCAGGAGGCGCAGGCAGAGCGGGGAGCAGGGCAGCTCCCGCGGCAGCGTCGGGGGGTGCGCGGGGCTCCGGCGGTAGCGGGCGGCCAGCTCGAGCACGGGCAGGATGTCCGGAGAGCGCAGCGGCAGCGAGCGGGGGTCCCCGGGCCACCAGGTGGCTTGGAGGGACTCGGCGTCGGCTTCCTCGAGGGTCTTTAGGGTCCCACCTGTGCGCACGGGGATGGACAGGAATGGGGAGGGACAGAGGGACATCGGGGAAGGAAGGGGCAGTGAGACCCCCGAGTGGGGCTGAGAGGGGACACCGGTGGCCCTGTGTGGGGTTTGGGGAGGGGGTGGTGGCAGGGCACGGCGATGTCCTGGCACAAAGATGCTGGAATCCATCCTGGGGTGTGCGGGGGACAGGGATACACTTCCCAAACGCCCCAAAACCCCACTCCCCATTTCCCCCCCAAACCCCACTCCCCATTTTCCCCCAACCCCACTCCCCATTTCCCCAAACCCCACTCCTCGTTTCCCCCAAACCCCACTCCTCGTTTCCCCCAAACCCCACTCCCCATTTCCCCAAACCCCACTCCCCATTTCCCCAAACCCCACTCCCCATTTCCCCCAAACCCCACTCCCCATTTCCCCAAACCCCACTCCCCATTTCCCCCCAAACCCCACTCCCCATTTCCCCAAACCCCACTCCCCATTCCCCCCAAACCCCTCTCCCCATTTCCCCCAAACACCCCCAAACCCCACTCCCCATTTCCCCAAACCCCATTCCCTTTTTCCCCCCAAATCCCACTCCCCATTTCCCCAAACCCCACTCCCCATTTCCCCAAACCCCACTCCCCATTTCCCCAAACCCCATTCCCTTTTTCCCCCCAAATCCCACTCCCCATTTCCCCCAAATCCACTCCCCATTCCCCCAAACCCCACTCCCCATTTCCCCAAACCCCATTCCCTTTTTCCCCCCAAATCCCACTCCCCATTTCCCCCAAATCCCACTCCCCATTCCCCCAAACCCCACTCCCCATTTCCCCCAAACACCCCCAAACCCCACTCCCCATTTCCCCCAAATCCCACTCCCCATTTCCCCAAACCCCACTCCCCATTCCCCCAAACCCCACTCCCCATTCCCCCAAACCCCACTCCCCATTTCCCCCAAACCCCACTCTCCATTTCCCCAAACCCCACTCCTCATTCCCCCCAACCTCACTCCCCATTCCCCCCAAACCTCACTCCCCATTTCCCCAAACCCCACTCCCCATTTCCCCCAAACCCCACTCCCCATTCCCCCCAAACCCCACTCCCCATTTCCCCAATCCCCATTCCCTTTTTCCCCCCCAAACCCCACTCCTCATTTCCCCCAAACCCCACTCCCCATTTCCCCAAACCCCACTCCCCATTTCCCCCAAACCCCACTCCCCATTCCTCCCAAACCCCCATACCGGGTCCATCTGGGGACGCTCCCCCCGAGCCCCCCCGCGCCCCTCGGAGCACCAAAGGCCACACACCCGTGGCCCGTGCCAGGAAGGCGAAGCGGATCCAGGCCGGGCCGCGCTCCTCCAGCGCCAGCAGCGTCAGGGGCTCGCACTCCAGCCCCGACTCCTCCCTCACCTCCCGCCGCAGCGCCGCCGCGATGCCCTCGCCGGGCTCCATGCGGCCCGCGGGCAGGTACCAGCGGCCCCGGCACTCGGGCTTGGCCTCCTGCACCAGCAGCACCGCGTCCTGCGGGGGCAGCGGGGGGACTGGGGGGAAAGGATGGCTGGACTGGGGGGAACTGGGGGGAAAGGATGGCTGGACTGGGGGGCACTGGGGGGAAAGGATGGCTGGACTGGGGGGTACTGGGGGGAAAGGATGGCTGGACTGGGGGGTACTGGGGGAAAGGGGTGCCCGGACTGGGGAGAAAGGGGTGCCTGGACTGGGGGGAAAGGATGGCTGGACTGGGGGGAAAGGGGTGCCCGGACTGGGGGGAAAGGGTGCCTGGACTGGGGGCACTGGGGGGAAAGGGTGCCCGGACCAGGGGGATACTGGGGAAAAGAGGTGCCTGGACTGGGGGATACTGGGGGGAAAGGATGTCGATACTGGGGGGAAAGGGTGCCCAGACTGGGAGATACTGGGGGGAAGGGGTGCCTGGACTGGGGATACAAAGAGTGCCTAGACTGGGGGATACTGGGGGGGAAAGGATGGCTGGACTGGGGGATACTGGGGGGAAAGGGTGCCTGGACTGGGGGTAAAGGGGTGCCTGGACTGGGGGATACTGGGGGAAAGGGTGCCTGGACTGGGGGTAAAGGGGTGCCTGGACTGGGGGATACTGGGGGGAAACAGTGCCTGGACGAGGGGAAAGCGGTGCCCGGGCTGGGGGATACTGGGGAAAAGAGGTGCCTGGACTGGGGGTACTGGGCGGAAAGAGATGGCTGTACGGGGGGATACTGGGGGGAAAGGGTGCCCGGACTGGGGGATACTGGGGGGAAAGGATGGCTGGACTGGGGTGTACTGGGAGAAAAAGGGGTGGCTGGATTGGGACATACTGGGGGTAAAAAGGGTGCCTGGACTGGGAGGAAAAGGGGTGGCTGGACTGGGGGCACTGGGGGAATGTCCTGGCTGGATTGGGGGATACTGGGAGGAAAAGGGGTGGCTGGACTGGGGGCACTGGGGGAATGTCCTGGCTGGACTGGGGGCACTGGGGAATGGCCTGGCTGGACCGGGGGGCACCGAGCCTGGGGGCTGCCTCACCTCCTGGTTGAAGAGCACGGCCAGCACCACGTAGCAAACGTTCCTGCCCAGGCGGGCGGGCTCGGGGGGCGAGGGGCACCCCTGGAACGCCGCCCCCACCTCCCACGCTCCTCCATCCAGCACCGCCTCCAGCTCCGGCACCGGCGCGTCCCCCATGGGGGTGGGGGGGGTCCCGCGGCAGCTGCGGGGGGGGCACGGTGGGGTCAGCTCAGGGCGTGGCGGGGTCAGTCAGGGCGTGGCGGGGTCAGTCAGGGCGTGGCAGGGTCAGCTCAGGGCGTGGCGGGGTCAGTCAGGGCGTGGCAGGGTCACCTCAGGGCGTGGCAGGGTCAGTCAGGGCGTGGCAGGGTCAGCTCAGGGCGTGGCGGGGTCAGTCAGGGCATGGCGGGGTCAGCTCAGGGCGTGGCGGGGTCAGTCAGGGCGTGGCAGGGTCACCTCAGGGCGTGGCGGGGTCAGTCAGGGCGTGGCAGGGTCACCTCAGGGCGTGGCGGGGTCAGTCAGGGCGTGGCAGGGTCAGCTCAGGGCGTGGCGGGGTCAGTCAGGGCGTGGCGGGGTCACCTCAGGGCGTGGCAGGGTCAGCTCAGGGCGTGGCAGGGTCAGTCCAGGGCGTGGCGGGGTCACCTCAGGGCGTGGCGGGGTCAGTCAGGGCGTGGCGGGGTCAGTCCAGGGCGTGGCAGGGTCAGCTCAGGGCGTGGCAGGGTCAGTCCAGGGCGTGGCGGGGTCACCTCAGGGCGTGGCAGGGTCAGTCAGGGCGTGGCGGGGTCAGTCCAGGGCGTGGCGGGGTCAGTCAGGGCGTGGCGGGGTCACCTCAGGCGTGGCGGGGTCAGTCCAGGGCGTGGCAGGGTCAGCTCAGGGCGTGGCAGGGTCACCTCAGGGCGTGGCGGGGTCAGTCCAGGGCGTGGCAGGGTCAGCTCAGGGCGTGGCGGGGTCACCTCAGGGCGTGGCGGGGTCAGCTCAGGGCGTGGCGGGGTCAGTCCAGGGCGTGGCGGGGTCAGTCAGGGCGTGGCGGGGTCAGTCAGGGCGTGGCGGGGTCAGTCAGGGCGTGGCAGGGTCGGCTCAGGGCGTGGCGGGGTCAGTCAGGGCGTGGTGGGGTCAGTCAGGGCATGGCGGGGTCACCTCAGGGCGTGGCGGGGTTTTGGGGCGGCGAGGGGACCCCCCAGACGTGCAGGCGGGGCGACCACGAGCCGCGGCGCCGGGGGGGCTCCAGGGGGTGGTGAGCCGGGGGCTCCGGCGATTGCGGGGGGCGCGGGGAGGGGGGCCGGGGGGCGCCGGAGGAGGGGAAGGGTCTGCTGGACTGGGGGACGCGCAGCGGGGTGTACACGGGGAGGGCTCGGCTGGGCTGCGGGGGGACGTAGCGAGGGAAGAGCTCGGTGGCCTTGGCGATGCAGGGCGCGGGGCAGAAGGGGAAGGGTCGGCCGGACTGCGGGAGCCCCCCCGGCGGGGCGAAGGCGGGCGGGGAGGGGAAGGGGTCGCTGGGGGCGGGCAGCCGCGGGGGGCTGCGGTAGCTCAGGGGCTGGCCGGACTGGGGCAGGCGCGGCGGGGCGCGGGAGGGGAAGGGCTGGCCCGACTGCGGGGGGCACGGCGGGAGGGGCTGGCGGGGTCTGGGGAGCCCCGGGGGGCTGCGGTAGGAGAGGGGCTGGCTGGACTGCAGCACGCACGGGAAGCTGAAGGAGGTGAAGGGCTGGCTGGACTGGAAGAGACTGGGAGGAAAAGGCTGGCCGGACTGGAAGATACTGGGGGGGAAGGGGTAGCTGGACTGGTGGTTACTGGGAGGAAAAGGCTGGCCAGACTGGAAGAGACTGGGAGAAAAAGGCTGGCCCGACTGGAAGATACTGGGAGGAAAAGGGTAGCTGGACTGGTGGTTACTGGGAGGAAAAGGCTGGCCCGACTGGAAGATACTGGGAGGAAAAGGCTGGCCCGACTGGAAGATACTGGGAGGAAAAGGCTGGCCGGACTGGAAGATACTGGGAGGAAAGGGGTAGCTGGACTGGTGGTTACTGGGAGGGAAAGGCTGGCCCGACTGGAAGATGCTGGTGGGGAAGGGCTGGCCGGACTGGGGGGCACTGGGAGGAAAGGGCCGGCTGGACTGGGAGATGCCCGGGCTGGGGTAGAAGAGCTCGCTGGGCTGGGGGGTGCCGGGGGGGCTGAGGCTGGGGGGGGACTGGGGGTCCCAGGGCGGGAAGGGCTGCAGGGCGCTCCGGGGGAGGGGCTGCCCCCAGTCCGGGGGGCAGGGGGGCGAGCTGGGCTGCGGGGGGGGCTGCAGGGCCGGGGGCTTGGGGGGCTAAAAGGTGCAGGAAGAAAATGGGGTGGGGGGCTGCAATAAAGGAAGGGCTTGGGGGGGCTACAGGGTGCAGTTGGGGGGGGCTTGGGGGCTGCAAGGAGGGTTTGGGGGGCTACAGGGGGCAGGAAGGGAGTGGGTTTGGGGGGCTGCAGGGCGCTCTGGGGAGGTTGCAATAAAGATTTTGGGAGGGTCTGCAATGGAGGCACGGTTTTTGGGTGGGGAGGGGGCTGCAGCAAGGCGCGGGGGGTGCACTAAGGACGGGCGGGGTGCAGAAAGGGCCGGGGGGCCGCCAGAAGCATCAGGAGGACGCAGGAAGGATTTTGGGGTGGGGGGGCTGCGAGGAGCGAGGATGCGATTAAAGGGGTCGGGGGGCTGCACGAAGCCCGGGGGGAGACGCAAGAAAGGTCGGGGAAGGGTGCAGCAAGATCGGGGGGGCTGCAGGAAGGGCCGGGGGGCTGCGGTGAAGCTCGGGGGGCCGCGGTGAAGCTCGGGGGGCGCAGCAGGGGCCGGGCGGGGTCCGGGGGTCTCCGGGCGAGCTCCGGGACCCCCGCCGCCCCCCCCACCCCGCCCCGCGCATGCGCCGCGCACTCACCGCGCCGGGGGGGTGGCTCCGCCGCGCCGGCCCAGCCCCCTTGCTCGCCTCCTATTGGTCACCCTGCCAGCGCAGCTCGCTGCTGATTGGTTAAGGTTGCCGTCGCTCCCAAGGGGCGGGGCTTTGTCTTAAAGGGGCCGCGTGGGAGCGTGGCGCAGAGTTAATTACGCGGGGTTAATTAGGCGGGGCTGATTGCGCGGGGGTTGTGGCGTGGTGGCCGCTGCCTCTTGTTCACGGCACGGCGCGCGCTGCACAGCGCCCTTTGTACAGTGCTCATTGCCCGGTGTTAATTAACTGCCCAGTACCCACCGCCCGGTGTTAATTAATTGCCCCGTGCTAATTGCGCGGTGGTGTTCGGTCGTTTTCCTACACCGGACAGGATGAAGCAGCACCCTGTGTCCCCCAACCTCTGGGCAGCGCCATCCAGCTGTTCCCAGCTGTGCGTGGAACTCATCCCGGGGGTGGCACCTGGGCCGGACCGTGCCACGCTGCCAACGCCCGGCTGTGCCCCCGCACCCCGCTCCGGGACACCGGAGCATCCCTGACCCCGGTGGGATGGAGGGGGATGGAGGGAAACCATCCCTGACCCCGATGGGATGGAGGGAAACCACCCCTGACCCCGATGGGATGGAGGGAAACCATCCCTGACCCTGATGGGATGGAGGGAAACCATCCCTGACCCCGATGGGATGGAGGGAAACCACCCCTGACCCCGATGGGATGGAGGGAAACCACCCCTGACCCCGATGGGATGGAGGGAAACCATCCCTGACCCCGATGGGATGGAGAGAAACCACCCCTGACCCCGATGGGATGGAGGGAAACCATCCCTGACCCCGATGGGATGGAGAGAAACCATCCCTGACCCCGATGGGATGAAGGGAAACCACCCCTGACCCTGATGGGATGGAGGGAAACCACCCCTGACCCCAATGGGATGGAGGGAAACCACCCTGGACCTCGCTGTGACAAAGGCAGACCCCGAGCTGGGTGCTGGTGGGTGCTGGTGGGTGCTGGTGGGTGCTGGTGGGTGCTGGTGGGTGCTGGTGGGTATTGGTGGGTGCTGGTGGGCGCTGGTGGTGCCACCCCCGAGCCCGCTGGGACGGAGGGGCGATAAACGCAGACCCCGAGGTGGTGCTGGTGCTGCCAGCGGCCCCGGCACGCTCCGAGCTCTTTATTCCTCCTGCCCCGAGCACCCCCGGGGAGCTCCGGGAGCAAAGCACCGAGCAGAGGGAGCCCAGCACCGAGCAGAGAGCGCCCAGCCCCGGCTCCCCGCCGTGTCCCGGCCGCCACCGCGGCTCCCGGTGTCCTCCCTTGGCTCCGCGGCCTCACTTGCAGCCCCGCAGGACCCCCAGCGCCTCCCGCACGGCGGCCAGCATCATCCCGTCCAGCTGCAAAGAGGGGGCAAAGCGGGGGGGGGGGGGCTCAGCACGGCTCAGCCCACCCCGGCACCCCCCAAATTCCCCCCCAGGAACCCCCACCTGGGCTCGGAGGCGGCGCGGGGTGGCGGCGGGGTCGCTGCCGGGCTGGCGGAGGCGGACGGCGCTCTCCGGGGACAGGAATTGCTGCTCCGCGCTGATGGTGCCGCTCAGGCTCCGCACCTGCGCCGGGGTTGGCCGTGCCTCAGTTTCCCCCAGAGGGGTCGGCACGGCCTCTAAGGGGGGGGTGGGGTGGTTCGGGGTCACCAACCTGGTGAGGAGCCCCGGCGGGGACCAGCACGGCGTCCCCCGGGAGCTGCAGGAGGCTCCAGGCGCTCACCCCGCACTCGTCCCGCAGCCGCCGCCGCAGCGCCGGGTCCAGGTAGCGGCCGGGGGGCTCCGCCGGGGCCGCCCCCTCCTGCCCCGGCTCCTGGGATGCCTGTGGGGTGCCAGGGGTCAGCGGGGCCGGGGGTCGGAGCGGGGCCGGGGGTCGGAGAGGGGCCGGGGGTCGGAGAGGAGCCGGGGGTCGGAGAGGAGCCGGGGGTCGGAGAGGAGCCGGGGGTCGGAGAGGGGCCGGGGATCGGAGAGGGGCCGGAGGTCGGAGCGGGGCTGTGGGGTCGGAGAGGGGCCGGGGGTCGGAGCGGGGCTGGGGGGTCGGAGAGGGGCCGGGGGTCGCAGCGGGGCTGGGGGGTCAGAGCGGGGCCGGGGGTCGGAGAGGAGCCGGGGGTCGGAGCGGGGCCGGGGCGTCGGAGAGGAGCCGGGGGTCGGAGAGGGGCCGGGGGTCGGAGCGGGGCCGGGGGTCAGAGCAGAGCCGGGGGGTCGGAGAGGAGCCGGGGGTCGGAGAGGAGCCGGGGGTCGGAGCGGGGCCGGGGGTCAGAGCAGAGCCGGGGGGTCGGAGAGGAGCCGGGGGTCAGAGCAGAGCCGGGGGGTCGGAGAGGAGCCGGGGGTCGGAGAGGGGCCGGGGGTCGGAGCAGAGCCGGGGGGTCGGAGAGGAGCCGGGGGTCGGAGAGGAGCCGGGGGTCGGAGAGGAGCCGGGGGTCGGAGAGGGGCCGGGGGTCGGAGAGGAGCCGGGGGTCGGAGAGGAGCCGGGGGTCGGAGAGGGGCCGGGGGTCGGAGCGGGGCCGGGGGTCAGAGCGGGGCTTGGGGGGTCGCAGCGGGGCCGGGGGGATCGCAGCGGGGCCGGGACCCGCAGCGGGGCCGGGGGTCTTGGTGGCGGTGGCAGCGCCCACCTTCCGCAGGAAATCCCGGATCCGCCCCGCGTCCTCGGCGCGGAAGATGTGCCACAGAGCCCCGGGCCGGCCGCCCTCCCGCAGCCGCTCCCGCAGCGCCGCGTCCAGCTCATCCAGCTCCCCGGGCAGCAGCACCTCTGCGGGCAGAGAGGCCTCAGGGGGGTGCCGGGCAGGGGGTCGGGGGTGGGGGGGACCCCCGCTCCGCACCCCCCGTACCCCGCGGGGCCGGCTCCGCGTGGGCCAGGACGCTGATGGAGTCGGCCGCCTCCACCGTCAGGTTTTTGGTCCCCACGTTCCGCGCACCTGGAAGCGGGGTGGGGGTGAGAACCGCGGCATCGGCGTGAGCGGGGGGCCCCAAAGCCCCCCAAAGCCCCCCAAAGCCCCCCGGTACCGCACTCACCGTAGGCCACGCGGATGCGCGGGCGCGGCCAGCGCCGGCCCCGCGGGTAGGTGGCCAAGTTGAGGCGGCCGCTGGCCCCGCAGTACTCGGGCAGGGGCAGGCTGGCCCGCAGGTTGGTGGCCCTGTGGCACAGGCGGGGGTGGTGACACTCGGGAACCGCGCCGGGCCGGCCCCTGAGTGCCGGCACCCAGCGGGGAGGGGACATCGGGGTGGTGCCACCCTGCGCTGTCACCTACCGGCTCAGCCCCGCGTCCCCACCGCCGCTCTCCAGCTCCAGCAGCTCCGCGGGGCTCTGCTCCTGCTGCGGGGATGCTGCGGGAGGGAGCCCGGCCCCACATCAGCCCCTCGCGCCTCACTCCAAAATCTGTGGGGCTGGGGGGTCCCCGCAGCCTCCTCGCCCCCTCACCTGCGCTGGCGGCAAAGCCGTCCCAGAACCGCCGGCTGCTGATGCGGCCCCGCGGTGCCCGCAGCTTCACCGCCTCCTCCTCCTCCTCCTCCTCCTCCTCCCGCGAGGGCTGGAAGGATTCGGGCGCCCAGAGCCGCCCCTCCAGCCGCTTCTGCAGCCCTGAAACCAGCACGGGCTGCCGGGGCAGCCGCGGCTCAGCGCGGCCGGGGGAGCTGGGGGCGCTCCCGGTGTCACTGCAGGGCCGGGGGAGCTGGGGGCGCTCCCGGTGTCACTGCAGGGCCGGGGGAGCTGGGGGCGCTCCCGGGGTCACTGCAGGGCCGGGGGAGCTGGGGGGACTCCCGGGTGTCACTGCAGGGCCGGGGGAGCCGGGGGGGCTCCCGGTGTCACTGCAGGGCCGGGGGAGCTGGGGGGACTCCCGGGTGTCACTGCAGGGCCGGGGGAGCTGGGGGCGCTCCCGGGGTCACTGCAGGGCCGGGGGAGCTGGGGGCGCTCCCGGGTGTCACTGCAGGGCCGGGGGAGCTGGGGGCGCTCCCGGGGTCACTGCAGGGCCGGGGGTGCTGGGGGGGCTCCCGGGGTCACTGCAGGGCCGGGGGAGCTGGGGGGGCTCCCGGGGTCACTGCAGGGCCGGGGGAGCTGGGGGCGCTCCCGGGTGTCACCACCCACACCCAGGGCCGGGCTGGGGGGCTCACCTGGCCCTGCCTCCAGTGCTCCTGGAACAATTTGTAGTTGCTGGCGTGGCCGGGGTCGTGCAGCCAGAGCAGCCCGCTGGGGGCCAGGATGCAGTGGGACGCGGCAGGGGGGTCCGGGCGGCCGGGGGGGCTCAGCTCGCCCCCCGCCTGCCTCTCCTGGATCTTCCTCTCCACCACGCGGGCGATGATGCTGTCCAGGATGCTGGTCAGGCGATTATCCTGGGGAGGGGGAGGAGGCAATTCCCACACTGACACCCCCCCCCCAGCCCCACCGGAGCCGGGGTGGGCAGCGGGGGGGACACGGGGGGTGGCCCGAGGGGCCGCGGGACTCACGCTGGGCAGAGCGGGCGCCACGGGGGCGAAGGCCATGCGCACCCCGTCCTGCCCCAGGCACAGCTTGACGGCGGTGGAGGCCAGCAGGTCGCAGAGCGTGGTGGTCTGCACGGCCCCCCCGCCCCGCGCCGGGGGCTGCCCCGGGGACGGCGGCCCCTCCTCGGGGCTCTCTGCTCGGGGGGGGGAGAGAACACGCTCAGGGTGGCCCGTGCCGTCCTCTGCGTGTCACCCCCACCCCCCCAGTAGGCAGCACCCCGAAAAGGGGCGGGGGTGCAGCGTCCCTGACCCCCCCGGAGCGCGGCGGGGGGGTCGCAGCCGGCCCTACCTTCCTTGATGGGCCGGGCGGGGTCGGCCGGGCCGCGGCTGCGGGGGGGCAGCGGGGGCAGCGCGGGCTCCTGCAAGAGCCCGGGTCAGGCGGGGGGATCCACATCCCGAGCCCCAGACGCGCCCCGTGCGTGGTTTGGGGGGCACCTGCACCCCCCCTTTTCCACAGCCCCCTCCCCCCGTACCTGCCTGCCCGGGGACCCCGCCGGGCTCCGCTCCCCGCAGGGACAGTGGGACTCGATGCCGAATTTAACCCGGACCTCGTGCAGGAGCTTCCAGAGCCGCGTCAGGGCTGGGGAGGGACGGGGACAGAGGTGTCACCCCCCCAGCGGTGACCCCAAGTGGGGGTTCTGGGGGTGGGGAGGGGGGACACACTCACCACGGGTGGGGACGAACTGCGTGGGCACCAGGGATGACACGGGGTGGTCCCGCCCGGGGGTGCACTCGGGTGGGGGTTCAGGACCCTCTGTGTCACAGAGAGGGGGTTTGTCCCCGCTGAGCCCCCCACGCCTGACACCCCATTTCCCACCCCTCCCCGCCCCCCTACCGCTGCCGCCGCCCTCCCTCCGGCCGCGGTGGCAGTCGGGGCACAGCTGGAAGCCGCATCTGGCGCAGCTCCAGTGCGAGTTGAAGAAGCCGCGCTGGCACGAGTCGCAAAGCCGGGGCGCTCCTTCCCCCCGCCTCCAGCCCGTCAGCCCTGCGGGGGAAAAAACCACAACCTCAGCCTCCGCCTGTCCCCGCTGTCCCCGGGGGCCGCCCCCGCTCCCCGCTCACCCTCGGGCCCGCCGGGGGCTCCCGGCCACGCGTCCCTGTCCCTGCGGACCGCGTGGCAGAAGGGGTCGCCCAGGACCCCCAGCAGGTACTTGGCCAGGCAGAGGCTGCTCCCCAAATCGCCGCCGCCGCCCCCCGGCTCGGGGCCGGCCGCTGCCGGCAGCTCCCCCTCGGCCTCCCCCAGCCCGCAGAGGCCGTCCACGCTCAGGTCGCCGTTGTCACCCAGGGCCAACCTGCGGGGGGACACACAGGGGACGGAGTCAGGGTGCTGGAAACGGGGCGGGGAGGCAGGAGGTGAAAATTTGGGGTGGTGGGAAGAGGCAGGACGAGGGGAGGGTGATCAAAAGTGGGGTGAGGGGAGGGGATTCTCCACGGTGGGGTGACAGAGGGGATGCTCCAAAACGGGGTGATGGGAGAGGGTGTCCCCGAGCGGGGTGACAGAGGGGGTGTCCCAAAGAGGGGTGACAGAGGGGATGTCCCAAAGAGGGGTGACAGGGAGGGGATGCTCTGAAGAGGAGATGCCCGGGAGTGGGGCCACAGGAAGGAAATCCTCCGAAATGGGGGCGACAGAACATCAAAAGGGAAAATTCCAAAGGATAAAAAGGGAAATTCCAAAGGAGGGGATGCTCCACTTCCCCCCCCCCCCACCCCGAAATGTCCCTCCCCTCACCCCCTGAGCTCACCTGCGGAAATGCATCAGCCTGCAGGTGCTCTCGGGGGGCTCCTCCTCATCCTCATCCTCCTCCTGGCCCCCGGGGTCCCCCCCGGCGCGGGGGGCGCAGGAGCAGCAGCGGGGGATGCCGGGGGGCAGCGCCGTGCAGGGCAGGCTCTGCAGGCACCGCGGCGGCTCTGGGGACACGGGGAGGCCTTGGGGACACCGCGGGGACGCTCCCGCGGCGCGTGGGAGGGGCTGGAAGCGCCCAAGGTTGGAGGAGGCTTGGAGCGACCTGGGGCGGGGGAAGGTGTCCCTGCCCGCGGCGAGGGGTTGGGACCGGCTGGGTTTTGATCTCCCTTCCGAGCCAAACCAGCCCGGGATTTTTTTGGGGATCCTGTGACTGGCACGCGCTGTGGCGGGGGCTGGAAACTGGGCCAGAAAGTAGGGCTGGAAAGTAGGGCTGGAGCTCGGCGGGCTGGGGTGGCAACACCTCCCCGAGGAGTCACCGACCCAGCCACGGCACTCCCGACCCCCCCGGGAATCCCACCCGAGGGTCCCGCGCTTCCCCAAACGGGCATTTCCCCCCAAATTTCCATCCGTGCCCACCCTGGGAATGGCTGCCAGCCCCAGCCACGCCGGGAACAACCCCCGGCACGGCGAGTTCCGCAGCCCACGCGTGTTCCCGGCGCCGGGGTGCAGAATTCCCTCGGGACTGGGCGCGGCCCCGCATCCTCACCTCCGTCTCCCGGCTCCATCCTCCTCTCCTCGGGGTCCCCCGCGCTCTCCGCGGCCTTGGTGCCTCTCTTGGCCGCCCCGGCTCCTTCCCCGGCGGCGCGGGGACCCTCGGCGGGGCCGTGGGGGCGTTTGGCCGAGCGCTTCCCTTCCCCGGGGGGCTCGGGACCCCCGTCCCGCCGCGGAGCTTTGGAGCGAGGCAGCGACTGCTCCGAGTGCCGCGTCAGCCACGTCTTCTTCAGCTTGGTGTGGTTGCTGGGGGGGCACGGGAAACGCCCCCCGGCCGTGCCCAGGGTGGGCTCGAAGGGGTTGGGCACCCCGCAGCCCACCCGCGGGCACCCCTCGCAGCCCGGGGTGGGGCACAGACAGGCCGGGGAGGGCTCCGGCTTGGCCGGGTAGTGCAGAGGGGAGGGGTCGGGCTCCCCGCAGCCCGGGGGCGAGCAGGGCCGGGCGCTTTGGTAGCCCGGGCGCTCATCTTTCAGCTCCGAGGGTCGGCCCGGCCCCGCGTCCGTGGAAAAATCGGCGCCGTGGGGCCGTGAGCCCACCCAGGCTCCCCCGCAGCCCCCCGGGGCGGGCTGCAGGAGGAAGAGAGGGTGGCCGGCGCTGGAGGGAGGCGTGCGGGGATGGGGAGCGGGCACCGCCGAGCTGCCCCCCGCCCGGCCGTCCCTCCACGGGGCTCCCGGCAGCTCCGGCACCGCCGGCTCCCCTTCCCCGTCTCTGTCCTGCCCCGCTTGGCTCTTGCCCAGCAGCTGCGGCCCCGCGTGGTTCTTGGCCGGCGGGTGGAACCCGGGCTCCTTCTTGGCGTAAAACTCCTGGAAAGGAGCAGAGGGGCTGGGGTCACCCCCGGTCCCGCTCCTGTCACCCACATCCCCGCCAGGAGGGGGCTGGCGGGGAGCGGTCCGTCCCCCTGCCTCAGTTTCCCCACCCCCCTGCCAGGCTGGGCAGCCGCTCGGTGCCTCCCGGTGCTTCCCGGTGCCTGCCCGGTGCTGCCCGATGCTGCCCGGTGCCTGCCCGGTGCTGCCCGGTGCTACCCGGAGCTGCCCGGTGCCTGCCCGGTGCCTGCCCGGTGCTTCCCAGTGCTGCCCGGTGCCTGCCCGGTGCTGCCCGGTGCTGCCCGGTGCTGCCCGGTGCCTGCCCGGTGCTTCCCGGTGCTGCCCGGTGCTCCCCGGTGCTTCCCGGTGCTTCCCGGTGCTTCCCGGTGCCTGCCCGGTGCTCCCCGGTGCTTCCCGGTGCTTCCCGGTGCTTCCCGGTGCCTGCCCGGTGCTCCCCGGTGCTTCCCGGTGCTGCCCGGTGCCTGCCCGGTGCCTGCCCGGTGCTTCCCGGTGCTGCCCGGTGCTGCCCGGTGCCTGCCCGGTGCCTGCCCGGTGCTGCCCGTTGCCTGCCCGGAGCTGCCCGGTGCCTGCCCGGTGCTGCCCGGTGCCTGCCCGCTGCTTCCCAGTGCTGCCCGGTGCCTGCCCGGTGCCTGCCCGGTGCTGCCCGGTGCTGCCCGGTGCCTGCCCGGTGCTTCCCAGTGCTGCCCGGTGCCTGCCCGGTGCCTGCCCGCTGCTTCCCAGTGCTGCCCGGTGCTGCCCGGTGCTTCCCGGTGCCTGCCCGGTGCTGCCCGGTGCTGCCCGGTGCCTGCCCGGTGCTGCCCGGTGCTGCCCGGTGCTTCCCGGTGCCGGCTCCGGGGCTGCCCGTGGGAAAGGAACGGGGAGCCGCGGCGGGCGGCGCGGGGCGCGCCCAGGGCTGGCAGCGCTGCCTCCCGCCGCCCCCGTGTGCCGCCGCCGCTGCCGCCGCCGTGACTCAGCCCCGGGGGTGGCATCACCCCCGCGGGGACAGCGCGGCGTCACCCGGGCGGCGCCTCGGAGGGGGCCGGGACCCCCGTGCCCGGTTGTGGGGGGTAGCAGAGGGCTGTGCCCCCTCCGGGGTGCCAACACCGGCCGCTTCCAGCCGCGTTCGGCTTCGGGAGGAGCCGCTGTCACCTCCGGGGAGCACCGGGAGCATCCCCCGAGCTGTCCCTACCTTGTTCCCCGAGCCGCAGCGCTCCTCGAAGGGGCTCGGAGCCGCCTTGCACCTCGGCGGCACCCCCAGGTAGAGCGGCTGTGCCCAGGCGGGCGCGTAGGAGCCCAGACGCCAATCCAGGCCGGCGAACCGCCCGTCACCCACCGGGCCCGGCCCCTCCGGCCCCGCGCCGCCCAACCGGGGCTCAGCCGGGGGCCCGGCGGGCAGCAGCGAGGACAGCAGGAAGGGGCTGTGCTTGGCCTCCAGCAGGAAAGGGCAGTGGCGGAAAGCCGGCGGCTCCCCGGCCGCGTCGCGGGGTTTGCCGGCCGGGCCGGGCTGCGGCGCGTCCAGCCCGGGCACGGGCAGCGGGTAGCGCTGGTACGCGTGGCTGTAAAGGGCCAGCGGGGCCAGCACGGCCTCGGCCCAGCGCGGCTCCTTGCAGGGCTCCCCCCAGCCCGCCTTGGGCTGCCCGTTCCGCGGGGGCAGCAGCGGGGAGAGCTCGGCTCCGTCCTTGGGGCGGCACAGGGCGTCCCGCAGGCACGGCGGGGCCGCCGGGTAGGGGCAGGCCAGGCGGCCAGCGGAGAGCTCCCGGACGGGTCCCAAACATCCCTCGGAGCCCCTCCAGGGACATCCTTTCTCCGCGCCGTAGCTCAGCTCGCCGGGCTCCGGGTAAGCCGCGAGTCCCAGCTGGGCAGCGGCGCTCCGGGATAAAAGCATCGCGCTGCTCTCCAGCCCCCGCGAGTCCTGCGCTGCCTCCGGGGCTCTTCTCCACCGCGCCGGGGTCTCCCCCATCCTGGCGTCGCTGGCCATGCTGCTCCCACGCTCATGTGGAGCTCAGCGCCGTCCCGGGCAGGCCGGAGGATCCTGCGGACAGGGAGAGCGACATCAGCGGGGAGCAGCACCCACCCCTCCTCCCAGGGCAGCGCCGCGGGGAAACTGAGGCACGGCGACGCTTGAGGGTGTTGCCGGGGGGCCTCTTTCGACCCCCGCAGCTCCATCCTGCCGTGTTCGGTGCGGGGATCCCCGGCTCCCGTGCCCCGATCCGGGCGGACACGTGTCCGGGGCGTTTGTCCCCGTCCCTCCTGCGCCCATCCCGGCGGGGCTGGCGGGCCGGGACGCCTCTCGCGCCCACCGGTTCCTCCGCGCCCGGGCTGGCCCCGCGCCCGGCCGCTGGCACCCAGCGTGGGGAGGCCGTGCCCCGCGCAGGTATTTCGCCTCCGGCCGGGGCTGGGCTGGGCTGGCGCTTCCCAGGAGGGCTCCCAGCGAAAGCGGGGGGGAGCTCCCCGCTGGCAGGGGCCCCTCCTGGGAGAAAATGCCGGGGGGGATTTGCAGGATTAACGCTCCTCGGGGACCCGGGCCACACGCAGAGGGTGCGGAGCCGGACCCGGCAGCGGCGGCGGTGGCATCCCCTCCCCGTGTCCCCCCCCCAGCCCTCCCTGGAGCGGCCGAGGGGGGACGGAGCCGAGGTCAGCGAGCTCCGGGCGCTGCTGCGGGGTGGGACAGGAGCAGGGTGGGGACAGCAGCAGGGTGGGGACAGCAGCGCGTGTCCCCGGTTCCTGTCACATCCTCTTCCCAGGGAGGGCAAAGCCCCCATTCCCACGCTGCATCCCGGGCACTCTGGGGCACAGGGACACCCTGGGGACACCCTGGGGACACCCACCCCATCCCTCCGGGGCGCGGCACCCAGCCAGGCTCTCCCACCCAGCCCCACATCAGGAATTTCTCCCAGCGCAGCCCCGCAGTGCCCCCAAAGCTGCCCCAGGGTGACATCGTCCCCTGTCCTTCGCCCCCCCCGGAGCACTCGGAGCCGCTCCCACCGCAGCCTCCCCACGGCCCCGGAGCTACCTGGAGGGTCCATCAGGGACCCCGGCGCCGAGGACGAGCGGGGGCTCTCCCGCCGGTGACACCGGAGAGGCAGAGCCGGGCGGGGCGGGAGCACCTAAACCCACAGGCTGAAAGGGTCCGGCTCCGGGATCTGCAGGAGGCAGAAAGCCGCCCGGGCGGCCCTGGGGAGGTTCTTCTCCTCGTGCTGGAGCTGCAGTTTTTGATCCATTGGCTTGGGAGGCTCCGTGCTGCTGCTCCTGCCTATCGTCCTACGAGCTGGGGGGGTCGCGGCGGGCTGGGATTCGGGGGTGGGGGGTACCCAGGGGGCAGCGGCAGCACCAGCGGGACCTTCCCCCGGGGCTCTAGGCAGCCTCGAGCATCCCGGGGCGCTGACGGGGTGGGACGAGGCGGTGGCGGTGTCGCCGCTGCTCCCCCGCGAGCGTGCAGCCTCCGCCGGCTCCGGCAGCGACTGGGGCGGGGACGCTGGGGCTGCTGACGCCCGGGAACCGGGAATCGGCGCGGTGCCGGCGGTGCCGCCCAGCCCCCGGGGGCACCGGCGGCGGTGCCAAGGCGGGCAGGTGTGCTCTGCCCCGTTGCGGGGTGAAGAAAGCGCCCTTTGTTCGCCAAGGCCGCCCCAGTCACCGATGAAAAGCGCCAGCCGCCCCGCTGCGGGCGGAACTGGGGTGGGAGAGAAACACCGGGAGGGGCCAGGAGTCCCTGTCCTGGCGCTGGGGGCATGTCCAGCGTGTGGCCATCCCGCGGGGTGTGAGTGCCCAGGATCCCAAACCCTTCGGCTTGGGACAAAATTCACAGATCTGGCCTCAAGCCACGGGCCAGAGCCGTGTCCGTGGGCCAGGGCAGTGTCCGTGGGCCAGGGCAGTGTCCGTGGGCCAGAGCCGTGCCCGTGGGCCAGGGCAGTGCCCGTGGGCCAGAGCCGTGTCCGTGGGCCAGGGCCGTGTCCATGGGCCAGGGCAGTGTCCGTCCCCCCTCCGGCTGCCCGGGAGGAAGGCAGAGCTCCTCTGCCTCCCTGCAGACCCCGCAGCAGGCGGGTGGGAGGAGCAGGATGTGCTCCAAGGGGTGCTGGAGCACGGGGATGCTGTGACGGTGCCAGCCCGAGCAGGGATGGGGGGCAGTGCCTGGGGCTGCTCGTCCCTGCCCTGCAGCCCCAGGGATCACACCCGTGCCAGCTGTGCCCAGCGGGGTCACACAGATCCAGCTGTGCCCAGCGGAGTCACACAGATCCAGCTGTGCCCACCAGGATCACACAGATCCAGCTGTGCCCAGCGGGGTCACACAGATCCAGCTGTGCCCACCAAGATCTCACAGCTGTGCCCACCAGGATCACACAGATCACACAGATCCAGCTGTGCCCACCAGGGTCCCACAGATCCAGCTGTGCCGTCACACAGATCCAGCTGTGCCCAGCAGGATCTCACAGCTGTGCCCACCAGGATCTCACAGATCCAGCTGTGCCATCACACAGATCCAGCTGTGCCCGGCAGGATCTCACAGATCCAGCTGTGCCGTCACACAGATCCAGCTGTGCCCACCAGGATCCCACAGATCCAGCTGTGCCATCTCACAGATCCAGCTGTGCCCACCAGGATCTCACAGATCCAGCTGTGCCCACCAGGATCTCACAGATCCAGCTGTGCCATCACACAGATCCAGCTGCGCCATCTCACAGATCCAGCTGTGCCCACCAGGGTCACACAGATCCAGCTGTGCCATCACACAGATCCAGCTGTGCCATCTCACAGATCCAGCTGCGCCATCTCACAGATCCAGCTGTGCCCACCAGGATCCCACAGATCCAGCTGTGCCATCTCACAGATCCAGCTGTGCCCACCAGGATCTCACAGATCCAGCTGTGCCATCACACAGATCCAGCTGCGCCATCTCACAGATCCAGCTGTGCCCACCAGGGTCACACAGATCCAGCTGTGCCATCTCACAGATCCAGCTGCACCATCTCACAGATCCATCTGTGCCCACCAGGGTCACACAGATCCAGCTGTGCCATCACACAGATCCAGCTGTGCCATCTCACAGATCCAGCTGCGCCATCTCACAGATCCAGCTGTGCCCACCAGGGTCACACAGATCCAGCTGTGCCATCACACATATCCAGCTGTGCCCCCCAGGATCACACATATCCAGCTGTGCCCCCCAGGATCACACAGATCCAGCTGTGCCCCCCAGGGTCACACAGATCCAGCTGTGCCCACCAGGGTCACACAGATCCAGCTGTGCCCCCCAGGATCACACAGATCCAGCTGTGCCCCTCAGGATCTCACAGATCCAGCTGTGCCCACCAGATCTCACAGATCCAGCTGTGCCCACCAGATCTCACAGATCCAGCTGTGCCCCCCAGGATCACACAGATCCAGCTGTGCCATCACACAGATCCAGCTGTGCCCACCAGGGTCACACAGATCCAGCTGTGCCCTGCACCCCACCAGGCACACACTGGCACCTTCTGCGCTCCCCCCGCAGTGTCCCCGAGCCCCGGGACCCCCAGCCCCAGGAACAGCCCGGCCCCAAACCCCCCCGGGGGGGTGTCCCGGGTGGAGCCCGCACCCCCGGGCCGCCGGGCTCGGTGCCGCCGGTGCCCGCAGCTCCGCGCGGTTTTACATAACCCGCCCGTGTCCGCGGGCCCTGCCCGCCTTACATAAACCGCATCCCTCGGCGCGGCACGGCCCGGCACGGCCCGGCACGGCCCGGCACGGCCCGGCACGGCTCGGGGGGCGCGGGAGAAGCGGGTGAGGACAGCCCGAGACCCTCGGGAGCCGAGCCGAGCACGGGGCTGCCTCCAGCTCGGGGGGTTTAACCCTTGCTGGGCACGGCTCGGGGGCACCGGGGGTCACTCGGCCGTGCCCGGGGGGTCCATCCCGCGGTCAAACCACGGCGGGACCCCCGCCCTGCCCCGCCCCCAGCCCTGCCCGCCCGGGAGCGGGGGGGGGTTTGGGGGGGCTGCCGGCTGCACCCAGTGGGTGCCAGGGAACAGGGAGGGGACCCAGACAGGGCTCGGGGCGAGGGAGAGCCCGCGCCTGCCTGCGATGAGAAGGTGCTGAAAGACGAATCGCTCTGTTCCCGTTCCCTCCCTCCGCTCCTCAGGAATGATGGGGCCGGAAGGGCTGGGACGGCGCTGGCGGGGGGGTGGGACCCCCGCCCCACCCCCGGGGGAAGGGTCTGCAGGGTCCTGGGTGCTCCTGGGGGTGCCCGGGGGTGTCGCGAGGGAAGGGATGGGTGCGCAGAGGGATGGATGGAGGGATGGACACAGCAGCCCGAAATCCCCGAGGAGGGTCCTGCTGGGGCAGGGAGCGGGGGGAATGATGGAGGGACCGCGGGGAGTTTCCCACCATGCACCGGGGCAGCATCCCTGGGCACCGTCCCGTGCCCTGGGAGTGCCGGGGGGAGCCCGGGGGGCGCTGGTGGAGCCTTCCCGGGGCCAGCGCGGTCCCCACGGGGCTGGGACGCTCTGCCGGGGCTCAGCCACTGCCCCCCCGGTCCCTGCCTGCCCCACAGCCCCAACCTCGGGCTCTCTGCACTCCCTGCCTGTCCCACCCCCACCCACAGAGGGTCCCCGGGGCGAACCGGGGGGGTCCGGGCTGGGTTTGAGCCCCGAGGGGGGGCTCTGATTGGCGGCACGGAGCTCCGAAATCCTCGGTTTTTTCCCCCAAAATCAGAGCGACGGCAACACCCGGGAGCCACGGGGGGCTGGAAACACCCGAATTGGAACCTTTGGGGTCCCGGCCCCGCGGCGCGGGGAGGGGGACGCTGTGGGGACGTGGGGCGGGGGGACACTGTCCCCACGGTGTCCCCTGGGAGCCTGCGGGGCTGGGGATTCCCAGAGCGATCCAGCACCGGGGGAAGGGGCGGGTGAGGGTGCTGGCACCCCCAAAACCTCCCTGCTGATGTCCCAGCAGCTCGGGATCCTGCCAGACCCACCCAGCTGCCCGCACCGGGGCACCCACAGCCCTGCCGGCAGCGGGGTCCGCACCCCCAGACCCCCAAACCGCCGCTGCCTGGGGAAAAAACCCCAAAATTCGGCTTTTCCTTCACGCAAAATGGATCCGCTGTGCACACACAGAACCCCAGCCCTTCCTCTTCCTCCTCCTCCTCCTCCTCCTCCTCCCAGCCCCGGCACGGCGCCCGGCACGCACCTACCTGCCTCCGCCGGTGAGGAAGCTGAGGGCGCAGGCAGAGGAAGCAGCCCCGATCCTCCCCCCCCTCCCCGCACCCTGCCCGGCGCCGGGCGCGATGGCCGCGAGAGCTTTGCTTAATCTGCACCCGGCGCTTCAATAAAAAAAAAAAACAACAAAGAAAAAAAAAAGAAAAGAAAAAAAAAGGAAAAAAAAAGGGAAAAAACACCCCACGTCAAACCTTCAGGAGTCTGGAGGCTGCGGCGGAGCGGAGGGCACGGGAGGACACTCACTCCCACACGAGCAGCTTTCTGGGAATTAGGGCCACAGCCCAACTGCTCTGGCAGCCTGCGCTCCCCTCCAGCCCCTGGCTGCCGGTCCGGCGGGGCCCGGGCAGCCTCCCCGATCCCGGACAGCCCCGGCCGGCCCGGTGCTGCCCCGCCGCCGCGGGGTCGGACACTTCTCCCGGCCCTAATCTCCCGCTTTTCCCCCGGGGAGGTGAGTAAGCATCGCTAATCCCGCCCGGGGGCACGGCCGAGCCTCTCCCGGCGGGGCTGGGGGGCTGCTCCCCGACCCCTCCCCGGTCCTGTGCCACCACCCCCGGCCCTGTGCCACCCCCCGGCCCCCCCTCCACGTGCCCGGGACTCCTGTTTACCCCCGCGCCAGGAGCCAGGCTGCAAATACCTTGATGTCATTAAAAGCTCACCCCGGGGCCAAGGGCTTAGGACGGCAGCCAGGGACACGGGGGGCAGCCCCGCTGCCACCTGCGTGCCGCCCCGGCCAGCTCCTGGCAGCACCCACCTGGGGCTCCTGCCCTCAGCCCGGGCCGCTCCGCTGTGCCCTCTGCGCTGCCGGGGTGCCGCGGGTGACGCGGTGACACGGGGCAGGAGAGATGGGCAGCCCCTCTGCTGGCTGCCTCAGTTTCCCTCGGCGGGTGGAAATGTCCTGCCTCAGTTTCCCTCGGTGCCCGGACGTGTCCTGCCTCAGTTTCCTTCGGCGGCGGGAAATGTCCTGCCTCAGTTTCCCTTGGCGGCGGGAAGTGTCCTGCCTCAGTTTCCCTCGGTGCCCGGACGTGTCCTGCCTCAGTTTCCCTCGGTGGTTGGAAGTGTCCTGCCTCAGTTTCCCTCGGTGCCCGGACGTGTCCTGCCTCTGTTTCCCTCGGCGGTGGGAAATGTCCTGCCTCAGTTTCCCTCGGCGGCTGGAAGTGTCCTGCCTCAGTTTCCCTCGGTGGTTGGAAGTGTCCTGCCTCAGTTTCCCTCGGTGGCGGGAAGTGTCCTGCCTCAGTTTCCTTTAGCGGCTGGAGGTGTCCTGCCTCAGTTTCCTTTGGCAGAGGGAAGTGTCCTGCCTCAGTTTCCCTCGGTGCCCGGAAATGTCCTGCCTCAGTTTCCTTTAGCGGCTGGAAGTGTCCTGCCTCAGTTTCCCTCGGCGGCTGGAGTGTCCTGCCTCAGTTTCCCTTGGCGGCGGGAAGTGTCCTGCCTCAGTTTCCCTCGGTGCCCGGACGTGTCCTGCCTCAGTTTCCCTCGGTGGTTGGAAGTGTCCTGCCTCAGTTTCCCTCGGTGCCCGGACGTGTCCTGCCTCAGTTTCCCTCGGTGCCCAGCACGCCCCGAAGGCGCTGCCCGGCTCCCCGCCAGCCCGGGGAGTTGCGCTCCCCCCAAAACCCCTCAGCCCGCGGTGTCAGGGCGGGGACACGGAGCCGGAACCTTCCCCGGTGCCAGCGCGGGCTGGCCGGGGACAGCCGGGTCCCCGGGGGGACAGGAGCTGCGGGGAGGAGCGGGGCAGCCGCGGCAGCGGCAGCGTTTTCCTCCAGCCGTGTCCTCCCACACTCCCGTCACCTCGCACGCCCTTTCCCCGACCGCTTCCCACCCGTCATCCTCTTCCTCGCCATCCTCCTCCTCCTCATCCTCACCGGCAGCCTGGGGAGGGGAGGGGAGGGGAGGGGGGGCGGGGAGGGCATGTTCGCGGTGAGGATGATGATGAGGAGGAGGATGGCGAGGAAGAGGATGAACGAGGAGGGCGGGGGGGTCTCACCTGCCCGGCAGGAAGGAAGGAGGGTTGGGGAGGGGTCTCACCCCCCCGCCCGCCTCTCCCCACCCCGCCCTCCCTGCCCTGTGCGGCGGGGGACGCAGCCGAGAGCTGCCCCCGGGGGGCTGCCGGCGCAAAGAGGCCGCGCTTCGAACAACAGACATAATTACGCTTTTGATACCGCCTGCTAAAAATACAGCGGCGGCGCGGGGGAGCCATGTGTGCGCGGCCTCACATGGCTCCCGGCCCCGCCGCCGCTGCCTCGGGCCGCGGGAGAGCCACGGGGGGAGCCCCCGGGGGCCGGGGAGGGGTCGTACCCTCACCTGGGAGCCCCAAAAAAGCCGGTCCGGGGGGATAAGAGCTGCCCCAGGGGTGGCAGGAGCATCCCACCCCAAAGGCAGCGGGTTGGTGCAGTGAGGAGGGGGGGATGAGGGGGAAGGAGCGTGGGTGTCACTCGGTGTCACCAGGGTGGGTTTGGGGGGGCTCGGGGTGCTCCCAGCCCCGGGGGGAGGATGAGGAGGATGCTGCGGGGAGCAGGGGAGGCACCCCGAGCATCCCCGGGGAAGGTAAAACCCCGTTCAGGTGCAACGACCCCAAATTTCCCTGACCCCCCCCCCTCCCGGGTGGGTGACACCCCCCGGGGCACCGGCGGCTGCCGCCCCGCGGGAACGGGCAGTGCCTGGCCCCGGGGACACGGCGGCCCGGGGTTGGCATCGCAGCATCGGCGGAGAGAAGGAGCAGCCCTGAGTCACCCGGTGCCCTGGCAGCTCCCCGGGATGCGGGCACGGAGCCATCCCCTGGCTCCTGCCCCTCCATCCCGAGCCCCCGGCCCCTCTCCAGCTCTCCCGGAGCCCCTCCAGGCACGGGAAGGAACTCTGAGCTCTCCCTGGAGCTTTTCCCTTCTCCGGGTGAGCACCCCTGGCTCCAGAGGGGCTCCGTGCTGCTCCAGCAGCTCCACGTCCCTCTGGTTTTGGGGACCCCCGAGCCGGGCTCTGAGCGGAGCAGAGGGTGACAATCCCCTCCCTGAGCCCCTTTGGCGATGTCACCCCCCAGCCCCACTCTCCCCCCAACCCCAGCGACCCCAAACGCTGCCCGGGGGTGGGGCAGGGGGTCCCCAGAGCGGGGGCTCAGCCCGGCACCCCCTCCCCGGCGGGGACGGTGGCAGCGGGCGAGCTCAGGTCAGGCGCTTAAACTGCTGCGCTGGGGCGGTGCCAGGCCAGCCGGGCCGGGGGGGGATTAGGGCTTTGCTGATGCAGCCTGGCACTGGCCCGTGCGCTGACACAGCTGGGATCAGCGCTGGCACCCGCCGGAGCTGCCTCAGCCCCCGGGGGAGGACGGGCTGTGCCACCCCGCCCCGCTCCTGTCCCCCCCCGCCCCGCTCCTGCCCCCCCTCCTTGGGTTTCAGCCCCTGGGGGGACGCGGGGATTTATTGAAGGAGGACAACCGAACCTCCTGGTTCCTCCCCAGGACCCCATTTCTCCCCCCCCACCCCGCCCCTGGTGTCGTGCCTCAGTTTCCCCAAGCTGGCAATCCTTGACCCCGCGCCCTGAGGATGCAACACCGAGGTTCCAAATCTGCTGCCCCCCTCTCTTATCCCCCCGACACGGAAGAACCCCCGGTTTGACCCCCGGCTCGCCCCAGCAGCCTCCCCTGGGCCGTATCCTTGGAGGAACCGCGCTCCCTAAGCGGCTTTAGGGGGATTACCGGGCAGCCCCCTGGCCCTCGCTGTCCCCACCCAGCCTTCCCTTCCCCGCTGCTCTCAGTAATCGTCTCCCGGGCAGTTTCACGGGGCTAATCCAGCCACCTCCACCTAATCTGCTCCAACACCCCTGGCCTGCCCCGGGCCGCCCCTGGGTAAAGGGGGCCGGGCGCTCTGGCTGCCCTGGGAAGACCCCCCGAGAGCTCTAAAGGGCTAAAAATACAGCTCGGGCCCCCGGGGAGGTGAGGGCAGCGAGGATTGGGAGCGAGGGGATTGATGCCGAGCCCGCGGGGGCACCGCGGGACGGGCGGGCAGGGCGGGCCGGGGACACGGAGTCACCTTGTGCCACCCCCTCCATCCGCACCCCGAGCCCATCCCGAGCCCCGCGAAGGAGCCGGGGGTGGGCAGGGAGAGGGGATGCGATGGGATGGGATGGGATGGGATGGGATGGGATGGGATGGGATGGGATGGGATGGGATGGGATGGGATGGGATGGGATGGATGTCCGGCGGCTGCTGCCGCGCCGCGGGGGACGCGGAGACTGCAGGGACCCCGGGGAGTTCGGGGATGGTGACATCGGGGACATAAAAGACCCCGGGAGATGCCCCAGGGTGGAGGTCCCGAGGATGGAGCTCCTTCCCAATGAGAAAATCGTCTCGGGGAAGCTTCACTGGAGGCGGCTGGGGATGCTAAGCCGGGATTTTGGGGCCTGAAATTGGGGGAAAGGCTCTGGGAGATGCCCTGGAGGGAGTTTTGGATGGAGCCCTGAGGGTACAGCCTCCTCCAAAGGAAAAAGCCTCAGGAAGTTTTCCTGGAGGAGCCTGGGGGCTGCTAGCTGGGATCCTGGAGGAGCCTCAGCTGGGTTCCAGAGCTCCCTCCAAAGAGGGAAAAACCAATCTCAGGGAGCTTCCCGTGGCAGGGGCACGGCACAGAGGACGACTCCCGCTTCCCAAAGTCTGAAACAAAGTTTATTTCCCCACGTACAAAACCCCTCTCTCCCTCTGGGAGAGCAGAACGTTAAAATCCGTGTGCTGCCCGGCCGGGTGTGAGTCTGGGGGTGTCAGTCTGGGTCCGGGGGTGTCTGGGGGTGTCAGTCTGTCCCTGGGGGTGTCAGCCTGGGTCTGGGGGTGTCTGGGGGTGTCAGTCTGGGTCTGGGGGTCTCAGTCTGTGTCTGGGGGGTGTCAGTCTAGGTCTCGGGGTGTCAGTCTGGGTCTGGGGGTGTCAGTCTGGGTCTGGGGGTCTCAGTCTGGGTCTGGGGGGTGTCAGTCTGGGTCTGGGGGTGTCAGTCTGTCCCTGGGGGTCTCAGTCTGGGGGTGTCTGGGGGGTGTCAGTCTGGGTCTGGGGGGTGTCAGTCTGTGTCAGGGGGTCTCAGTCTGTGTCTGGGGGTGTCAGTCTGGGTCTGGGGGGTGTCAGTCTGGGTCTGGGGGTCTCAGTCTGGGTCTGGGGGTCTCAGTCTGGGTCTGGGGGTGTCAGTCTGGGTCTGGGGGGTGTCAGTCTGGGTCTGGGGGTCTCAGTCTGTGCCTGGGGGTGTCAGTCTGTGTCTGGGGCCAGGGCTTTGGCTTCAGAGGGCCGAGGCACAGCCCCTGCTGGCTGCCAGGGAAGGGGAATGTCGGGAACGAGGCACCGCAGCAGCAGGAGGGCAGGGCAGCGTGTAGTGTTCAGGGCATGGGGGGAAAAGAGGGGCCAGACCCAACACCAGGGGTGCCAGCACCGAGCTGGGGGGGCCTGGGAGGGGAGGATGAGCTGCTCCCCCTCCTCGAGGTCACAGAAGGGGATTTACAGTGTGAGTGAGGAGCCCCGGGGGTGCAGGAGCCTCCCCAGGGGTGCAGGAGCCTCCCCAGGGGTGCAGGAGCCGCGGTTCCCTCCTGATGCCGCCGCAGCCGATTCCTCTGGCCGGCCCCTCCCGGCAGAGGCTTCCCGGGATTTTCTCAGCCGTCCTGCTCTGCTGGAGCCGCTCTCCTCCTGCTCTGGCTGCGCAGGAGCCGGGAGGAGCCCTGGGAAGGGGACAGGGACAGGTCAGGACCCCCTCAGGCAGCCCCACGCCCCCACCCCGTGCCCCCCTGGAGCCCCGAGACGCTTTGATTTCCCTAAACTCTTTTCTCAGAGAGTTTTTTGAGAACCAAAACCTCTCGGGCACGAGCCAGGGCTGCACCCCCCTCCCACGGCACCTCTTTTCCCGGGCTCCTCCTCAGGCTGTGGCTGCAGGGCGGGGGTTTGTGAGCCCGGCGTGGGGAGGGCGGGGCGGACGCCCGCAGCTCCAGCCACAGCTCCTCGTCCTCCGTCTCGCTCTCGTAGCGCCGCCCGTAGCCTGGGGACAGAGGGGACACGCCAGCTCCCAGCACGGCCACCCCGGGCTTTGCCAGCCCCCTCCTCCTCGCTGTGACCCCCCCAGCTGCTCACCCAGGGGCTGCCAGAGGCCCTCCTGCTCCTCCAGGTCCTGGAAGGGCACGGGGCTCTGGGCGCGCAGCGAGCGCAGGTCCTGCATGCTGAAGCTGCGCAGCCTCCCGGCCAGCATGCCCTGGCTCTGCGGTGGGGACACGCAGAGCACGGTCAGAGCCCAGCCCAGGGGACACCAGGCTCTGCTGTCACCCTGCTGGGGTGGGGTTTTCCCCCCCGGGTACCTTGGTGGCCGCCTGGACGGCGGCGGTGGCTGCCAGGTTGAGGCCGCTCTTGCCGAAGCGCAGCATGGCCTGGTAGCTGTGCTGGCGGGCCTGCACCAGGAAGGCGTCGATGTCCTGAGAGGGGAGAGGGCTGGATGGGTGCTGGGAGGGCAGGATGGTGGCCTGGGGCATTGTCACCTCCAGGGGCATGGCCATGTCCCTGGGGCATTGTCACCTCCCAGGGCAATGCCATGTCCCTGGGCATTGTCACCTCCCGGGGCATGGCCATGTCCCTGGGGCATTGTCACTCCCAGGGCAATGCCATGTCCCTGGGCATTGTCACCTCCAGGGGCATGGCCATGTCCCTGGGGCATTGTCACCTCCCAGGGCAATGCCATGTCCCTGGGCATTGTCACCTCCCGGGGCATGGCCATGTCCCTGGGGCATTGTCAACTTCCAGGGCAATGCCATGTCCCTGGGCATTGTCACCTCCCAGGGCAATGCCATGTCCCTGGGCATTGTCACCTCCCAGGGCAATGCCATGTCCCTGGGGCATTGTCACCTCCAGGGGCATGGCCATGTCCTGGGGCATTGTCACCTCCCAGGGCATGGCAATTTCCATGGGGCATTGTCACCTCCAGGGACATCACAACAACCCTGGGAATCATCCTGGTGCATTGCAGAGTCCCTGAGCATTGTCACCTCCCAGTTCATCAATGTCCCTGAGCATTGTCACCTCCCTGGGGCATCACCATGTCCCTGGGGCACTGTCACCTCCCAGGGCACTGTCACATCCCTGGGGCACTGTCACCTCCCAGGGCAATGCCATGTCCCTGGGCACTGTCACCACCCAGGGCATCACCATGTCCCTGAGCACTGTCACCTCCCAGGGCAATGCCATGTCCCTGGGCATTGTCACCTCCCAGGGCACTGTCACCTCCCAGGGCATGGCCATGTCCCTGGGCATTGTCACCTCCCAGGGCAATGCCATGTCCCTGAGCACTGTCACCTCCCAGGGCAATGCCATGTCCCTGGGCATTGTCACCTCCCAGGGCAATGCCATGTCCCTGGGCACTGTCACCTCCCATGGCACTGTCACCTCCCAGGGCAATGCCATGTCCCTGGGGCACTGTCACCTCCCATGGCAATGCCATGTCCCTGGGCATTGTCACCTCCCAGGACACTGTCACCACCCAGGGCATCACCATGACCCTGGACATTGTCACCTGCATTGTCACCATGTCCCTGAGCATTGTCACCTCCCTGGGCCATCACCAACCCGACTCAGGGGGCTGAACCCCCCCAGGCAGGGGCAGGGAGGACCCCCCAAACCCGGGGAATTTGGGGAATTTGGGGGGTTTTTACCTTCTCCCTGCGGGCCAGCGTGGGGTGCACGAAGTGGCGGTAGAGCAGGCTGGCCCCCCGCGTGTAGGGCGACAGCAGCCACAGCACAAAGGCCATCTTCAGCTCGTAGTAGAAGGGCAGCCTGGGCCAGGAGAGGGGCAGGAGGTGGGCAGGGCTCCCGAGGCACCTCCTGTCCCCCCCAGGGGACACCCAGAGCCCCTCCCCAGGCTCACCAGGAGATGAAGAGGTCGGTGAAGTTCTCCGTGGACATGAAGAGAGCAAAGACGATCCAGTACATCATCCAGCGCACCTGGGGGGCCACGGGAGGCGTCAGAGGGGGGGTGGGACTGGGGAAAGGGGGGGGTGAAGAAATGGGCTGGGGGGGGAAAGGGGGCTGAACCCCAGAAATGGGGGCTGAACGCCAGAAATGGGGGCTGGGGACTGGGAAAGGGGGGCTGAACCCCAGAAATGGGGGCTGGGGACTGGGAAAGGGGGGCTGAACCCCAGAAATCGGGGCTGAACCCCAGAAATGGGGGCTGGGGACTGGGAAAAGGGGGGAGAACCCCAGGAATGGGGGCTGGAACTGGGAAAGGGGGAAACCCCAGAAATGGGGACTGGGAAAAGGGGGGAACCCCAAAAATGGGGACTGAACCCCAGAAATGGGGACTGGGGACTGGGAAAGGGCTGAACCCCAGAAATGGGGACTGGAGACTGGGAAAGGGGGGGCTAAACCCCAGAAATGGGACTGAACCCCAGAAATGGGGACTGGGAAAAGGGGGGAACCCCAAAAATGGGGACTGAACCCCAGAAATGGGGACTGGAACTGGAAAGGGGGGCTGAACCCCACAAATGGGGACTGGGAAGGGGGGGACCCCAGAAATGGGGACTGGAGACTCGGAAAAGGGGGAATGGAGACTGGAAAAGGGGGGGACTGGAGCCCCAGGGAAAGGGGGAACTGGAGCCCCAGGGAAAGGCCTCCCCAGGCACCCGACTCACGTATTCCCGGGTGTTTTTTGTCTTCACGGCCTTGTAGGAGGCGTAGGCCGGGTAGAGCATCCCGAAGAGCATCCTGTAACGCAGGGGCGGGGTGAGGCAGCGCGGCCAGCCCGCGTACAGCAGCACCAGCAGCGACCAGCACAGCCGCCGGCCCCAGCGCCGGAGCCTGCCCCCGACCCCCTCCAGCACCATCCCCAGCCCGCAGAGGCCGGGGAAAAGGCTCCGGGAGGCTCCGGGGAGGTTCAGCCATGAGCGCAGAGTCACTCCCACGTCCACGGGACCGGCCCGACCTGTCGGGGCAGGGGGCGGTGGCGCGGGGCTCGGTCCCCGCGGGCTCGGTCCCCGCGGGCTCGGCAGCGGTGCCGGTGCCAAGCTCCGTGCCGGGGTTACCGGGTGAGGTGCCGGCACCCCCGAACACCCACCTGGTGTCCCGGTGAGGTTCCCTGAGCCAGGGAAGTGTGGGGACCCTCTGAGCAGAGACCCCCTGGGATGGTGCAGGGACCCCCCCCCGGCTGATTCAGGGCAAGAGAGGGGACCCCCACCCATGGGTGATGCAGGGGGACCCCAGGCCACCCCAGGACAGGGAAGAAGGACCAGGAGCAGCTCAGGGACCCATTTTTTGGGGGGATGGCATGTTTGGCGGGGTTGGGGCATGCTGGCTACCCCCGTACAAGAAATTCGGGGTCGCCCCCCCAAACCCCGCCTGGGGCCTCTTGGGCCCAGCACGGAGACCCCCATTAATGGAATACTCGGAATGGGGGACAGGGGGTTGGGGATGGCTGTGACCCCTCCGGTGTGACCCCCCCGCCCCGCAGCCCCTCCTCCGTTACATCGCCCGTTACACCCCCGTTACCGCACTCACTCGGTCACCCGGCAGAAGAGCCAGGACACCATGCTGCGGCCGGTGCTGTGCCCAATTCCCAAATTCCCCCCCAAATTTCCCCCGAAACCCCGGAGGGAGCCAATCCAAAAAAAGTTAAAAGTTGAAAGTTGCAGCAACGGAGCGGCGCAAGCGCGGTGGGGGGGCCCGCAGGCCGCTCTTAAAAGGGCAACGCAGGCTCTTAAAAGGGCAATGCACTTAAAAGGGCGATGCCCTTAAAAGGGCAACGGGGGCTCTTAAAAGGGCAATGCCCTTAAAAGGGCAACGGGGGTCTCTTAAAAGGGCAACGCCCTTAAAAGGGCAACGGCGCCCCCGTGTTAGTGTGACCCCCCCCCATGTGGAGCGGTGAGTGCCAGGTTTATAAAATAAAAACGTTTTATGAATCCCCTAAGTATGTTAAATATGGAGATAGAATGTACTAAACACGCACGAAAGTGTCGTGTTTAAAATTCCCCGAATATATTGAATATTACTACGTTAATATGTTGAATATTACAACATTAATACACAATACGTTAACGTGGAACAGAGATTAAATATTTCCTAATACATAAAAATAAATTTATTTATATTTATATTTATATTTATATTTATATTATTTATATTATATTTATATTTATTATTTTTATTTTTATTTTATATTTATTTTTATTTTATTTATTTTTTATTTTTATATTAAAGCATACAATTTTTAAAGCAATAAACCGGTAGGGAGGAGAAGGGAGAGCCACTCTGATTGGTGTTAAACGATTATTTCGGGGTCCGGAGGGGATGCGATGCTTTTTTTGGTGCTCTGATGGACGATGCAGAGCATGGCTCCGCTTGGCCCTGCAGCGCCAGGACTCATCCGGCGTTTCCCAAATTCCCCATCCCAGCCACGTGCTCTCAAATCCGCTTCTTCCTGCCGGGAAACTGAGGCACGGCCACGTGGCCATGCCCTGGGAGAAGCCATCCTGCTCCCCAAACCCATCCGTGCCCCGGAGGTGCCTGGTTTACCCGCGAGAGGATCTTCATTTGTGCGCTTAATTGGTGGTTTTTCACATGCATATTTATACCCCCGGGAGCCGGGAAACGCTCCCCGGGAAAACCCGTCCGGCGGGGCCTCCCCTGCCCGGGGAAACACCTCCCGCTTCCCACCCGCCCCGCGGGCCGAGGTTTCTGCTGGAAACAAGCACCGCGTGCGGTGAAATGAGGAAAAAATGAGGAATTTCCGCACCCCGCGGCTGGAGGGACAGACGGACAGGGCTGGGGGGTCACAGTGTGTTTATTGGGGGGGGGTCTGGTGGGCACGGGCGCCCCGCAGGCAGCGGGGCCGCGGGCACGGGGAGGTGCTGGAGGGGCACGGAGAGGGAGAGGAGCCGCGGGCCTCCAGCGTTCCGCTGTCCTCAGGGATCTGCAGCCGCCTGGGAGCGTCCTGGAGCAGCCCGTGGTGCTCGGGGCATTCCAGCTGCATCCACCCCAGAGCATCCCGTCCTCCTTGGAGCATCCCATCATCATCCTCAGCATCCCATCATCATCCTCAGAATTCCCCCTGCATCCACCCCAGAGCATCCTGCTGGCCTTGGAGCTTCCCATCATCATCCTCAGCATCCCATCTTCATCCTCACCATCCCATCATCATCCTCAGCATCCCATCGTCATCCTCAGAATTCCCCCTGCATCCACCCCAGAGCATCCCGTCCTCCTTGGAGCATCCCATCATCATCCTCAGCAATCCATCATCCTCACCATCCCATCTTCATCCTCACCATCCCATCTTCATCCTCAGCAATCCATCATCATCCTCAGCATGCCCCCTGCATCCACCCCAGAGCATCCTGTCCTCCTTGGGGCATCCCACCATCATCCTCATCATCCCATCTTCATCCTCAGCATCCCATCATGATCCTCAGCTTCCCATCATCATCCTCACCATCCACCCCAGAGCATCCTGCTGGCCTTGGAGCATCCCATCTTCATCCTCATCATCCCATCTTCATCCTCACCATCCCATCTTCATCCTCAGCATCCCCCCCTGCATCCACCCCGGACCATCCTGTCCTCCTCAGGGCACCCCACCCCACCCACCCTTGGCTGTCCCATCCACTTTGGAGCACCCCAAAGTCCCAGCAACGCCCCCACCCCCCTCCTGCCACATCCCTGCCCGCTGTCCCCCCTCCTTTCCTGCCCCCAGCCCACGGCCCCAGCGGACAAAGACCCCCCTGCCCACCCTCTCCACCCCCCCAGGGGCGCAGCTCTGCAGGGCAAGGGGCGTCCCAGCCCACAGGGCGAACCCGGGAGCACCGCGGGGGAAACTGAGGCACCGTGACGGCCGAGTGAGGGTGGAGGGCTGAACCAGGGGGAGGACAGAGGAGGGTGTGGCGGCGGTGGTGGGCACATGCACGTCCGGCATCCCTCCAGCTGCCCAGCTACAGGCTGAGATCCACCACCACGTGCCGGTACACCAGCGTGTTGGCCTTGAAGCTGGGCGCCAGCAGCAGCTGCACGTCGGCCGCCGGCACGGCCCGGAAGGCGCGCGGCGCCTGCACCGACAGCTCCTGGAACTTGGCGAACTTCTGCTTCTCCTCCTCCCACAGGTAGACGTGGGTGAAGGAGAAGTCGCTGCCCAGCGCCAGGTAGCGCCGCCGCCCCACGGCGAAGGGCTGCAGCACCATGGAGCCGCGCGACGGCAGCGTCTGCACCTCCACGAAGCGCTGCTGCCCCTCCCAGCGCACCACCTTGGAGTCGCCGATGTAGCGGCTGAGGCACAGGAACTGCTCCCGCTTGGCCCTGAAGTGCTTGACCATCTGCACGTCCAGCATCTCGCCCACCTCGCCCTGCGGCACGAACTGCTTCTGCGCCCGGCTCCACTGGTAGATGACGGGCGCCTGCGAGCTGCTGGAGATGATCAGGCGGGGCTTGCCGTCGTTCTCCACGTACTCCACGTCGGTGTCGCGGTGCCAGGCGTGCAGGGCTTGGTGGGAGTAGAAGCCGTTCTGGTCCAGGCGGTAGAGGCTGGTGGAGCCGGCCTTGGAGCTGTCGGCGATGACGAAGTACCAGTCGCCCTCGATCTGGAAGGCCTCGACGTCGTTGGGCTTGCGGATCTTCTGGCTGTCGATGTCCTGGATCTTGATGAACTTGTCCACGGCCGTGTCCCAGCGGTAGATGTAGGAGCCGCCGAAGAGCTGCGCCACCACCACGTAGAGCTGCTCCTGCGCCACGATGGGCTTGCAGTGCACGGCCGAGTGGGCTGGTGGCAAAACACCAGTGTGACCTCGAGGCTCTGCCCAGCCCAGGTCACCCCAAACGTGGCTCCCAGCCCAGGAGGGGACCCCCGGCCCGACTCCTCACCGGGGATGCGGTCGAAGTCGCGGAGTTTGCGCTCCACGTAGTCCCACTTGAGGATGGAGCAGCTGCTGGCGCTGGGCTGCGCCAGGGCCACGTAGAGGTCGCTGGCGTAGGTGAAGGGCTCGGCCGACACGGCCTGGAAGGGCAGGACCTGGTGCGTGACGAAATCTGGAGCGGGGAGAGGCGGCGGTGAGGGTTGGAGCACCCGGGAGCGAGGTGACGCGTGGCGGGGGGCGGCGGGGCCTCACCCGTGGTGATGCACTGGAAGTCGCCCAGCGCCAGGTCCCGGATGCGCTGCCCCTCGAACTGCCCGGGGCTGCTGCAGAAGACGGCGGGGACGGTGGTGTTGGTGCTCTCCAGCCACTCCACCAGCCACTTGATCTTGCAGTCGCAGGCCAGCGTGTTGCCACGGAGGTCCCTGCCAGGGGTGGCACCGAGTCAGCGCCAGCACCCACCGGGGTGTCACCCTCTCCCCAGCCCGGCGTTCCAGAGACCCCACCAGGGATGGCACTGAGTCAGCCCCAGCACCCACCGGGGTGTCACCCTCTCCCCAGCCCGGCGTTCCAGAGACCCCACCAGGGATGGCACTGAGTCACCCCCAGCACCCACCAGGGTGTCACCCTCTCCCCAGCCCAGTGTTCCAGAGTCCCTGCCAGAGATGGCACTGAGTCACCCCCAGCACACAGCACCCTGCCCAAGCCCCGACCCCTGGGATGTCACCCTCTCCCCAGCCCGCTGTCCCCGCAGTGTCCCCGCAGTGTCCCCGCGGTCCCCGGTGCCGTGGCAGCCTCACAGGTCACTCAGGATGTCCAGCGGCTTGAAGAGGTCCCGTGGCAGCGTCTGCAGGTTGTTGTTGGCCAAGGACCTGTGGGACCAGAAGGGTGGTGGAGGTGACACATCCCTGACGGTGACAAAGGGACCAGGGCCACCCCCGGCAGCGCCCCCCGGGTGCTCACAGGTGCGTCAGGGACTTGAGCCCGCGGAAGGTGGCCTTGGAGAGCGCCTGGATGTCGTTGTTCTCAATGAACCTGGAACGGGAGCAGAGACAGTGACGGGGCCGTCCCGAGGATCCCCCCCGCCCTCCCCGTCCCCTTGTCCCTGTGTCCCCGTGTCCCTGTGTCCCCGTGTCCCCATGTCCCCATGTCCCCGTGTCCCCATGTCCCTGTGTCCCCGTGTCCCTGTGTCCCCCTGTCCCCATGTCCCCGTGTCCCCGTGTCCCTGTGTCCCCATGTCCCCGTGTCCCCATGTCCCCATGTCCCTGTGTCCCCGTGTCCCCCGTCCCCGTGTCCCCATGTCCCTGTGTCCCCGTGTCCTTGTGTCCCCATGTCCCCGTGTCCCCGTGTCCCCGTGTCCCCGTGTCCCCCTGTCCCCGTGTCCCCATGTCCCCCTGTCCCCGTGTCCCCCTGTCCCCGTGTCCCCCTGTCCCCGTGTCCCCGTGTCCCCATGTCCCTGTGTCCCTGTGTCCCCGTGTCCCCCTGTCCCCCTGTCCCCGTGTCCCCCTGTCCCCGTGTCCCTCTGTCCCCATGTCCCCCTGTCCCCCTGTCCCCGTGTCCCCATGTCCCCGTGCCCCCCTGTCCCCATGTCCCCATGTCCCTGTGTCCCCCTGTCCCCATGTCCCCCTGTCCCCGTGTCCCCATGTCCCCCTGTCCCCATGTCCCCATGTCCCTGTGTCCCCCTGTCCCCGTGTCCCCGTGTCCCCCTGTCCCCATGTCCCCGTGTCCCTGTGTCCCCATGTCCCCATGTCCCCATGTCCCCATGTCCCCCTGTCCCCATGTCCCCATGTCCCCCCATCCCCGTGTCCCCCTGTCCCCATGTCCCTGTGTCCCCCTGTCCCCGTGTCCCCGTGTCCCCGTGTCCCCGTGTCCCCCTGTCCCCGTGTCCCCGTGTCCCCGTGTCCCCGTGTCCCCCTGTCCCCGTGTCCCCGTGTCCCCGTGTCACACACAGGTACTGCAGGTGTGACAGCCCGGCGAAGGCGTTGTCCCCGATCAGCGTGAACTTGTTGGAGTTGAGGAGGCTGCAAAGAGAGAGAGGGGAAGGGAGGGAGGCGTCAGCGCCGGGCTGGGCAGGGTGGGCACCCAGGGGGGCACCGGGATGCCCGGGGGGGACACGGGGAACCTACAGGAACTGCAGGGAGGGGATGTGGGCGAAAGCCGCCTCCCGGATCTCGGTGAAGGCCGCGTTCACCATGGTCCTGCGGGAGAGACGGAGCTTCAGCGGCCACCCCCGGGCGCCCCCGGCAGCGGCTCCGTGTCACGGGCTGCCCATGAGGGGCACCGGGACCCCCGCGGCCACCCCTGCCCGGTGTGGGGACACGGAGGGGACGAGGTGCAGCGGGCTGGCACCCACCCACGCCCTGCGGCAGCCCCTGGCCCGGGGCCATGTGCACACACGCACACACGCACGTGTGTGAAGGCGCAGGAACGGGTGTGCAAGCACACGCACACAGGTGTAAACAGCCACATCGGCCGCACAGCCCCGGGGAACAGCCAGACCCCCCAGGGACCCTCCAGCAGGACCCCCCGCCCCGAATCGTGCCCCGCTTGGGGCCACGCTCCCCAAGGTCACAGCCGTGTCCCCTCGGGGCTCTGGTGGCCGAGGTGGCGGCGGGGACAGGCGGCAGCCCTGCTCCGGCTGGCACTGACGGATGGCTGCGTGTGCCAGCGCCGCAGGACACACGGACAGACCCCGGGCTGGCCTCAGCCTCCTCCTTCCCCCGGAGCCCCCCACACTGACCGGACCCCCCCGATGCGGCACAGCAGGGGTGTCCCTGCCCCTCCAGGACAGCCAGCAGCCCCTGCCACCCCCGGGCTGTGACGCTGTCCCCATCCCTGTCCCCACCCCGGCTACTCACAGCGAGATGACCTCGGGGGGCAGGTTCTTGGGCACGGCCTTGGAGTCCACGCAAAACGCCGTGTCCCGCGTGCAGGAGCAGCTCGGGGGGCAAGGGGGAGGCCGGGGGGGCCGCCGCCCCTCGGCCGGCAGCCAGAGCCAGGCCACGGCCAGCAGGAGGAGGAGGAGGAGGCGAGCGGGGAGCCGGTCCCTCAGCATCCTCCTCCCGCGCCGCAGCTCCATCGCGCCCCGGCCTTATCTCCCTGCTGGATCCCGGGAGCTGCTCCCAACGCCGCTTGTGCCCGGGAGCTGCGGAAAAACCTTTTTTTTTTTTTTTTCCCCTTTTTTTATTTTATTTCCCCGGGGATCTCAGTGTGGAGGAGGAGAAGCTGCGGGCGCCTGACCCGCGGCTCTGCAGCACACCATGCCCGGTGCTGCGGGAGGGAGGGAGGGAGGGAGGGAAGGAGGGAGGGAGGGAGGGATGCGGCTGAGTGACAGCGCCAGCATCCCCGTGCACGCGTGTCCGTGCGCGCGTGTCCACCAAACTCGGGGTTCCACGCCGGGATGGCGCTCTCGGGGGTCGGGGGGGGGACAGCACAAGGGGGGGGTGACACCCCCGCAGCGGCTCCCCCACTGCAGCGCTGCCCAGCCCAGCTCCCCGCCCGCGGTGGCCGCAGCGCCCTGGGCACCCACCCACCCACCCACCCACCCAGGCCAGCCCGGGCACCCGTCCGTCCCAGGCACCCATCTGCGCCGTCCCTGGCACGGCGCCCGCGGGAACAATGAGTCCAGCCAGCTCCTCGCCCGCCCCGGGGCGGGGGGGCACACGCAGCTGAACCGGGGGTGCAGCCCCCCCCGGGGCCCCTCCTGCCGCAGGCCGGGTGTGGAGGGTGGGTCCTGCCCGCTGTTTGCCTTGGCACCCCCAGCGCTGCCAGGGAAAGGTTTTGTGTCCCCTCCCTGGCTCTTCTCCGGGCTCGGCAAACAGCTCGAGTGGCACCTGGGCAGCTGGAGTGGCCCCCCCGGGATCCTATAAATCCCCCCGGGATTTGGCCGGGCTGGCAAAGGGACAGGAGCGCGCGGAGAGATGGACGAGAGCTCCAAAGAGGCGCTGATGGAGGAGGCACCTCCGGTAAGGAGCACCCGGCGCCCACCCCGGGGCGTGGGGCTGAGCCCCCCCACGCTGCCACCCCCGGGCCGTGGGGCTGAGCCCTCTGTGCCACCCCCGGGCCGTGGGGCTGAGCTCTCTGTGTCACCCCCGGGGCGTGGGGCTAAGCCCTCTGTGCCACCCCCGGGCCGTGGGGCTGAGCCCCCCATCGCTGCCACCCCCGGGCCGTGGGGCTGAGCCCTCTGTGCCACCCCCGGGCCGTGGGGCTGAGCCCCCTGTGCCACCCCCGGGCCGTGGGGCTGAGCCCTCTGTGCCACCCCCGGGCCGTGGGGCTGAGCCCTCTGTGCCACCCCCGGGCCGTGGGGCTGAGCCCTCTGTGCCACCCCCGGGCCGTGGGGCTGAGCCCTCTGTGCCACCCCCTGGCCGTGGGGCTGAGCCCTCTGTGCCACCCCCTGGCCGTGGGGCTGAGCCCTCTGTGCCACCCCCGGGGCATGGGGCTGAGCCCCCCATGCTGCCACCCCCGGGCCGTGGGGCTGAGCCCTCTGTGCCACCCCCGGGGTGTGGGGCTGAGCACCCCACGCTACCACCCCCGGGCCGTGGGGCTGAGCCCCCTGTGTCACCCCCCGGGCCGTGGGGCTGAGCCCTCTGTGCCACCCCCCGGGCCGTGGGGCTGAGCCCCCCATCGCTGCCACCCCCGGGCCGTGGGGCTGAGCCGGGCGCTGTCCCCGTGTCCCCAACCAGAGGTACACGGAGTCCCCGCGCCTGCCCTGCATCCCCCGCGAGCTCCGGAGCCTGCTGCTGCTGGTGGCGCTGGTGGTGGTGGCCCTCGTGGTGGTCAACGTCACCTTCCTCCTGCTGGGGCTGCACCTCAGCGAGTCGCACGCCGAGACGGTGAGGGCGCAGGGAAGGGACCAAACCGCCCCAAACCCCCCTCCCGGTGGCACCGCGGCTTCGTAGGGCCGGAGCTCAGCCCCTCGCAGGGGGGGGCTGTGCCCCTGTGCCCTCCCTGACCCCTCTGCCCCCCCGGCAGGTGTTGCGGATGACCATCCACGGGCTGGACGGCGAGGGGAGCCCGCAGCAGCTGGCCGTGAGCAAGAAGGAGAGGACGGGGACGTTCGCGGTGCGGGATGGGCTCAACGCCTCGGCCACGGTGGTGTACGACTACGGCAAGGTGAGCGGGGAGCCGGGGACGGGGCTGGGCTGAGCCGAGCCGAGCCGAGCTGAGCCGAGCCGGGCCGGCTCTGTCTGCCACCAGCTGCTGGTCGGCTACAGGTCCTGGCGTCACCGCGCCTGCTACATCACCCGCCTGGACAAGGACAACTTCCCGGGGCTGGACGCGGTCACCGAGAGCTTCCAGCGCCGCCAGGTGAGAGCTGATCATCCTGCTAGGATGGGGAGTGGGCTCGGCACGACCCCAAACCCCCTGCGCGCTGGGAAATGTGGGGCTGGGGGGTTTGTCCCCCTCCGGAGGGGACGCTGCGGCTGCTCCGAGGGTGGCAGCTCTGTGCCCCGCAGGATGAGGACGTCGGGGACGAGGCCGTGCCCCTGGCTGACCGCTCCGTGCTGGGCACCACCATCAACATCCTCTGCAGCGCCGTGCCCGTGTTCTGGGCGTAGGAGCAGCTCCCGGCGGGATGGGGATGCCGCTGTCCCCCTGCGGGATACCCGGGAATCCCTCCTCCTCCTCCTCCTCCTGGTCCCCATCGCGGGGACAGCCACCCCGCCGCGGGGGTGCTCTGTCCCCCGTCGCTCGTCACCGCTGCTGTCCCGTAAAACAAAAAAACAAAAAAAAAAAAAAAAAGAAAAGAAAAGAAAAAAAGTGGGATTTTCTTTGGGATTTGCTTCTGTCTGCAAAGTAAAGCCTGTGCCCCCGCCTCCAAGTGCTGCTCGTGCCCTTCCTGGGTGCTGGGGACAGGGACGCGGTGTCCCCGGGGGTGTGTCCGCGTGGGGTGCGGGGTGGGGAATCCCTCGTGTGGGGGTGAGAGGGGCTCGGGAGGGATCAAAGGCGGGGGGCAGCAGCACAGCTGCACACCATGCTCCTGTTGTCCCCACCTGTGCCCTCCCAGGGTCCCCACATGTCCTCTCCCAGTGTCCCACCTGTGCCCTCCCAGTGTCCCATCTGTGCCCTCCCAGTGTCCTCATCTGTGCCCTCCCAGTGTCCCACCTGTGCCCTCCCAGTGTCCCATCTGTGCCCTCCCAGTGTCCCATCTGTGCCCTCCCAGTGTCCCACCTGTGCCCCCCCAGTGTCCCCACCTGTGCCCTCCCAGTGTCCCCATCTGTGTCCCCCCAGTGCCCCATCTGTGCCCCCCCAGTGTCCCCATCTGTGCCCCCCCAGTGTCCCACCTGTGCCCTCCCAGTGTCCCCATCTGTGCCCTCCCAGTGTCCCATCTGTGCCCCCCCAGTGTCCCACCTGTGTCCCCCGTGTCCCACCTGTGCCCTCCCAGTGTCCCTATCTGTGCCCCCCCAGTGTCCCCACCTGTGCCCCCCCAGTGTCCCACCTGTGCCCTCCCAGCGTCCCCACCTGTGCCCTCCCAGTGTCCCCACCTGTGCCCCCCCAGTGCCCCCATCTGTGCCCCCCCAGTGTCCCATCTGTGCCCCCCCAGTGTCCCCATCTGTGCCCTCCCAGTGTCCCCATCTGTGCCCCCCCAGTGTCCCCATCTGTGCCCTCCCAGTGTCCCCACCTGTGTCCCCCGTGTCCCCACCTGTGCCCTCCCAGTGTCCCATCTGTGCCCTCCCAGCGTCCCCATCTGTGCCCTCCCAGTGTCCCCACCTGTGCCCCCCCAGTGCCCCCATCTGTGCCCCCCCAATGTCCCATCTGTGCCCTCCCAGTGCCCCCATCTGTGCCCCCCCAGTGTCCCATCTGTGCCCCCCCAGTGTCCCCATCTGTGCCCTCCCAGTGTCCCCATCTGTGCCCCCCCAGTGTCCCCATCTGTGCCCTCCCAGTGTCCCCACCTGTGTCCCCCGTGTCCCCACCTGTGCCCTCCCAGTGTCCCATCTGTGCCCTCCCAGCGTCCCCATCTGTGCCCTCCCAGTGTCCCCACCTGTGCCCCCCCAGTGCCCCCATCTGTGCCCCCCCAATGTCCCATCTGTGCCCTCCCAGTGCCCCCATCTGTGCCCTCCCAGTGTCCCCATCTGTGCCCCCCCAGTGTCCCCATCTGTGCCCTCCCAGTGTCCCATCTGTGCCCTCTCAGTGTCCCCATCTGTGCCCTCCCTGTGTCCCCACCTGTGCCCTCCCAGTGTCCCCACCTGTGCCCTCCCAGTGCCCTCATCTGTGCCCTCCCAGTGTCCCCATCTGTCCCCTCCCAGTGCCCCCATCTGTGCCCCCCCAGTGTCCCCATCTGTGCCCCCCCAGTGCCCCATCTGTGCCCTCCCGTTGTCCCCACCTGTGCCCCCCCAGTGTCCCACCTGTGCCCTCCCAGTGTCCCTATCTGTGTCCCCCCAGTGTCCCCATCTGTGCCCCCCCAGTGTCCCACCTGTGCCCTCCCAGTGCCCCCATCTGTGCCCCCCCAGTGTCCCCACCTGTGCCCTCCCAGTGTCCCCATCTGTGCCCCCCCAGTGCCCCATCTGTGCCCTCCCAGTGTCCCACCTGTGCCCTCCCAGTGCCCCCACCTGTGCCCTCCCAGTGTCCCATCTGTGCCCCCCCAGTGTCCCCACCTGTGTCCCCATCTGTGTCCCCCCGTTGTCCCCACCTGTGCCCCCCCAGTGTCCCCATCTGTGTCCCCACCTGTGCCCCCCCGTTGTCCCCATCTGTGCCCCCCCAGTTCACAGGACGGGGGCTGAGGTGGAAGGAGCAGCCCCTGCCCTCCCAAACCTTCAGGAAACGCTCCCAACCCTGTCCCCTCCTTGTGCAGGTGGGGACAGAGGGGCTGTGCCACCTCCCCAGTGGGACCCAAGCCCTGGGCTACCCACGGACACCACGATCCACCTGCTCCCCATCCCCGTCCCCATCCCCATCCCCATCCCCATCCCCATCCCCATCCCCATCCTCTCCCTTTTCCCATCCACCCCAGCCCCTCCTGCCCCACATCAACTTCGGGGCCACCCCCAAGTGCAGCACTGAAAACCAGGGAAGCAGCGTGGCCGGGAGGGGAAGAATCGACCCCTGGAAGTTGATTTGATCTTTCCAGAGCTGCAAACTCAGCGTTGTCCCCAAAAAAATCACTGCCAGGGGCAGAGGTGGGGGTGTCACAGCTCCCAGACACTTTTCTGGGAACGGGAGGGACACTGCAGGTTTCCATGTGCTGGCTTGGATCCAGCAGCTCAGCTTCCCAAAAATCCCCAAGTGTGATAAGGAGCTGGTTCAAGAGGGTGCCGTGGGCTGGGAAAGGTGATAAGGGCTCCCAGGGTGGCTGAGAACAAACAGCCAGCAGCCACTCGAGGGACTCTTATGGCTCTCGACACCCTGGGCAAAGAGTTCACCCCCCCAAAACCTGGCTGTGGGTGTTGGGGGTCCCAGGGGTGGCTGGAGGGGTCCCAGCTGCAAAACCAAGGCCCAGCAGTGTCCCCCTGCCACCCGAGGGGGACATGCCAGAGCTGGGACCCCTTCACCCCAAAAATATCCGTGCTGTGGGCAGCCCTGCCAGCCCCCAAAGCCTCAGGATGAAAAATGAGCTTCAGGGACACTTCCCCAGGCCGTGGTGACCCCGTTCCCACCCCGTCCCTGCGGATTCCAGGAAACCTCTGATGTCCTGTTTATTCCTTCAAGCAGCTCCAGGTGCCCGAGCTGGCCAAGGGACAGCGGCCAGGTCTCACCCCGGCCGGATGCTCCACCCTGGAGGGTTTGCTTTGGCCCTGCCACCTCGTTCCTGGGCAGCAGAGAAGTCCCCGTGCCCGGGGACAAGAGCCCTTGACCCGCTGGCCTCGGAGCCTCTGGAGCAGCAGGTTCCCAGGGGATCCAGCTGGGAGTGGGCGCTCAGCAAACACCAGTGGGGTGGGTCACATGCCAGGGCCTGGCTGCACCCCGGGGCCACCAAACCCTTCAGAGGGGCCACTCCGCTCCCCACCCCAGTGCCCCGGTATAAAGTTCCCAGTCCTGGCAGCCAGGCTGGGCTGGGAATGGGAGGAGGAAGAGGAGGAGGAAGAGGAGGAGGCAGCAGCAGCAGCCATGGAGAGCAGCATGAAGCAGGTGGTGCTTGAGGAGGAGGTGAGTCCCTGCAGGGTGGCACTGCCACAGCGGGGTGCCCCTGCAGCCAGGCTGGGCACAGGGCTTTGCCCAGTTTATCCCAGTTTATCCCAGTTTATCCCCCCAAGTGCTGGGATGGGGGTTTGGACCATGGGATGCTGCATTCCCGACGCCCTGGGGGGCAGCGGGGTGAGACCTCAACCCCCTCCCCAACCTCCTGACCCCATCTCCCCCCACTTCCCCTCACCCCCCAGGACTCGGGGAACGGCTGCTGCTGCCCGGGCTGCTGCCTGCCCTGCGCCACGTGCTGCGCCAAATGCTGCACCAAATGCAGCTGGTGCTGCGCCAAGTGCTGCTGCCTGCCCAAGTGCTGCGGCTGCCCCAAGTGCCCCAAGTGTCCCGGCTGCTCCGGCTGCTCCGGCTGCCTCCAGAAGTCGCTGTGCTTCCTCCCGCGGCTGCTCTGCTACCTGCCCCGCAAGCTCCTGTGCTGCGGCAGCCTCCGCTGCCTGCTGATCGCCGTGGTCCTGGTGGTCGTGCTGGTGATCGTCGTCGCCGCCGCGCTGCTGATGCGGCTGGGCTGGGAGCAGCGCCGCGCCGACACGGTGAGTGGGGAGAGACCTTCCCCGGTGTCCCCCCGGCCAGGGGAGGGGGCTTTGCAGGCTCTGAGATCCCCCCTGCAGGTGCTGCGGAGCGGTCTGTGGGCTGCAGCGGGCTGGGAAGAGGAGGCGGCCACGTTCTACCTGGACAGCGGCGACGGGAAGGCGGCCACGGTGGTCTATGACTACAAGAATGTGAGTGGGGGGCTCTGGGAGGGGGGCGCGGGGAGGGGGAGATGGGACGGAGCCGAGCCGGGTTTTGGCTTCCAACAGCTGCTGGTGAGCTACAGGCCCCGGCTGCAGCGAGCCTGCTTCGTGACCCGCGTGGACAAGGACAACATCCCGGGGCTGGACAGCGTGGTGGAGACCTTCCAGCGCCGGCAGGTGAGGAGCTGGCTGGGCCAGGGGGGGCTGAGGGGGCTCGGTGCAGCCCCCCCGCGATGAGGAACGATGAAGGTGATGCTGAAGAAATGTCCCCTCCTGTCCAGGCCGAGGACAAGATCTCCACGCCCCTGGCTGACCGCTCCCTGCTGGGCACCACGGCGAGCATCCTCTGCAGCCTCCTCCCTCTTTACTGGGCTTAGAGGGTGGGCAAGGGGCGGCTGCGGGACCCCCGCGGAGCTCCGGGACCCCCGCCCACCCGGCAGCAGCCTGGCAGCGCCGGCTTTGCCTCGCAGCGCCCCCGGCAGACACGCGGCCGCCCCCGCGCCCCCCGCCCCAATTTTGGGGTGAGGAGGGGGTCGGGGGGGTGAGCGCTGGGGGGCTGCAGGCGTTGGGGGCGGGGGCGGGGGTGTCTGCGCCGCGCCGGGGTGGGGACAGCTGGTTTGTCACTTAAAGCCTTCTCAGCTTCGCCAAAAAGTGCAAAAAAAAAAACGAGCTTAAAAAAAAAACAAAAAACCCATGACATTTAAAGAAAACACAATTCTCCGTTCCAGTTCTTCCCTCCCGCCAGCTCCCTGCCTGAAAAAACGCCCTGAGGGGCTCCGGGCTGGAATTTTGGGGGGATTCCTGTGACAGAATCCTCACGGGGAGGAGCCCCCCCTGTGAGCGTGGCTGCCTGACCTGAGCTGCCCCGTCCTGCTGCCAGCGCCGGGCTGGCCTGAAAAATGGGTCTGAGCTGTGCCAGGGCGGGATAAAGGAGCAGGGCAGGAATCAGGGCTGGGAGCTGTTCCTGGAGACAGCCTGTGCCCGAGGAACCGCGGCCAGGGAGGACCGGGATCGTCAGCGCTGCGATGATTTAGGGCCGGGGTGACGGTGCTGTGGGGGTCTGGGGTTAGCAGCATCAGGCATTGTAAGAATTGGGGATTATCGGGAGTTTTAGGATGGAGGAGTTGGGGTTGGGACTGGGCATTAAGCTCAGGTGTTATTAGGACTGGAATGCTGGCATTTTTAGGGTCAGGAATTATTAGGATCAGGAGGCTGGTGTTATTAGGATCAGGAATTATTAGGATCAGGAATTATTAGGATCAGGATGTTGATGTTATTAGGATCAGGAGGCTGGTGTTATTAGGATCAGGAATTATTAGGATCAGGATGTTGGTGTAATTAGGATCAGGAATTATTAGGATCAGGATGTTGGTGTTATTAGGATCAGGCGTTGTTAGGTCTGGGATGCTGCTGTTATCGGGATCGGGTGTTATTGGGATCAGACATTATTAGGACTGAGATGTTGGTAATATAAGGATCAGGAGTTACAAGACCAGTATTTTATTAGGATCAGGCTTTATTAGGATGGGCTCCTGGCCTTATTAGGATCAGGAGTTATCGGGACCAGGACATTGGCCTGGGGCTGAGAGGAGGAACGTGGAGCAGCCCATCCCATCCCCTTGGGAATGGGAGCCCACCAGCCCCACAGCGGGGACCCCACTGCCCCCACACCTGGATCCAGCTCCCGTTCCCACTCCTGGCACCAGGGCAAACACGGCTGCAGCTGGCCGGGGTGTGGGGCGTCCATCCAGGGCCTCCTGCAGCTCCGGGGTGTCCCCTCCCAAAGCCTCGCTGACCCCCAGACCCCCCCAAGGCCGGGGCGGACGGAGGAGGTGACAGAAAGTTGGCAGCACCTCCGGGTCCTTGTGCAATCATTCCAGGATCCCCATTTCCGGAGGTTTGCGGCGCAGTGGGGAGCTCAGGGAGGGTCCTGGCAGGGGAAATCAGAGCAAACTCCAACAGGAGGGTGCTGGGAGTGGGGGGGAAGAGGAGGTGCCACCCTCCAGCCCCCCTGGGTGGTGTCACTGTGGCCACAGGGGACAATCCAGCGTTGGTCACTCACTGCACAACGGGGTCACTGCTCCTGGTTCCACGGGGGTAAACTGGAAACACCCCAGGCTGCTCCTCGCCATGGGGATTTTGGGGATGGAAAACCATGAGGAGCCGAGGATGGGATCCAGGAACGCTCCCGGTGCCGCCCACCCTCGGGGCTGTGCCGGTGCCAGGCCTTGGCACGGCCCACCTGGGCACTCCGGGATGCCCAGGAAGCCCTGCAGGGCGGGCAGGCTGAGCCGGGAGCGCTGCAATCCCTGCGTGCCCCTGCCAGGCGACATCCACCCAGCCACATTCCCGGGCCGGCTGGGATGCTCGGCTCCTCCTCCAGGTGACCTCGCAGGGCTGCGGGGGAGCCCAGGAGCCGAGCCCGGCGTGGGAAAGGCCGGGCTGGGAAAAGCCTCCTCGGAGAGCCGCGGCTCCCCCGGAGCGCTCCGTGAGAAAAGGGGCGAGCTCCGGGGTGGAAAGCAACGGCTGCATCCTGACATCATGGATTTACATCACCCGGGGACTCGGCCCGCAAACATCCTCCCCGGGCCCGGCGCAGGATGAAAACAAAAAGGATTCCAGAGCCCGGGTTGTTTGTTTTTCTCGGGAGCTGGAGCCGGACCCGGCGGTTTCTCCCCGAGTTCCCGTCCCTGGGATGCGCCGTGTGACCCGAGGGCCGGGGGCAGAGCGGGGACACGGAGCCAGCCCGCTTTTCTGGGGTTTATTTATCTGCTCTGAGGAGGAGAGCTCTGCTGGATGTGGGGGTTTTGCAATCGGGGAGAAGGAGGAAAAAAAACATCCCAGGATGATCCTGATGGGGGAGGAGAGCAAGGGCAGAGATAAGGGGGGTGAAGGAGGCTCCGGCATTCCTGGCGGGAAGGAGCCGGGCCCTGGATCCCCAAAAGGGAAGGGAAAGAGGATTTGGGGGGTGGGTGGGGCAGGGAGCAGAGCAGAGCGAAGCCTGGACACCCAGCGTGTCCCTGCGGGGGTCACCGGACTTAAAATCCCAAAAAAATGAACTCGGTGCAAGTCCTGGGAGCGCAGGGAGGGGATGGGGTGGGTTTGTAGGGCAGCAGGAGCAGCACAGACCCACCCAGCCCCCGTCCCCGGGCTGGAATGTCCCAGGCAGGGACGCTGTGAGGGGACAGGGTTGGGCATCTGGGCTCCCTGGGATGGCCCTGGGGGGCTCACCCTGCTCCCCAGGCGCTGGCCCAGCTCCCCGGGGTGCTCACGCTGATCCCGGGGTGCTCACACGCTCTCCCCCAGGTGCTCATCCCACTTTTGGGGTGCTCACCCTGCTCCTGGGGTGCTCATCCTGCTCCTGGGTGCATCCTCAGGGTGCTTTCCCAGTTCCTGGGGGGCTCGTTCAGTCCTTGGGGTGCTCATCCTGCTCCTGGGGTGCTCCTTCCACTCCTTGGGGTGCTCATCCCGCTCCTTGGGGTGCTCACCCCTCTCCTGGGGTGCTCACCCTGCTCCTTGGAGTGCTCATCCCACTCCTTGGGGTGCTCATCCGTCTCCTGGGGTGCTCATCCTGCTCCTTGGGGTGCTCATCCCGCTCCCGGCTGCATTCCCAGGGTGCTTTCCCAGTTCCTGGGGTGCTCACTCCGCTCCCTGGGGTGCTCATCCTGCTCCTGGGGTGCCCATCCCGCTCCTTGAGGTGCTCACCCCACTCCCGGGCTCCTTGCCCCCCATCCCCAGGGCACTTTCTCAGATCCTGAGGGGATCGCTCAGTCCTTGGGGTGCTCATCCTGCTCCTGGGGTGCTCATCCCACTCCTGGGGTGCTCATCCCTCTCCTGGGGTGCTCATCCCATCCCCTGGGGTGCTCATCCCTGCTCCTTGGGGTGCTCACCCCACTCCCGGGTGCACCCCCAGGGCGCTTCCCCAGTTCCTGGGGGGCCCGTCCAGCCCTTGGGGTGCTGGCCGGGGTGTGGGGTGCAGGATAGGGGGTGCAGGACCGGGGATGTGGGACCGGGAAATGTGGGGGATTTGGGGTGGGGAATTCGGGGTGCCGGGCCAGGACAGGGGGTGCGGGGCTGGGGGATCTGGGGTGCGGGGCTGGGGACACGGGGTGGCACCGGAGGGGACAGGTGGGGCTGGGGGATGTGGAATTCCGTGTCCCGGGAACATCGGGGGGGCCTGGGTCGGTACCGGGGAATGCGGGGGGGCCGGATCGGTACCGGGACACGCCAGACGGGACCGAGGGGTGGCACGAACCGGGCCGGGGGAACCGGGATGGGAGCGGGAATCCCGGGCGGGAGCGGAGTGCGGGCGGGGGAAACACCGGGGGGCGGCGTGGGAGCGGCGGGGGTGGGATTGGCAGCGGGGGGAACGGAACAGAACCGGGGGAGGCCTGGATCGGTACCGGGGAGAGCGAGATGGGACCGGGGGGGCTCGGCAGGATCGGTACCGGGGGACACGGGACGGTACCGGAGAGACCAGGACCGGTACCGGGGGACACGGGACGGTACCGGAGAGAGCACGATCGGTACCGGGAAACACGGGACGGTACCGGAGAGGGCAGGATCGGTATCGGGGGACACGGGACGGTACCGGAGAGAGCACGATCGGTACCGGGGGATATGGGACGGTACCGGAGAGGGCAGGATCGGTACCGGGGGATACGAGACGGGACCCGGCGGGTGCAGGAGCGGGCCCGAGGGCTGCGGAGGGGCAGGAGCGGGGGCTGCGGGCCAGGTCCCCGCAACAGCCCGTCCCCGCCGCCCCCCCCGGCGCTGGCCCCGCTCCCAGCCCTGCGCCCGGGGCTGCAGGGGCCGAGCTCCGCGCTTGAACCCGCCCCCGCCAGATCTCATTTCCCTAAAAAAAAAAAAAAAAAAAAAAAAAAAAGAGAAAGAAAGAAAAAAAAAAAAAAAGAGGGAGAGAGAGGGAGGAAAAAAAAAAAAAAAAAAAAGGAAGAAGGGAAGGAAAGAGGGAAGAGAGGGAAAAGAAAAACCCCGGCCGAAGCCATGGCCGGGCTGCGGAGCTGCGGGCTGCTCCTCTGCCTGCTCCTGGCCCGGGCCCTGCGCTTCCCGGACTATTCCTACGTGCTGGAGGAAGAGGAGGAGGACGAGGAGCCCCTGGACTACAAGGACCCCTGCAAAGCCGGTGGGAGCGGGGGGGATGCGCGCCGGGGGGCGGCGGGCGGGGGGGGGGCGGACAAAGGGGAGCGCGGGGGGGGCGAGTGCGGGAATGGGGTGAGCGTGGGTCCGTGTGTGTGTGTGTGTGTGTGTGTGTGTGTGTGTGTGCCCCGCACGCGTTCGGGGCTCTGCACGGCCCAACTCGGCTCCGGCGCCGCGGGGCCGGGGAGTCCCGGCTGCCCGGGATTCGGGGGGACCGGAGGAGCAGCGGCCGCCGGTCCCGCTCCGGGATGCAGCCGGTTGTACTCGGGGTGAGGAGCACGGGGCACCCGGCACCCCGGTTTCTCTCCCCGGTCTCGGCTGCACCGGCAGCTGTCAAAGGCGGCGGGGAGCCCCCCCAGCCCCCCCAGCCCCCCCAGCCCAGCCCCCCTCTCCCACCCCCATCCCGCACCCCCATCCCCGACCCCGCACTCTGCACCCCTTGGCTTCCTCCCTCTCCCCCAGCCCAAGCTCGCCCCCCGCCCCCGGCACACCCGGCCCGGGCTGGGGTCCCTCCCAGGTGCCGGGACAGGAGGGGGTTCGCAGCTGCTCCCCAAGTTTTTGGAAGCGCCGGGAACAACCCGGGGGACAAATCCCCGTTCTCCCAGCGCGGGCTGAAGCGGAGGAGGGGAGGATTTGGGGAGGGGTTGGGGGAGGGGGGGAAACTGAGGCACGGCAGGGCCGGGGTCTGGCTTGGGGGGTGGGGGGGGGATCACGTTTCTCCGCGCTGGCATTGTCTGCGCTGCGAGGCGGCTGTTGATACGACTCGGGCTACACGAGGGCTTTTTTCTGGCCAAAAAAAATCCTTTCCCTTCCTGCCCTGCCGGGCTGAAACAGCGAGGCTTGCAAAAGCGTCCGGGCAGAGCCGGCTGGAGCCTTCCCTCCCTCTCCCGCTTCCTCCAGCTGAGCGGCGGAGGCGAGGCTTCTTCCCCCCGGGTGAACGAGCGCTCGGCTGCGCCGCTGTCCCCTCCGAGACCCCCCCCCCGAGACCCCTCCTCACCTCCCGGGGCCGGCCCGTTGCCCCCTTCCCCTTCCCGTTAATTCTCCTGATGAGATTTAATTCGATTTAATTTAATTTAATTTAATTACGGGAGCTCTTCCTGGGGGTGGGGTAGGTGGGGATCAGGCCCTGCCACGCATCCAGCGTGGGGATTCATCCTCCTTTGCCTCCAGGGGATGAAATTCAGATTTTTTGGGGGGAGCCTGACATCCTCCTGACCCCCCTGACCCCCCCCCTTGGCATCCCATTCGCTTTTGGGGTGTTGAGACCCCCACCCCAAACCCCCGAGCAGCGCCAGGAGCGGCCAAACACCCAAAAAATTCGGCTGCGGGGAGCGGGGAAAGCAGCGGGGAGGGAGATTCGTGTCCCTGGAGCCAGAGGTGTCCTGAGGCCACCGCCTGCCCGCGGCTCGCCGGCCACCGCGGCGGTGCCACCCCGTCGGGGGCAGCGGAAGGGGAAGAGCCTCCGGTGCCAAAAAAAAACGGGAAAGAGCCGGGAGATCCAGCCCCGGGAGGAGGGAACCGGCCCCGGTTTCCCTTCAGCCCGCTCAGGTCTCGGTGCCCGGGTCAGACCCGGGTGGGATCCCCGGTTGGGAAAGGCGGCTGGGATCGCTCCCGGCTGTACCGGGAGATCCAGCCCCGGGAGGAAGGGCAGGAAGGAAGGAACCGGCCCCGGTTTCCCTTCAGCCCGGGTCAGCTCTCGGTGCCCGGGTCAGACCCGGGTGGGATCGCCGGTTGGGAAAGGCGGCTGGGATCGCTGGGATCGCTCCCGGCGGTACCGGGAGAGCCGCCCCGGGAGGAAGGAACCGGCCCCGGTCCCTGTTTCCCTTCAGCCGCTCAGCTCTCGGTGCCCGGGTCAGACCCAGGTGGGATCCCCGGTTGGGAAAGGCGGCTGAGATCGCCTCCGGCGGTACCGGGAGAGCCGCCCCGGGGCTGCCTCTGGCTCATCCCGGCCGAGCCCCGGGGGCTGCCGAGCGCTTTGGCACCCTCGGGTGCCCCCAGCCCCCGGATGGAGCCCGCCCTGTACCCCGGCTCAGCCCCACAGCCGCATTTTGGGGCGCTTGGCTGAACTGAGGGGCTGAACCCTCCCTGCTCCGTGGGGAGAGGGGCGTGGGGGTGCAGAACCCCCCCCAGAGTTGGTTTTTGGGGGGATTTTCTCCCCCAAACTCCCGTGGGGAGCTCAGCATCACCCTCACGGCAGAACCGTGGGGCGCAGGGATGGGGTCGGGGGTCTGACCCCCCTTTCCCGGGCACAGGAGCTCCCCAGCCCTGCCTGGAGCTCTCCAGCCACCAGGATTTCACCTAGATTCCACTTCCAGCCCGGCCCAGGCTACTGGTTGCAGTCACACTTTGTCAAGCTGCCCACAAAATATTTTTCCAGCCGTTATATGTCACTTATTCATGTCGGGAAAAAAAAATAAAAAAATCCCCCCGCGGAGCCCGGGGGCCGGCGGGAGGCCTGGCGGTTCAGGGGAGCTCGGCAAAAGCTCCGGCCGGATCCCGGGATCGCCTTTATCTTTGTGTAATCACCCGTTCGGCGCGGCGGCATCCTCGGGCGGCGGCGGGGGAGCCCGGGGTGCCGCGGCCGGGCCGGGCCGGGCCGGGCCGGGGGGTTCGCTGCTCGCTGCCCTCCCCTTCCCCCGGGCTCCTGGGAAAGGCCTCGGCTGCTGATTCACGCCCGCGGGTCGTGCCCGGGGATGGGGGGAGAACGGCGCTTCCTGAGGTTTTATCCGCCCGCAGCGCCGGGGCTGGGAAACACATGGACGGGAGGGACGGGGCGGCCCCGGGGAGAGCCGGGGAGAACAAAGCGCCGGGGGAGGGGAGGCGGGGAGAGGAGGGAGAACGGCTCGCCCGGGGGTTTCCCCAAAATATTTTTATTTTTATTTTTATTTTTATTTTTATTTTTATTTTTATTTTTGTTTTTATTTTTATTTTTATTTTTATTTTTGTTTTTATTTTTATTTTTATTTTTATTTTTATTTTTATTTTTATTTTTATTTTTATTTTTATTCTTATTCTTATTTTTTATTTTATTTTTATTTTTGTTCTTATTTTTATTTTTATTCTTATTCTTATTCTTATTCTTATTCTTATTTTTTATTTTATTTTTATTGTTATTCTTATTTTTATATTTTTATTTTTATCTTCTTTTTTTTTTTTTTACTTTTATTTTTATTTTGTTTTTGTTTTGTTTTGTTTTGTTTTTATTATTATTATTTTTATTTTTTTTCCCGGGGAAGGGTATTTTCCGGGCAGCAACCTTATCCTCCTGGTTGCCCGTGGTTTCGCTGAGCGTTTTTTTGAAGGTCCCCGGAGAGAAAAATCTTCCCCGGCCGTGGGGAGGGGAGGTGCCGGTGGTCACCTGGCCGACGGCTGCGGGAGGTCACTGCTGGAGGAGTTTGGGTGGCAAAGGGCGTGGGGAACACCCCGAGGGCGGGAGGGTTCATCCCGGAGCCCGGAGGGTTCATCCCGGAGCCCGGAGGGTTCATCCCGGAGCCCGGAGGGTTTACCCCGGAGCCGGCAGCAGCCTCGGGCCGGGGTTAAGGTGCTGGGAGCGGGGGCTGTGCGGACAGGAAGCACCGCACGGGGGATTTTCGCTGCCGGGGAGGATGCTCGGAGCTCTGGGAGCCCTGGGGAGCCGGAGACGGGCACAGCAGAGCCCGGGATGCCCCAGGGGCGTGGGCTTGGCTGTCAGGCCGTGTCCCCATCTCCATTCGCTGTCCCCGCTGTCACCAGGCTCCTCTCCAAAGTGACAACAACCCCCCCCTCCCGCCTCGACATCCCCTTGGCAGCGAAATTCCCAAATATTTTCCTTCCCAGCGGCTCTCCCTGTCACCGGGACTGCTGCTGTTGGCCCGGGCTGTGTTTTCCTCGGTGACCCGGCCTTGGGGAGGGGATGTGGGGAGACCTCGCTGCCCGCACACGGCTCCTTCCACGCCTCGGGCTTGGCATCCCCCGCGCCGAGCCCCGGAGGAGGCTCCTTCCTCCTTGGGCTGTCACGGAAGAGCAGCAGAAGGAAAACGCTGCCCCTGGAGCGATCCAGCCATCCCTCCCACTCCCAACCTGCCCCCGGACGGACATTTCCTGCCCCGGGAAATGTTCGGGATGTTTATTCCAGGCTTCGAGGCGTTTATTTCGTCACCTGGAGCAGGCGGAGGGCTTGGATGATGCCCAGGGGAGGGAATTCGGCTGTGGGTGCTCAGGAAAAGGAATTCGGCTGTGGGTGCTCAGGGAGGGAATTCGGCTGTGGGTGCTCAGGGCAGGGAATTCGGCTGTGGGTGCTCAGGGAGGGAATTCGGCTGTGGGTGCTCAGGGCAGGGAATTCGGCTGTGGGTGCTCAGGAGGGAATTCGGCTGTGGGTGCCCAGGGGAGGGAATTCGGCTGTGGGTGCTCAGGGAGGGAATTCGGCTGTGGGTGCCCAGGGAGGGAATTCGGCTGTGGGTGCTCAGGGAGGGAATTCGGCTGTGGGTGCCCAGGGCAGGGAACTCGGCTGTGGGTGCTCAGGGGAGGGAATTCGGCTGTGGGTGCTCAGGAGGGAATTCGGCTGTGGGTGCTCAGGGAGGGAATTCGGCTGTGGGTGCCCAGGGAGGGAATTCGGCTGTGGGTGCCCAGGGGAGGGAATTCGGCTGTGGGTGCTCAGGGAGGGAATTCGGCTGTGGGTGCTCAGGGAGGGAATTCGGCTGTGGGTGCTCAGGGCAGGGAATTCGGCTGTGGGTGCCCAGGGAGGGAATTCGGCTGTGGGTGCTCAGGGAGGGAACTCGGCTGTGGGTGCTCAGGGAGGGAATTCGGCTGTGGGTGCTCAGGAGGGAATTCGGCTGTGGGTGCTCAGGGAGGGAATTCGGCTGTGGGTGCTCAGGGGAGGGAATTCGGCTGTGGGTGCTCAGGGAGGGAATTCGGCTGTGGGTGCTCAGGGAGGGAATTCGGCTGTGGGTGCTCAGGAGGGAATTCGGCTGTGGGTGCTCAGGAGGGAATTCGGCTGTGGGTGCTCAGGGGAGGGAATTCGGCTGTGGGTGCCCAGGGAGGGAATTCGGCTGTGGGTGCTCAGGAGGGAATTCGGCTGTGGGTGCTCAGGGAAGGAATTCGGCTGTGGGTGCTCAGGGCAGGGGAGGGAATTCGGCTGTGGGTGCTCAGGGAGGGAATTTGGCTGTGGGTGCTCAGGGAGGGAATTCGGCTGTGGGTGCTCAGGGGAGGGAATTCGGCTGTGGGTGCTGAGGGAGGGAATTTGGCTGTGGGTGCCCAGGGAAGCGTTGGCAGAGAGAGGATGAGCCCTGCACCGGATGGAGTTTGGGGCAGGGCTCACCCCTCCACCCCGGATGTCGTGTCCGAGCCTCTCTGCCCTCCCCAGCTGCTGGGTGCCCAGCGCCGGGTGCTGGCACAGCCCTGGGCCTCCCAAAACCAGCAGCTGGGAGAAGGATGCTCCTCCAGGCAGGAGGCAGGAGGTGGGGGATGGCAGTGACGATACCTGAGCGCTGCTCTGGCTCTCGTGGCGGTGCCTGGCCGGCTCCGTCCCCCCCGTGCCTCAGTTTCCCTGCTGGCCGCACCGGGGCCGTGATCTGGCCTGGCTCCCGGCGCGGCCTCCGAGGTTTGAATCCCTGCTTTGTGCCTGCCCCGCCGCTCGGAAGGTGCTCTGGGAAAGCAAATATTCCTCTCCCCGGCCTTCCCAGGCTCGGCTGCTCCCTCTCTCCGAGGGGCACCGGCAGAGGGGCCGGGGGGCAGCAGAGGGGCCGCCTCCCCTCCCTCCTGTCCCCTCTGTACTGGGGGGATCTCCCAGGGACATTTTGGCCGCTCCCCCAACCCCAAAACCCCGGGATGCTCCTCATCCTTCCACCTTCACACCCCACCCCGAGCTCTGAGCGCGGGGCAGACCCCCGGGACCTGGGGGGGACCCCCCCCTCAGTGCAGAGGGAATTTGGGGTCCCCTCTGCAGCCCCGGCGCGTTTGGCGGCGCAGCTGGGCCGGCGTGCGGGGGCGAGGGGCGGCGCTGCGCCGAGCATTCCTGACATATTTCAGGGCTCCGGGAGCCAGGGGGATGCCGCGCCGGTGGCTCCTCCGCGGCTTTGCAACCCGGAACCTCTCCGGGATCTCGCTTCCATCCCCGTTCCGGGCTGGGGCAGAGAGCGGATCAATCCCTGCCTCCCTCCCACATCGCAAACCCTGCCTGCAGCGGGAGGGATGCTCAGGATTCGGGGATTTGGGGTGGAGCTGCCGGAGCGGTGAGGGGATGCTGGGCTGGGAGGGCGCTTCCCCACCCTGCCCAGCGCCCTTTGAGGGCTCCCGGGACCCGGACAGGGATGCGAACCCCTCCTGCTCCGGGCCCTTCGAGCACCCGTGGGGCTGCACAAGGGTGAGGGTCCTTCCCACCCTTCGGTGGGATCTTCACAAGGGTCAGGGTCTTTCCCACCCGGTGCCCTTTGGTGGGATCTTCACAAGGGTCAGGGTCTCCCCCTGCCCGGTGTCCCCCACACGGGGATGAGGGTCCTTCCCACCCTTCGGTGGGATTTTTGCAGGGGTGAGGGTCCCTCCTGCCCTCACCCTCGGGGCCGGCTCTGCCCCAGACTGACCCGCAATCCGATCCCGTCCTGTTTATCTCCCTCCCGCCCGCCCTGCCAAGGCTTCCCCGCGGCTCTGTTTGCTTTTCCCCGGCTCACCAGGACATCGCGCCCCCCCGGCCTCTTCCCACCGCTTGGTTTTATCGCGTTTTTCCTGCCGGGGAGCCCCGAGGTCAGGCTCATCCCAAAATCCCGGCCAGGCTGGAAAGGTCAGGTCCGTGGTTTCCCCCCTGCCCTGCTCACCTGGGCCCGGGGATGCTGAGCTCCTGCATCCCGGGCAGGGAGGGGAGGGGAGGGACCCTCCGGGGGGACCCAGGGGGTGCCTGTAGGATCCTGTAGGATCCTGTAGGATCCTGTAGGGTCGGGATGGGGTGCTGAGGGGGGTTTGGCTCGGGTCCGAGTGACAAAACCTTGTTTGTCTGGAGCTGCGGCCCCGGGGTTACGTCACCGTTCCGAGAACCCGAAAGAAAACACGGCAGGAAAAAGTCAAACAGCGGAGGAGGGCCGAGCTGTCTGTGCCGGCTGCGGAGGGGGGAAGAGCTGCGTGGGGGCAGCTCCCGAGGGGCTGCTGGTGTTCTGGGGGGGTGAGCAGGGATGATCCCCCTCTCCCCCCCTTCACTGCAGGCTGCTCCGTGCCCCACGCGTGGCCTTGGGGCTGGGATCCCGCTGGCACCGCCGCCTCCCCCTGGCACCGCCGCCTCCCCCCGCCACCCCCGGTGCTCGGACCTTGCCCCCAGGCCCTCTGTGACCGAGCAGAGAGCAGCCCCGGTGGCACAGCCCGCGCTGTCCCGGGGCTGGGGACAGCTCAGGGTCACCGGGACACCTCCAGGGGCGGCTGTGTCCCCTGGGTTGGGGTGTCCTGGGCGGGGTGAGGGGATGTGCTGCGGGCAGTGGGTGCTGGGGGTTCCAACCGCTGCTGTGCCCAGGGCAGGGCGGGCACCTCACCTGCCAAGAGACCCCCACCACAGTTTGCAGGGGGTCCCCCTCACTCTCAGGGACCCCCCCTCACTTACAGTCCCCCCCCTCTCACTTGCAGGGGACCCCCTTCACTTTCAGGACCCCCCCCCTCATTTGCAGGGGCCCCCCTCACTTGCAGCCCCCCACCCACCCACTTGCAGGGCTCCCCTCTCACTCACAGGGACCCCCCCTCACTTGCAGGGACCCCCCCTCACTTTCAGGGGATCCCCCTCACTTTCAGGACCCCCCCCCCCTCCACTTTCAGGGCCCCTCCTCACTTGCAGGGTCCCCCCTCACTTGCAGGGCCCCCCCTCACTTTCAGGGGGTCTCCTCCACCTCTCCCACCCGAGCAGGGCAGTGACAAGTGGCAGCAGCGTGGCGGTGTCCCCAGTGAAGCCCCCCGGGGAGTTTAACAGCTTCTGGGGGTCTTTGGGTGAGCGGAGACCCCACCCCCGAACTCCCCCACGCGTCACCTCCTGCCTCGGCGCACAGGGAGCGAGTGGGAGGAGGACGTGACCGGAGCCCGAACCAACCTGGAGCTTTCTCAACCCCGACACTCCGGGCTTGGCCCCGGCGTGTCCGTGCAGGGATCGCTGCCGGGGCAGCCCCCAGGGCCCCGCTCGCCCCTCCGGGAGCCACCGTGGGCTGCAGGGGGGGCGTTCTGGGCGAGCCCAGCTGCCTGAAACCTCCGGGAGAAGCAGCCCCTCATCCCCGGGCTGGCCTGCCCGGCTCTCTCGTGTCTCCCAAATCCCTCACATATGGTTTCTATATCACTTGGCGCTCGCCGGGCTGTAAGCGAGCTTACTTTCCCTTGTCTTTCCATGCAGCTCTTGGCACGGGCTGCTGCTGCTCGTCCTTTCTCTCCCCGGCCCTGCTCCTTCCCCCGCGCTGCCCGTTCGGACACGTCTCTGTCTCCCAGCCGGGGCCGGCTGCTGCCTCCGCTCTGCCCTCAAATTGCAGCCTGGCCCTGCCAGCCGCAGGTCTCTGCCAGGGGAGGTGCCGGCCCCGGCTTGTTTGCTTTTCCCTCGGAGCTGCCGCGGGTCTGCTCCCCACCCCGGAGCTCCTCCCGGTGGGATTCACCCACCGCTCGGTGCTGGGGACAGCCCCAAATCGCGGCTCTTTCACCCCAAATCACGGCTCTTTCACCCCAAGCGCGGCTCTTTCACCCCAAATCGCGGCTCTCTCACCCCAAACGCGGCTCTTTCACCCCAAATCGCGGCTCTTTCACCTCAAACGCGGCTCTCTCACCCCAAACGCGGCTCTATCACCCCAAACGCGGCTCTCTCACCCCAAATCGCGGCTCTTTCACCCCAAACGCGGCTCTTTCACCCCAAACGCGGCTCTATCACCCCAAACGCGGCTCTCTCACCCCAAACGCGGCTCTCTCACCCCAAACGCGGCTCTCTCACCCCAAATCGCGGCTCTATCACCCCAAACGCGGCTCTTTCACCCCAAACGCGGCTCTCTCACCCCAAACGCGGCTCTCTCACCCCAAATCGCGGCTCTATCACCCCAAACGCGGCTCTTTCACCCCAAAGCGCGGCTCTTTCACCCCAAATCGCGGCTCCTTCACCCCAAACGCGGCTCTTTCACCCCAAATCGCGGCTCTTTCACCCCAAATCGCGGCTCTATCACCCCAAACGCGGCTCTTTCACCCCAAACGCGGCTCTCTCACCCCAAATCGCGGCTCTTTCACCCCAAATCGCGGCTCTTTCACCCCAAACGCGGCTCTTTCACCCCAAATCGCGGCTCTTTCACCCCAAATCGCGGCTCTTTCACCCCAAATCGCGGCTCTATCACCCCAGCGAGGTCCGCGCTCGGCGCCGCGGGCAGGGACGGAATCCAGCCCTGCTCCTCTGACCCCGCGGCTGCTCCTCTCACCCCCGTGCCGGCTCCCTGGACCTCTCCGGGTTCTATCCTAATTATCTCGGTAATTAGTGGCTCTTTTGGGATCCATTCGCGGAGCGCTCGGGGCGCGACCTTGGCTCTGCTCGCCCTCGAGCCCTGAGCTGCTCCGGCCGCCCCGTTCCCCATCCCCAGGGGTGGCGAGCCCGGGGGGGGCTCCGGGCTCGCTCTGCTCTCCCCGGGTGCCCCCAAAACCGGTGAGGGACCCCGCTGCCCCACTGCACCCCCTGCCCGACCCCAGCCAGCCCCGGCGTCTCCGCGTCCCCCGGGGCTCAGGGCCGGCCAAGCGCGTGTCCGAGCCACGGAATTGAGGAGGAGGAGGAGGAGGAGGAGGAGGAGGAGGAAGGGTTTCGTGCAGGGTTGTGCCCTCCAGCCCCGCGATGCTGAAGCATCTCTGCCCTCCCCGCTGCTGGAGGGAGGGTCCCGGCCCCGGCAGACGGCCGGGCCGGCTCGGTTCCTGCGGGGCGCTGGGAGCAGCGGGAGCTTTCCCGGCCCAGATGGCTCCGCTCGGAGCTGGCAGATGACTCAGAGGTCGCTGGCTGGAGCATCCTGGGGCTGTCGGAGCTCGCAGCGGGCTGGGGGGGCAGGAGCCGGGCAGGAGGGGGGGGTGCTAAAGCCAAGCAAAAGTAGCGAGGGGCGGGGGGAAAAAAAGGCGGTTTTGCAACGCAAATAATAATAATAGAAAGCCTAAAAAGTGATGGATAGGCTTGATGCGATCCAGATGTGAGAGCGGGGCTGGCTCCAGCTGCTGGGGAGTGGGGGGAACCCGGCCAGCTCCACGCGCCGTTGAAGGAGAGAGAGGAGGAGGAGGAGGGGGAGGAAGGGTTTGCCTTCCTCTCCGGGGCTTGCCAGGTGCGGGGAGGCACCCGATGGGATTTGGGATGCACGAAGGAGGGCTCACCCCTCCCCTCCCCTTCCCCTGCCAGCCGCCTTCCTGGGTGACATCGCCCTGGACGAGGAGGACCTGCAGCTCTTCCAGGTGGACCGGGTGGTGGACCTGGCGCGTCACACGGTCACCCGCCTGCCCTCCAACTCCTCAGGTACCGCCGTGCCCCCTGTGCCCCCCGCCTGCTCCATCCATCCCCGGGGAACATCCCTGCCTGCTCCATCCATCCCCGGGGCCATCCCTGCCTGCTCCATCCATCCCTGCCTGCTCCATCCATCCCTGCCTGCTCCATCCATCCCCGGGTCCATCCCTGCCTGCTCCATCCATCCCCGGGGCCATCCCTGCCTGCTCCATCCATCCCTGCCTGCTCCATCCATCCCTGCCTGCTCCATCCATCCATCCCCGGGGGCCATCCCTGCCTGCTCCATCCATCCATCCCCGGGGTCATCTCCGCCTGCTCCATCCATCCCCGCCTGCTCCATCCATCCCCGGGGTCATCCCCGCCTGCTCCATCCATCCCCGGGTCCATCCCCGCCTGCTCCATCCATCCCCGCCTGCTCCATCCACCCCCGGGGCCCACCCCCGCTGACCCCCTCCATCCCCACAGGCACCAACGCCACCAGCCCGCGGCCGGGCCACCCTCGGCGCCGCCGGGGCCGGCAGCGAGCTCGGAGCCGCCGCGCCGCCACATCCCGGCCGGAGCGCGTGTGGCCGGACGGGGTCATCCCCTACGTTATCAGCGGCAACTTCAGCGGTGAGTGCCGGCCGGGAGAGGGCGGGGCGGCCCCGCCGTGCCTCAGTTTCCCCGCCAGGTTGATCCCCCGCTGCTCCCACCCCTCCACAGGCAGCCAGCGAGCCATCTTCCGGCAGGCCATGCGGCACTGGGAGAAGCACACCTGCGTCACCTTCCTGGAGCGCAACGACGAGGACAGCTACATCGTCTTCACCTACCGGCCCTGTGGGTGCGTCCGGGGCTGCTCCAGCGCCCGTCCCGGGGGCTCTGGGGGTTGGTTTTGTTGGTTTTGTGGGGTTGGGACCGGCCTGCTTGGGGTCCGGGAGGTGTTTGGGATCGGTTCTTGGCGCCGGGGGGGGTGAGGTCGGTGGCGCGGCACCAGCCCGGGCTGGCGGCGGGGAGGGTGCCAAAGGAAACGGGTTTGGATGAGCTCGGCGTCTTCACGCCTCGGGGCACGGCCCCGGCCAAGCTGGGAGAAGGATTTCCCCTGGAATGGGAGCCCCTGCGTGGGTGCAAACCCCGAGCTCCACGGGGCTGGAGCAGCTCAGCTGCAGGGGAGGGGCAAGGGTCGGCGCAGGGAGCTGGGTGGGCACCCATGGGAGCAGGATTTGGGGCTGGTGCGGCCGTGCCGAGCCGTGCTGAGCCATCCCGTGCCAGCAGCTGAGCTCTCCCGGTTTCCAGGCAGAGCTGAGGCTCGAGTTCCTCACCTGGGCAGGACGCCTGAGGTTCCTGTGTGGGGGATGATTCGCGTTCTGTGGGACCCCCACCCTGATACTCCTGGCTGGGGGACACCGGGATGCCCACAGAGAGCCGGGAATCACCGGGTTCCTGCCCCTCCAGGTGCTGCTCCTACGTGGGCCGCCGAGGAGGGGGGCCCCAGGCCATCTCCATCGGCAAAAACTGCGACAAGTTCGGCATCGTGGTGCACGAGCTGGGCCACGTCATCGGCTTCTGGCACGAGCACACGCGCCCCGACCGGGACGACCACGTCTCCATCATCCGGGAGAACATCCAGCCAGGTGGGGGTGGGCCTCCTCCTCCTCCTCCTCCTCCTGCCCTTCATCCCTGACGTTGTCCCCGTCCTGTCCCCCACAGGGCAGGAGTACAACTTCCTGAAGATGGAGCCCGAGGAGGTGGAGTCGCTGGGGGAGACCTACGACTTTGACAGCATCATGCACTACGCCAGGAACACCTTCTCCAGGTAACGGCCCAGGGGTGTCCCCTCGTGTCCCCTCACCCCCTGGGGACAGTGGCACGGTGTCCCCAGCCCCCAGGGATGGTCACCAGCTGCAGACAGAGTTCATTCCCTCGAAGAAAGTTTTCCATTGGGGTTCTGGGCGGGATGAAACCCCTCAGAGCCCCTTCCCAGAGCAGGGAATTGCTGTCACCTCCACTGGGGACACTTCCCCGCTGACTCACCAGCCCTGAAGGCTTTAATTAATCGGACTGCTTTTAATTAGCCAGGCTGTTTTTGGCATCCTTCCCCCTGGTGGCTGCAGCAGTGGGGGAGAGAGGCTGTGGGGCCTGGGGGGAGAGAGGCTCAGGGCTGGTGATTCCCACTCCACTCGGTGATTCCCACCCCGGGCGATTCCCACCCCGGGTGATTCTGGTGATTCCCACCCTGGGTGATTCCCACCCCCAGTGATTCCCACCCCTGGTGATTCCCACCCTGGTGATTCCCACCCTGGGTGATTCTGGTGATTCCCATCCCTGGTGATTCCCACCCCCAGTGATTCCCACCTTGGGTGATTCCCACCTTGGGTGATTCCCACCCCCAGTGATTCCCACCTTGGGTGATTCCCACCTTGGGTGATTCCCACCCCCAGTGATTCCCACCCTGGTGATTCCCACCCTGGGTGATTCTGGTGATTCCCACCCCAGTGATTCCCACCCCCGGTGATTCTGGTGATTCCCACCCTGGTGATTCCCACCCCTGGTGATTCCCATGCTGGGTCATTCTGGTGATTCCTACCCCGGTGATTCCCACTCCTGGTGATTCCCACCCTGGGTGATTCCCACCCTGGGTGATTCCCACCTCTGGTGATTCTGGTGATTCCCACCCTGGTGATTCTGGTGATTCCCACTCCCAGTGATTCCCACTCCCAGTGATTCCCACCCTGGTGATTCCCACCCTGGGTGATTCTGGTGATTCCCACCCCTGGTAATTCCCACTCCTGGTGATTCCCACCCCAGTGATTCCCACTCCTGGTGATTCCCACCCCCTGGTGATTCCCACCCCCAGTGATTCCCACCCCAATGATTCCCACCCCTGGTGATTCTGGTGATTCCCACCCCAGTGATTCCCACCCCCAGTAATTCCCACCCCGTTTCCTGCCCCAGGGGCATCTTCCTGGACACGATCCTGCCCAAGTACGACGTGAACGGCGTCCGGCCGGCCATCGGCCAGAGGACCCGGCTCAGCAAAGGGGACATCGCCCAGGCCCGCAAGCTCTACCGCTGCCCAGGTCGGTGTCACCGCCCTGAGGGCACAGGGAGCACCCCCGGGGTTGTGTTTCCCGGGAAATGCTCGGATTCACCCCAAATCTTGGCAAAAGAGGCCTTGTCCTGGAAGGGTTCCCTTGTTTCCAGTGGGTTTGGGGTCCTCAGCGCTGTGGGATTCCCTAAAGAGCGCTCAAGGTGCTCAGGAGCAGGAGGAGTGATGGGTTTGGGGCAAGGAAAAGCAAAAAAAAAAAAGAAAAAAACCCCAACCAAACAAAAAACAACAACAACAACAAAGTGTTGGCATTGTCCCAGGCATAGTGGCATTGTCAGGGGCATGGTGGCATTGTCCCAGGCATGGTGACATTGTCCTGGGCATGGTGGCATTGTCCTGGGCACTGTGGCATTGTCCCAGGCATTGTCCCAGGCATGGTGGCATTGTCCCAGGCATGGTGGCATTGTCCCAGGCACGGTGGCATTGTCCCGGGCACTGTGGCATTGTCCCAGGCACAGTGACATTGTCCTGGGCACTGTGGCATTGTCCCAGGCATTGTCCCAGGCACGGTGGCATTGTCCCAGGCACTGTGACATTGTCCCAGCCATGGTGGCATTGTCCCGGGCACTGTGGCATTGTCCCAGACACAGTGGTATTGTCCCAGGCATGGTGGCATTGTCCTGGGCATTGTCCCAGGCATGGTGGCATTGTCCCAGGCACTGTGACATTGTCCCAGCCATGGTGGCATTGTCCCGGGCACTGTGGCATTGTCCCAGACACAGTGGCATTGTCCCAGGCATGGTGGCATTGTCCCAGACACGGTGGCATTGTCCTGGGCACTGTGGCATTGTCCCAGGCACAGTGGCATTGTCCCAGCCATGGTGGCATTGTCCTGGGCATTGTCCCAGGCATCGTGGCATTGTCCCAGGAACTGTGGCATTGTCCTGGGCATTGTCCCAGGCATGGTGGCATTGTCCCAGGCATGGTGGCATTATCCTGGGCATTGTCCCAGGCATGGTGGCATTGTCGTGGGCATTGTCCCAGGCACGGTGGCATTGTCCCAGGCATTGTCCCAGGAACGGTGGCATTGTCCCGGGCACTGTGGCATTGTCCCAGGCATTGTCCCAGGCACGGTGGCATTGTCCCGGGCACTGTGGCATTGTCCCAGGCACAGTGGCACTGTCCTGGGCACAGTGGCATTGTTCCAGGCCACTGTGGCATTGTCCCAGGCACAGTGACATTGTCCCAGGCACAGTGGCATTGTCCCAGGTACAGTGACATTGTCCCAGGCATGGTGGCATTGTCCCGGGCACTGTGGCATTGTCCCGGGCATTGTCCCAGGCACGGTGGCATTGTCCCAGGCACAGTGGCATTGTCCCAGGCACGGTGACATTGTCCCGGGCACTGTGGCATTGTCCCAGGCACGGTGGCATTGTCCCGGGCACTGTGGCATTGTCCCAGGCCACTGTGGCATTGTCCCAGGCACAGTGACATTATCCCAGGCATGGTGACATTGTCCCAGGCACAGTGGCATTGTCCCAGGCACGGTGGCATTGTCCCAGGCACAGTGGCATTGTCTCAGGCCACGGTGGCATTGTCCTGGGCATTGTCCCAGGCACAGTGGCATTGTCCCAGGCATTGTCCCAGGCACGGTGACATTGTCCCAGGCATTGTCCCAGGCACGGTGACATTGTCCCGGGCACTGTGGCATTGTCCCAGGCCACGGTGGCATTGTCCCCCCGGACAGCAGGCACGTGCTCCGGGGGCTCTGCTGCCAACATCTGCAAGGAGTTTTTGGCTCCCCGCGCGCTCCCCGCTTAATTCCAGCAGCTAATTAGCAGCCTGGAATGAGGGACGCCTTTGTCAGGGGGCCCCAGGCCGTGCTGCCTTCGGGGGAGCAGGAAAAGTGATTAGTTCAGAGCAAGGAAAAGCAAAAAAAAAAAAAAAAAGAAAAAAAAATAGGAGAAGTCATCCTCCCCGCGAAAAAGCCTCTCTGGATCAGAACTTTCCCTTTCTTTTGTTTCCACTGTAAAGCAAGGAGGGGGGAAAAAAAAAAGAAAAAAGAAAAGGAAAAAGGGAAAGAAAAAAAGAAAAAAAAAAGGAAAGAAAAAAAAGAAAAAAAAGGAAAGAAAAAAGAAAAAAAAGAAAAAAGAAAAAAGAAAAAAAGGAAAGAAAAAAGAAAAAGTAAGGAAAAAAGAAAAAAGGAAAGAAAAAATAAGGGAAAGAAAAAGGAAAGAAAAAAGGAAAGAAAAAAGAAAAAATAAGGAAAAAGAAAAAAAAAAGGAAAGAAAAAAGAAAAAAAAAGGAAAAAAAAGAAAAAAAAAGAAAAAAAAAGGAAAAATAAGGGAAAAAAAAAAAAAAAAAAAAGGCAGCCAGCCCAGGTTTCAAGCGGCTTTTTTTGCACCGTTTCGCCTTTCATCTCGTGCCCCCGGGGTGGGGAGGGGGGCGGCCGCCTTGGCCCCGCGACAGGAGCTCCCTGCGCCGCGCTCATGTGGCTTCCAGATGGCAGCGCTGGGCCGGCTCCAGGCGCGGCTGCCGAGCCCCGCGGCCGGCCCGGCCCCGCGGCGTGGCACTGCCCGGGGGGGCCGGCAGAGCTCCTGCCCCGCGGCCGGGTGCCACGGAGCCGCTCCAGGGAGGGTTGGGGATGGCGGTGATGTGCTTTTTTTGGGGTTTTTTTTGGTTTTATGGGGTGGGAATTTGAGTGGGAAAAGGGCGGTGGGGATGGGGGGTGAATGCAGCGATGCTCTTGCTGCTGCTGGGGGTTTCCCTGAGGGGTTTGAACTTTGATTTTCTCCCCTCTCAGCCTGTGGGGAGACGCTCCAGGACAGCCAGGGCAACTTCTCCTCGCCGGAATTCCCCAACGGATACTCTGCCCACATGCACTGCGTCTGGAGGATCTCCGTCACCCCCGGGGAGAAGGTACTGACCGCCGGGCTGAGGGCTCCCACCCTCTCCCTGCCCTCCTCTCCCTCCTCCCGCCCTGGTTTGGGGTGTTCTGAACCCCAAACATGGGGTGGGATGCTCCGGGCAGAGCGGGTCTGGGTCCCACCGGGGCAGACGGGGTGTGGGGGGCAGCTCACCCCACGCTCTCCCTGCTCCTTCCCCAACCTTAGATCATCCTGAATTTCACCACCCTGGACCTGTACCGAAGCCGGCTGTGCTGGTACGACTACGTGGAGGTGAGAGACGGGTTCTGGAGAAAGGCCACGCTGCGAGGTAACAACCCGGGGCCTCCTGCCCGCTCCTCCTGCCCGCCGGGGCCGGCAGCGGGGCCGGGGGACTCCCTGTGCCCCTCTCCCTGCCTGCCTGGTACCTCAAAGCCCTGGGGAGGGGGGAATTACCCCCACAGAGGGGTTATTTTGGGGAGGGGGTAGATGGAGCTCCCAGTTTAGCCCACGCCAGTGAAACCAGTCTGGATGATCCAGCTGGCCTGGCACGTCTCTCCCCAGGGAGTGCCAGTGTTCCGGTCCCACCCTGAGGAGCTGGGTGTTCCCCAGGGAACAGTGTCCCCAGGGAGATGCCAGTGTCCTTGTCCCATCCCTGTGATGTTCCCAGGGAGATTGCAGTGTCCCCAGGGAGATGCCAGTGTCCTTGTCCCATCCCTGTGATGCTCTGCAGGGAGATTCCAGTGTCCCCAGGGAGATTCCAGTGTCCTTGTCCCATCCCTGTGATGTTCCCAGGGAGATTCCAGTGTCCCCAGGGAGATTTCAGTGTCCTTGTCCCATCCCTGTGATGTTCCCAGGGAGATTGCAGTGTCCCCAGGGAGATGGCAGTGTCCTCGTCCCATCCCTGTGATGTTCCCAGGGAGATTCCAGTGTCCTCATCCCATCCCTGTGATGTTCCCCAGGGAGATTCCAGTGTCCCCAGGGAGATGCCAGTGTCCTTGTCCCATCCCTGTGATGTTCCCAGGGAGATTGCAGTGTCCCCAGGGAGATTCCAGTGTCCTCATCCCATCCCTGTGATGTTCCCCAAGAGGTGCCAGTGTCCCCAGGGAGATGCCAGTGTCCTTGTCCCATCCCTGTGATGTTCCCCAAGAGATTTCAGTGTCCTTGTCCCATCCCTGTGATGTTCCCAGGGAGATTCCAGTGTCCTCGTCCCATCCCTGTGGTGTTCCCCAAGAGGTGCCAGTGTCCCCAGGGAGATTCCAATGTCCTCGTCCCACCCCTGTGATGCTCCCCAAGAGGTGCCAGTGTCCCGGTCCCACCCCGAGGAGCTGGATGTTCCCCAGGGAGATCCCGGGATCCCAGTCCCCTCCCCGTGCACTGGATGTTCCCCAAACCCCAGCTGGCCCTGGAGTCGCCAGTTTGAGTGAAACAGCCTGAAAAGCCGGGCAGGAGTGGGGGGAGAGGTGGAGGGAGAAGCAGCTTTTGGCTTTTGGGCTGGAAAGGGGCATCAGAGGGGCCAGGAGGGAGCGGTGAGGAGGAAGAGGAGGTGGTGGTGAAGAGAAGGAGGCTGTGGGGGAGAGGAGATGGCGGTGAGGAAAAGGAGATGGTGAGGAGGAAGAGGAGGTGGCAGTGAGGAAGAGGAAGTGGCAGTGAGGAAGAGGAGGTGATGAGAAGGAAGAGGAGGTCATGGTAAGGTAGACAAGGTGGCAGAGAGGAAGAAGAGGTGGTGATGAGGAAGGAGGGCAAGGAAGAGGAGGTGGCGGTGAGGAAGAGGAGATGGTGGTGAGGAAGAGAAGATGGTGGTGAGGACAAGGAGGTGGCGGTCAGGAAGAGGAGGTGGTGAGGAGGAAGAGGAGGTGGCGGTGAGGACAAGGAGATGGTGGTGAGGAAGAGGAGATGGTGAGGAAGAGGAGGTGGTAGTGAGGAAGAGGATATGGTGAGGAAGAGGAGGTGGTAGTGAGGAAGAGGAGATGGTGAGAAAGAGGAGGTGGTAGTGAGGAAGAGGATATGGTGAGGAAGAGGAGGTGGCAGTGAGGACGAGGATATGGTGAGGAAGAGGAGGTGGCAGTGAGGACGAGGAGGTGGCAGTGAGGAAGAGGAGGTGGTGGTGAGGAAGAAGAGGTGGTGAGGAGGAAAAGGAAGTGGCAGTGAGGACGAGGAGGTGGCAATGAGGAAGAAGAGGTGGCAGTGAGGAAAAGGAGGTGGCAGTGAGGAAGAGGAGGTGGCGGTGAGGAAGAGGAGGTGGCAGTGAGGAAGAGGAGGTGGCAATGAGGACGAGGAGGTGGCAGTGAGGAAGAGGAGGTGGCAATGAGGACGAGGAGGTGGCAGTGAGGAAGAGGAGGCCTCCAGCACGGCAGCCCAGCACGCCTTCCTCCCCAGGCAGGTTCTGCGGGAACAAGCTGCCCGAGCCCATCGTCTCCACCGACAGCCGCCTCTGGGTGGAGTTCCGCAGCAGCAGCAACTGGGTGGGCAAAGGTTTCTTCGCCGTCTACGAAGGTAGGGGGGAGCAGCGGGGCCCAGGGGCGGGCCTGGGGCCGGGGGGGGCTCAGGCTGCTGCCCCTCCCTTCCAGCCATCTGCGGGGGGGACGTGAAGAAGGACAACGGCCACATCCAGTCCCCCAACTACCCCGACGACTACCGGCCCAGCAAGGTGTGCGTCTGGAAGATCACCGTCTCCGAGGGCTACCACGTGGGGCTGACCTTCCAGTCCTTCGAGGTGGGTCAGCGTCCCGCCCCCCCTGAGGCTGGGGAGGGGTCTGGGGTCTTCTCCTCGTGCCAGGGCTCCCTCAGGACGGGCTTGGGGCTGCTGCGTCCCTCGGCACCGTGATGCCTTGGGGAGGCTGAGCTGGAGCAGAGGCTGGGCAGAGCTGGAGAATGAAGCAGAGATTTATTGAAAGGGTTTTGGGGTAAACCTTGGGCAGGACAGGGCCTGGCCAGGGCTGCACCCAAGGTGGACACAAAGTGGTCACAAAAAGGACCCAGAATGGTCACAAAAAGGACCCAGAATGGACCCAAAATGGTCACAAAAAGGACCCGAAATGGTCACAAAAGGGATCCAAAATGGTCACAAAAAGGACCCAAAATGGACTCAAAATGGTCACAAAATGGACACAAAATGGTCACAAAATGGACCCCCAGTCACGAGGTCTCACACTTTTATAAGTTTTGGTGCATTTGCACATTGGGGTTTAATTGTCCAATTCCAGCTCCAGGTTGTGGGGTCCCATCCTTCTTGTTTCTCTCTTCATGTCCTGTGTTGTTTGTGCTTTTGGGCTGAAAGTTGTCCGTGGTCTCCAGCAAGAAAAGGGATTTGTTCTGTGCCCCTGCTCTGTGAAGAGAGCTCACTAGCCTTAATATGAGGCTCAAAACCGCACCTCTGGGCAGCAAAAAATCAGAAAGCCAAGCAAGCTCAAACTCAAGGCATCACTCCCCCCCTCAGTTTCCCCACGCAAGAGGGGCAGGAAGGGTTCAGGGGGCCGCTGGGACAAACCCACCCCTCTCCTCCCACCCCCCTGCCAGATCGAGCGCCACGACAGCTGCGCCTACGACTACCTGGAGATCCGGGACGGGAGCAGCGACTCCAGCAGCCTCATCGGCCGCTACTGCGGCTACGACAAACCCGACGACATCAAGAGCACCTCCAACAAGCTCTGGATGAAATTCGTCTCCGACGGCTCCATCAACAAGGCCGGGTTCGCCGTCAACTTCTTCAAAGGTTTGGGGGGGGTTGCTCCCCGGGGTGGGGGGGGGGGTGTTGGGGGTGGTCACAGCCCCCCACCGTGGGCGCTGACCCCCTGGTGTCCTGCCCCAGAGATGGACGAGTGCTCCCGGCCCAACAACGGCGGCTGCGAGCAGCGCTGCGTCAACACCCTGGGCAGCTACAAGTGCGCCTGCGACCCCGGCTACGAGCTGGCGTCCGACAAGCGCCGCTGCGAGGGTGAGTGACCCCCCAAACCCACCCCAAACCACCCCCTCCGTGCCCCTCGTGGTGTCCCCAACCCCGTGACGGGTGCTCCCGCCCCCTTGCAGCCGCCTGCGGAGGTTTCCTCACCAAGCTCAACGGCTCCATCACCAGCCCAGGCTGGCCCAAGGAGTATCCCCCCAACAAGAACTGCATCTGGCAGCTGGTGGCCCCCACCCAGTACCGCATCTCGCTGCAGTTCGACTTCTTCGAGACCGAGGGCAACGACGTGAGCGGCCCCTCTCTGCGCCCAGTGCCACCCCCGACGCTGCTGTGGCACCCCAGGGTGGCACCGCCGTGTCCCCAACCCCGTGTCACCCCCCTCTAGGTGTGCAAATACGATTTCGTGGAGGTGCGCAGCGGGCTGACGGCCGACTCCAAGCTGCACGGGAAGTTCTGCGGCGCCGAGAAGCCCGAGGTCATCACCTCGCAGTACAACAACATGAGGATCGAGTTCAAGTCCGACAACACCGTCTCCAAGAAGGGTTTCAAAGCTCATTTCTTCTCAGGTAGAGCTGCCCGGCCCCCCCCAGCACGGGCGTCCCCCTGCCCTCCCTCACCCAGCCAGCCCCCAAACCGCCGCTAACGCTCCCCCAAACTGCACCCAGGGGTGCAGCCCCCGGTCCCAAAGCCCTCCAGCCACAGGCAGCACATTTTGGGAGGTTTTCTCCTCTTTTGGAGGACGATTGGCTCCTGTTTCTGAGGTGAAGGTGCTGTCAGGGAGCACCCCAAATGGCCAGGGGGGTGCTGGGGTCCGGCTGGGGACAGGGATGTGCTCGGCCCCGGGTGCTGCACCCCTCGGGTGGCATTGCCAGGGTGGGGGGCACGGTGACACCCCCGCTCTGCTGCTGCTGCTGCTGCTGCTGCTGCTCCCCGCTCTGCTGCACGGCACCGGCTCCCTCCGCATCCCGGCCTCGGCATCCGAGCTCCCCGGAGCGACCCCTCCTCCCAAAAACCATCACCCGCCTCTCCCCATCTGGCTCTCCTCTCCCGGGCCACCCCGCCGGGACGCGGTGTCACCTCCCGATGGCTCAGGCGGGTAGGGAAGGGGACACGGAGCGGAGCGCTGGGTGCAGCCAGGGCCGGACCCTGGGCTGGGGTGTGTCCCTGGTGTCCCTGTGCCACGGGACCCTCCCCTGGGTGTGGCACGGTGTCCCGGACACCATCCCGGCTGCGAGAGACCCGCAGCACTTCCCGGACCCCTCCGTGAGCCTCCCGTTGTGTTTTGGCTCCATCCGAGGCCGTTTTTGAGGGGCAGCTCGGCTGCGGGAGCAGCGGGACCGGCACCCCCCGGAGCCCCCCGGGGGTTTCCCGCAGCGGCAGCGCCCGGCGGGCCGCGGCTCGAGTGTCTGTGCTTTATCTGTTCGATTAAAACCAAGGCGAGTAGGGCGGCCCAGCCGTCGGGAGCCGGCACCCTCCACAAAGTGATTCCTCGGGGAAGCCCAGCGGGACCGCGGGGCAGCCGGGTGAGTCTCTCCCCCCTCCCCAAAACACTTCGGGCTCCTTCCCTTCTCCTTTTTCCTCTTTTTCCTCTTTTTCCTCCTCCCGCTGGCACAACAGACCACCAAAGCCTCTCCTCCGCCTTCCCTCGCGCAGGTCTCGGGCTTTCCCGGCAGCAGGACCACCCTGGAGGACTCGGCCTCTGGTCCCCCCCGGGGTTGCTCCCCGGGGCAAAACCTCTCCCGAGCGGCTCCTTTTTAGCCGCGGAGGGTTCCCCGTGCTCCGTCCCTCGGTGCCGCGGGCAGCCCGGCCGTCTGGGCGCCCGGTTTTTCCCCCGGTGAAGACGTGACCCCTTCCTCCTCCTCCTCCTCCTCCTCTTCCTCCTCCTCCTCCTCCTCCTCCTGGCGGGCCGGGGCTCCGTCGGGATGCGCATTCCGCCCGGGAAATCCGCCGCCGCTGGCTGTCGGCATCCAGGTAGGTGCCCCCGGCTCTCCGCCGAGCCCCGCCCGGCGCTGGGGGGTCCGCGGCGGGGGGAGAGAGAGAGAGAGAGAGAGAGAGAGAGAGAGGCGCTGCCGGGGGGGCTGCGGGGGCGGCCAGCCAGCCCGGAGCCGTCGGATGCCCGCGGGGGAAGAAGGGTGAGCGCACGGCGATGCTGCCGGGTGGCGAGCCGCTGTTGGAATGAAAGGGTTCGCTAAAGACGCCGAGAGCCCCCCCCGGGTGGGGCTTCTTGCCGCTGCCAACTCTCTCCTGCTCTTGTCTCGCCCGCCCAGGCTCCCTCCGTCCCGCCAGCTCCCCCCGCGGTGCTGGAGCTGCTCTGAGCCCAGAAGCCCCTTCTCCCATCCCCAAACGGGCCTTTCCGCCTCGCTTCCTCCTCCCTCAGAGCCAGGAGACGTCAGGTTACAGCCTCCGCTTGAGAGGCGGCCGCGGGGCCGGGGGGGGGAGGCCGGGGCAGGACCCCCCCGCCCCGCTCGCCGCTGGCTCCGGGAGGGATCCCGGCTCCTCTCCGGCATCGCTGTGAGCTCGGAGCGGGACGCTGAGGGGGGGGCTGGTGCCCGCTTGCTGCTGGCTTCCCCCCCCGGCGGCCGTCCACTCCCCAAAATACCGCCCCGTGGGCAGGGGGAGCGATGGGGCGTGGAGGGGTCTTTGGGGGGGCTCGGGGAGGGGCGGCACCGGCGGTGGTGGGAGATAAACCCGGCCAGCTCCGGGTGATCCCAAACCCCTCCACTTCCATTCCTCGACACCGGACACCCCGAGGAGCCCCCCACCCAAAGCCCATCCTCATCCTCCCGCAGCCAGCCTCGTGTCCCCCCCCTTCTCCTCCTCCTCCTCTTCCTCCTCCTCTTCCTCCCCGCAGAGCCGCTCGCCCCGGCCGCAGAGGGGCTCCTGCCGGGGGTCCCCCCCCCCCCCCTTCGCTGCTGCTTCCCCGGCTGCCGCTCCGCATCGCCCCCGCCGCCCCCCGCCGCCCCCCGCGCCCCCCATCGCTCCCCCCCTTTCTCTCCCTCTCTCTCCGCAGAGAAGAAGCCGCAGCTGCAGCCCCCGAAATCTCGCCCGCCCGGCCTGAAGCCCCGCCTGCAGAAGCGGCCGCGGGGCCCCTCCTGAGCCTCTCCATCCTCTCCGTCTTTCTCAGGAACGCCGGAGCCGTGCGGGAGCACGGTGGGACCGAGCCGAGCCGTGCTGCCGGCCCGGCAGCCTTTTGCTTGACAGAACTGGTTGTTGACCTTATTTTTTTTCTTTTTTTAAAACTTTTTTTTTTAACTTTTTTTTTTTTAACTTTTTTTTTTTTTTGGTGGTTCTAAGCCCCCCCACCCCCTTGGTTTTGTCATTGACCAGCTGACCTCGGTTTGTTGTTTTTTTTTTTTCCTCTCCCCCCCTTCTCCCCGCCGATTTTTACCGTGTCTGTGACATTTCCTATCGATGAGTAAAGAGGGACTGCCGCGTCCTGGTCTTTCTTGTGCATCTTTGGTTGTCACTGTGTGTTTTTCTGCCTCCCCCCCCCATCCATCCCGGCAGCAGGTAATGGTGGCACCCACGGGTGAGCCCACGGGAGAGGAGGAGCCGTCCCATTTTCCCCCCGGGGGCTGGAGCTGGAAGCGGGATGCTGGAGCTGCTTGCTGCTGCCCGGGGGCACTCGCTTGGCTGGAGGGGCTGGGGGCCCGGGTGGGGCCGTGATGGGATTTAAATCCACCCCTCCGGGCTTTCCCTGCCCTCTCAGCCGTCCCTCTGCTCTCCCCCAGACAAGGACGAGTGCTCCAAGAACAACGGGGGCTGCCAGCACGAGTGCCTCAACTCCTTCGGCAGCTACGAGTGCCAGTGCCGCAGCGGCTTCGTGCTGCACGACAACAAGCACGACTGCAAGGAAGGTGGGTCCGGCCCTCCTCACCCCTGTTCCCGTGGGAATCCCCCATTCCAGGCACCCCTGACCCTCCTGGCTGTCCCGGCAGCTGGCTGTGACCACAAGGTGACATCTGTCTCGGGGACCATCACCAGCCCCAACTGGCCAGACAAATACCCCAGTAAGAAGGAGTGCACCTGGGCCATCAGCACCACGCCGGGCCACCGCGTCAAGCTGGTAGGGCTTGGAGGGGTGGGTGGCACTGGGGGCTCCTCTGCCGAGCCTGGGCTTCACCCAGAACCTCCCCAGACCTTCTCGGAGCTGGACGTGGAGGCGCAGCAGGAATGCACTTACGACCACCTGGAGATCTTCGATGGGAAGGACGCCAAGGCCCCGGCGCTCGGCCGCTTCTGCGGGGCCAAGGAGCCCGAGCCCATCGTCTCCTCGGGCAACAAGATGTTCCTCAAGTTCGTGTCTGATAACTCCGTCCAGAAGAAGGGATTTGAGGCCACCCACACCACAGGTACCTCGGTGGGGCCGGGGAACGGGGCTGTGGGGTGGAGGGCGCCCCTAAAGCCCCGCTCCGCCCGCAGTGTGCGGCGGCCAGGTGCGCGCCGAGGTGAGGACCAAGGACCTGTACTCCCACGCGCAATTCGGGGACAACAACTACCCGGGGGGCTCGGACTGCGAGTGGGTGATCATGGCCGAGGAGGGCTTCGGCGTGGAGCTCATCTTCCAGACCTTCGAGATCGAGGAGGAGGCCGACTGCGGCTACGACTACATGGAGCTCTTCGACGGCTACGACGGCACGGCCCCGCGCCTCGGCCGCTTCTGCGGCTCCGGGGTGAGCTTGGGGCGGATGTGGACACAGGGTGGGTTGGGGTGGGGGGTGAGGAGGGAGAATGCAAAGTGATGGGTGAGGCTGAGCCAGCGCCGTGTGGAGAAATCCCCTCGGGAATCGGGTCTGGCGTGAGCATTCCCACCCTCCACGCTGCGAATGCTCCCACCCAGGACGCCCCCTCACCCCGGGGGTGCTCCTGGACCTGAGCACCCCCTGCCTCGCCCCCCACAGCCCCCCGAGGAGGTCTACTCGGCCGGAGACTCGGTGATGATCCGCTTCCACTCGGACGACACCATCAACAAGAAGGGTTTCCACCTTCGCTACACCAGCACCAAGTTCCAGGACACGCTGCACACGAGGAAATGAGGGCCGGGGCTCCCGGCCCCGCCGCGGGCAGGCGAGGAGGAGGAGGAGGAAGAGGAGGAGGAGGAAGAGGAGGAGGAGGAAGAGGAGGAGGGCGGGGAGCGCTGCCCCGCACAGACTGCACGCAGGAGGAGCACACAGCCAACCTCAGCACTCAAGACACGCTCGCACGGGGCCCCGGGGGGCTCGGGCGCCCACGGCACGGGGGGCACACGGAATGGGGGGGGTGGTCCCCCCGCCGGCAGCCGCCCACCCCGGTGCTGGGCGGGGCCGAGCAGGACCCGCTGCCCTCCCCTGCCCCGGGCAAAGCTCTGAATGTACAAACCAGTAACCGGGAAGAGCCCCCCCACACACACACAAGGTGCTGTCTCTCTCTCTCTCTCTCTCTCTTGTACCCATGAAATAAATACCCTTGTACTTGGAGAGGAGGCGGCCCCGGGCTCTTTGCTTCCAGCCCGCAGCAAAACTGCACCCAAAATGGGGCTGAGCTGGGTGGGGAAGCACCCAGGACCCCAATCCTAAGGGAGGAGCCCCATCCTTGGGGTTCTGATGGAGCAGAGCCGGGAATTCCAACAAAGGAGCGGCCAGACCGTCTCCTCTGTGTGTGTGTGTCCTGTGATGGGTGGTGGGCTGGGAGCCCCCCCAGGACTCAGCAGGTGGGTTCTCTCCCCACACCTTTATTCTGAGGTGTCTCTGAGGCAGGAGAGCACCCGCCGCGGGGTGGGTGGGTGGGTGGGTGCCGCGTGCCGCGCCCACCCCGTGCTGCGGCGGCAGATGGCGGGTGGGCTGGGACACGGCCCCCGCGCCCACCGCGTGCTCCCGCCCGCCTCGACCCCTCCCGCATCCCGTGCTCGCTGCTGCTGCTGCTGCTGCTGCAGCGGGGGAGGCTCCTTTTTTTCCCCTCTTTGTGCCCCGAAAGAAGCGGGATGGGCACCGGGGTTTTTCATCCCAGAGGGGTTTTGGTGAAAAGGGAGTGCGGGGTTGGGGGGATTTTTTCCAGTGACAGAACGAGGAGCGATGGGCATAAACAAAAACAGAAGTAGTCCCGCCTCAACACGAGGAAGAAGTTCTTTCCGTGAAGGGCGGCAGAGCACTGGGACAGCCCCAGGGAAGGGCGCAGCCTCCCGCTCTGGCCACATTCCAAACCCGCTTGGATCTGCTCCTGCGGCACCTGATCCGGGTGACCCTGCCCGGGCAGGCGGGATGGACCCGGTGATCTCCAGCACGGCCCTTCCAACCCGAACTTTTCTGAGAGAGCTGGCGAGGGCCACCTTGTCCCCTCCCAGCCCCATCCTCCCTTCCCCTGAGCTGGATCGGTGCCGGGGCTCGGAGCCACTTCTGGGGTCCCACGGGGGGGGAAGGGACAGAGGCGCGGGACACGGCCGGCGGCGACCGCACAGAGTTTTATTGAAACACCTCCAGCACAGCACAGGGATGCTCGGGGACGCGGCGGGGGGAGAGCCGGTTGTTGTACAGCGTGCAGGGCGGGGGGACACAGAGACGGGGGGGCGGGCACCCCGGGGGGGCCGCACGCAAGCGCCATGCTGCCGACGGCTCATGCGGGGGGCGGCGGGTTGAGGTGGGGGGCACGGGGAGGAGAGAAGGGGGGGGGGTTTTCAGATCCGTTCTCCCCTTCCCCGGCTCCTCCGGCTGCCTCCGGGGCCGCGGGGCCGGGGGGTTTGGGCGGTGCGGGGCGGCGGAGCAGAGAGGGACAGGACGCGGTGGCACTCCCGGGGTCCCCCCGCGCCACCGCAGCCCCGCGCCGGCAGGAGCGGGGGTCCCCGTCTGAGCACCCCCCGTCCCCGGGAGCGCTTCGAAAACCGGGGGGTGCTTCCAACATCTCCCTGAACCCCCCCGGAGTGGCCGGGGAGCCCCAGTCCCGGCTGGCAGGGCCGGGGCTCCCTGGGAGCTGCGTGAACCTGGGGCTGGGGGGGATGCGGGGGACACCGGAGGGGAACGCGGGGGTCCCGCAGGGCAGAGCTCGGGGCTCACGCCAGCGACCACGCCGCTGGCCGGCCAGTCCAGGAGATGAAGCCTTCCTCCCTCGGGGCGCACAGCGGCGCGGGCTCTGCCTCCTCGCCGGCACAGCGTCCCGCCGGCTCCTTCCTCCTCGGGGCGCCACCCGCGTCCCCCGAGCCCACCCGTGCCCTCCACCCACCAGCGTCCGTGGGAGCGGCCCCCGCGGCGAACACCCGTCCCCGTGCCCGGCCCTGCCCGCCTCGGCCCCTTAACGCCCCACGCTGATGTTGCACGTCTTGCAGCTGGGGTCCTTTTTGGCGTTGGCCGTGGAGAGGCTCATCAGCTGGTGGCCGCTGATCTCGCCCAGCACGCCGAGGCTCAGGTCCACCGGCTCCGTGTAAATGACCTCCAGGATGCTGTCCTGGGCGTGGCGGTACACCAGCTCGCCCTCCTCCACGCAGCACGTCAGGAACTTGTTGGAGGAAATGTCCAGCTGCGGGAGGCGCTCCCGGCAGAAGAGATCCCCCGAGGAGCCCTTGGGCGCCAGCACCAGCACGACGTAGTGGTAGGCGGTGTACATGCAGTAGAAGTCCGCGAAGTAGAGGTTGGTGTTGGGGTTGAAGAGGCGCTGCGCCGGGATCTGGAAGCGGTAGCGGCCGTAGGGCGAGTCCTGCGGGGGCTGCCCGGTGTTGAACTCGGTGTTGCAGCTGAAGAAGATGCCGTGCAGCATCCCGCTGGTGGGCGAGCCGTGGCTCCCGCTGTTGTCCTTCAGCGACGGCTTCATCACGTTCCCGCAGTGCATCCTGCCACCAGGAGGAGGAGGAGGAGGAGGAGGAGGAGGAGGGACACAGAGACAGGCACAGGCAGGGTCAGGGGATGCGCCCTGCGAGCGGGGGGGGCGTGGGGAATGGGGCCGGGGGTACCTGACGTGCTGGAAATACTCCTTGTGCTGGTTGCGGTAGAAGACGGAGAAGCGCAGCATGCGGCCGGCGATCAGCTCCGCTTTCTCCTGCAGCTGGGCCAGGTGCTCCTTGGCGTAGTCTGGGGGACGGGCGCGGGGACATCAGGGCGTCTCCATCCCCCCCCTTGCAGCAGCCCGTCCCTGCCCGCAGCTCCCCGCACCTCCTGCCTCCCACTCATCAGCTGCCGCTCCAACCGGCCCGGCTTGTGCCAGCTCCCGGCATCGCCCCCGTCCTCCTCCGGGCTCCCAGCTCCCATCTTTTCCCGGAACTGGTCCCGTCCTCTCTCCCGGCATCATCCCCGAGCTCCCTGGTGGCTCCCAGCACTGACCCCCTCTTGCTCGCAGCTCCTGGGGCCACCCCTGCTCTCCCTCCCTGCTCCCAACTCCAGGCATCGTCCCCGTCCTTCCTCCCAGCTCCGGGCATTGCCCTCTTCCCCTTTCCATCTCCAGGCATTAACTCCATCCTCCCTCCTGGCTCCGAACTCCTGGCATTGCCCCTGTCCCCCTCACCCTCCTCATCCTCCTCACCCTCCTCATCCTCCCGGCATTGCCTCCATCCTCCTCCCAGCCCCCGGGGATGTTCCCCAGCCCCCGGCCCAGCTCCTGACTCCAGGCATCAAATCCCGTCCTCCCTCCTGGCTCCGAACTCCGGGCGTTGCCCCTGTCCCCCTCATCCCCCTCATCCTCCCGGCATTGCCTCCATCCTCCTCCCAGTCCCCGGGGATGATCCCCTGCCCCCGGCCCAGCTCCCGACTCCAGGCATCAAACCCCGTCCCCCCTCCCGGCTCCCAGCATCGCCCCCGTCCTCCTCTCAGCTCTCGGCTCCCGGGATCGCCCCCACCCTCCCTGCGGCCTCCCGGGGACGCCCTCCACCCTCCCTTCCCCGGCTCCGGCCCCCCGCTCACCGCCGGTGCAGAACTCCACGGTCTCGCTCCAGCCGGACACCAGGTACTCTCCGTCGCTCTGCTTGACCGCCGTCTGCACGGCCACGCTGTACTCGGTGCGGGGGCTCAGGAACCAGTGGCCCCGCACCGTCATGGGCAGCGGCACCGCCTTGGCCACCAGCTTGGTGGGGACATCCTGCGCCGAGCGGCGAGGGTCAGGCGGGGCGGCATCTCCCCCCGGCGCCCGCGGGGATACCGCACACCCCAAAATATCCGCTGAGACCCCCTCCCAAAACACCCTGGTATGGGGCTGCACCCCCCCCGCTTTGTCCCCACGGCTGTCCCCAAGCAGGTCCCTGCTGCCACGGGGGACACGGGGGTCCCCAAGGTGCGGGGGTGGTCTCGGGGACCCCCGCGCTGCCGGTGGCATCTCGCGGTGTCAATAGGGCACGGAGCAGCTCCGCAGTGCAGAGCCGTTTCTGTGGCAACGGCGGATGCTGAAGCCGGGAGATAGAGGGGGGAAAAAATATCCCACACCCCCCCCCACCCCTTATTATTGGGGAGGAGAGAGAGAGAAAAAAAAATAATGTTAAACATTAAATAGCATCACCGTGGCAACGGCGCTGCTAAAAACGGCCCGAATTAGTGACTCGCAGCGCGGGGAGGGGGAGCAGGAGCGGCTCAGCTCCCCCGCCAGGGCTCGCCGGGGTCCCTCACCCGCCCCGATCCCCATCCCGGTCCCCTCTGCCAGCGCGTCCCGTCGGGGGAATGACCCAAATCCAGCGCTAGAGAGGGCGAAAAGCCAGTTCCTCCTCCACAAACCCCGTCCCCTCTCCCCGGGCAGGGGGGGGTCCCGCGTCCTTCCCCCGGCTCACCCGGTGCTTGAACTTGTTGGAATTCTTGTTCTCCTTCTTGTTGAGGTCGATGAAGTAGTGGGTGACCCTCTCCAGGTCCCCCTTCTCCATGGCCCAGGAGATGCGGAAGGAGTCGCAGGTGATGTTGTTGATCTCGATGTTCTTGGGGGTGGAGAGCAGCTCCATGGCCGGAGGGGCTGAGCTCCTGCGGGGGCACAGCGAGGGCGAGGAGGGGTTTTTTTTTTGGGGGGGTGCCGAGCCCCCTTTTCTCGCTGCCCACGTCGGCAAGCTGCCAAGGCCGCCCGCGGCGGAGCAGATGGCAGCGGGGTGGAAAAGCGGCCGGCAGCCAGGAATAGGCAGCGCAGGGGCAGGAGCAGGCAGCGGGACGCCGGGAACAAGCCCGGTCGGGTTGCGGGGGCCCCGGGTGCCGCGGGGGCCCCGGCGCCGCGCCAGCGGGCGTTTCGGGGTTTGCTCAACACCGGGGTGGGGAAAGAAAAACAAGGGGAGAGTCGAGGGAGTTGCTGGCAGAGGGGAGGGTTGGACGCGGGCACTGGAAAAGCTGGATCCGCCTTTTGCCCCGGCCCCGTGCCTCAGTTTCCCTGCGCTCCGGGGGGGGGGGCTGGGTGGGCGATGGCGGTGGGAGGGGGGGACGCGGAGTCACACCCACGGCACGGGGGTGCTCCGAGGGGGGCTGGAGGAGAGGGTGGCCCCCCAAACCTTCACCCCGGGGTGGCTGCCAAGGTGCCACCGCGCCCCCCCCCCCGCCCTCTCCCCGTGTGCCCACGGCCACCCACGCCGGGCTCAGCCGTGGGTGCCCCTGTCACTCGGCACCCACGGCCACCCACGGCCACGTGTCCCCCCCATCTGCGCAGACCCCCCAACCCCTCCTCCTGCACCCCCGAGCCGCTGTCCCCCCTCCCCGCGCCCCACCACAGCCCCCGGGCACGGCAGAAGGTCACCGCGCTGGGGACAAGGTGTCACCGCGCTGGGGACAAGGTGCCACCTCCGCTGCCCCGTCCCCGTGCCCGGCGGTGGCGCAGGAACCCTGCACCGGGATCCTTCCAGCTGGATGGTGTCACCGCGTCCCCAACACCTCAGCCCGCGGCGATGTCGCGACCCCCGTGTCCCCCCCCCGAGCATCCCCCGGGGATGTCGCCTCAACGCCCACCGGGGTTTATCCGGTGGCCGTGTCACGGTGCCGGTGAGGCCCTTACCTGGCGGCGCCGGGGGGCTGCCGGGAGGCGCGGGGGTGCCGGTGGAGCGGCAGGGCAGGAGGAAGGAGAGGAGGGCAGGACAGAGAGCCCCGGCGGGGCTGATCCGAGCCGGGAGGACGGAGGATGCCGGAGGGATGGAGGCGGTGGTGGTGGTGGTGGTACCCGGCGATGCCGCGTCGCTGCCTGCGGCTGATGCGACTGGGATCCTCCCAGCCAGCTCGGAAATAGCAAACACCCTCCAGAGGAGGGAGAGAAGGGAGGAAAAAAAAAAAAAAAAAAAAAAAAAAAAAAAAAAAAAAAAAAAAAGAAGGAGAAGGGGAAAAATAGATATCCAAGGAGCTGGGAGAGAAGGGGGAGGAAGGAAAAACCTCCCGGTTCTGCCAATGGGATGGAGGGACGCGTGCGGCGTCAGGTGATGGAGGCAGAGTGGGATGTGGGTGCAGATTGGGGGTGGGTGGTGGGCATGTTCTGCCTGTTCCCCTCGGTTTTGGGGCCGGGGCGGGGGTGTGTGTGGGGGGGGGTTGTCCCGGTTGTGCCGCTTGCGGGACAATGGGAACACCCCCTCCCGGCCCCAAAAAATGGGACGGATGAGGTGCGTGGGAACCCACACAGGACCCCCGCGGGAATGGGGGTGCGAGGGGGGCGGACGGACGGACTTTTTTGGTTTGCACGTAGCGAACATCCTTCTTGGAGGGACAAAGCTTTTTCTGGGGTGGGCGGGTGGGAGAGCACCCCAAAAACCTCATTGCCCCCCAAATTTCTGCAAGGGGGTGTCCACGCATGAACTTCTTTTGTGGGGGTGCTGGCTGGCTGTGGGGCTGCACAGGACCCTGATTGCGCTGCAGGAATCCCCTGAGGGTCTTCAATCAAGGGCTGAGTGACCCCCCAAAAATGTCCCCTCAGCGCTGTCCCCGGTGCCCAGTCCGGAGAACCGGGCGCCGCCCGTTACAAAGATGGCGCCGCCGCCTTCACGAAGTGCTGGGCAACGCCAACCACAAAGATGGCGGCCCGTTGCCAAGCCCGCCGCGCCCTCAGCAAAGATGGCCGCGGCGGCGTCGCGCCGGGAAGGGCGCGCCGCGCGTGACGCATGCGCGGTGCGGGCGGCGAGCCCGTGGCTGCCCGGGCAGGGTAAGGGGCGGCGTGGCCGGGGGAGGCGGGAGGGGTTTTGGGGGGGTCCAGGGGGTCCTGAGGGGTGCGGGGAGCGGGGTGAGACCCCTGGGGAGCGGGGGGAGAGTGGGTCCTGGTTGGGGGTGTGTAGGGGGCTGAGACGCCTGGGGAGGGGGCGCAGGGGGGCCCTGGGGGTCCGAGGCCCGTGAGGAGGGGGCTGCGAGGGGGTTCTGGGGGGTGCGGGTGGGTAATGGGGGGGTCTGAACCCCTGGGGAGTGGGGGAAAGGGGGTCCTGAGGGGAACGGGGGGGGACTGAGACCCTTTGGGAGGGGGAGCTGGGCGATCGTGCGGGCTGAGACCCCTGGGGAGGGGGAGACAAATGGGTCCTGTTTGGGGGGGCTGAGAAAGCTGGGGAGGGGGGCACGAGTGAATCCTGGAGTGTGCGGGGGGGGACACGACCCTTCAGGGGGAGGGGGCTACACCTGGACCCTCTTTGGGGGTGCAGGGGGTTCGCTATTGGGGTGGGGGTATGGCCGAGCCCTCTTTGGGGTTTTGTTATTGGGGTGGGTGTAAGACTGAGCCCCATTTGGGGGTTTTTTATTGGGGTGGGTGTATGACCGAGCCCTATTTGGGGGTGCAGGGGGTTCATTAGTGGGGTGAGTGTATAACTGAGCCCTGTTTGGGGTTTGTTATTGGGGTGGGTGTATGACCGAGCCCCGTTTGGGGGTGCAGGGGGTTCATTATTGGGGTTGGGTGTATGACCGAGCCCCGTTTGGGGTTTGTTATTGGGGTTGGGTGTATGACTGAGCCCTGTTTGGGGGTGCAGGGGGTTCGCTACTGGGGTGGGTGTATCATCGAGCTCTTTTTGGGGTTTGTTATTGGGGTGGGTGTATGGCTGAGCCCTTTTTGGAGGTGCAGGGGGTTCATTAGTGGAGTGGGTGTATGGCCGAGCCCCATTTGGGGGTTCACTATTGGGGTGGGTGTATGACCGAGCCCTGTTTGGGGGTGCAGGGGGTTCATTATTGGGGTGGGTGTATGGCTGAGCCCCGTTTGGGGGTTTGTTATTGGGGTGGGTGTATGACTGAGCCCTCTTTGGGGTTCGCTATTGGGGTGGGTGCATGACCGAACCCTCTTTGGGGGTGCAGGGGGTTCATTAGTGGGGTGGGTGTGTGGCCAAGCCCTGTTTGGGGTTTTTTATTGGGGTGGGTGTATGACCGAGCCCCGTTTGGGGGTTCACTATTGGGGTGGGTGTATGACCGAGCCCTGTTTGGAGGTGCAGGGGGTTCATTACTGGGGTGGGTGTATCACTGAGCCCCACATGGGGGTTTGTTATTGGGGTGGGTGTATGGCTGAGCCCTGTTTGGGGTTTGTTATTGAGGTGGGTGTATGACTGAGCCCGTTTGGGGGTGCAGGGGGTTCACTATTGGGGTGGGTGTATGACCAAGCCCCGTTTGGGGGTTCATTAGTGGGGTGGGTGTATGAGTGAGCCCCGTTTGAGGTTTTTTATTGGGGTGGGTGTATGACCAAGCCCTTTTTGGGGTTTGTTGTTGGGGTGGGTGTATCACTGAGCCCCATTTGGGGTTCGTTATTGGGGTGGGTGTATGACCAAGCCCCATTTGGGGTTCGTTATTGGGGTGGGTGTATGACCAAGCCCCATTTGGGGGCACAGAGCCCCCTCCCCAGCTGTCCCTGAGCGTGTCCCCTCCCCGCAGGATGGCCGAGGGGGGCTCTGGCAGCTCCGGCTCCCCGGGCAGCCTCCGGCCGGGGCTCCCGGGGGCTCGGGGGGTGCTGGGCAGGCGCCCCGCCGCCGCCCCCCCGCTCAGCCCCGGCCGCCTGCCCTCCATCCGCTCCCGGGACCTCACCCTGGGGGGCGTCAAAAAGGTGAGCCCACCCCCCCCCTCCCCAAATTTGGGGTCACCCAATGTCCTTCCCTGGGTTTTGAGAGAGCCTGGGTGGTGGTGGTGGGGTTTGGGGAGTGACTATTTTGTCTCTCTTGGTGCCCCACAGAAAACCTTCACCCCCAACATCATCAGCAGGAAGATCAAGGAGGAGTGAGTGGATTGATTCCAGAAGGGGCAAGGGGGGGATCTGGCAGCAGTGGGGAGGTCCCCGTGGGTAAAAAAGGGGGTGGTTTGGGGTCTGGAGCATCTCTCTGAGGGAATTGGGCCTGGTTGGTCTGGAGGAGGGAGGAGTGAGAGGGGATCCCCTTGATCCATCTAAATAATCCCAAACATCTATGGAAATCTCTCAGATATCCATATAAATATCCCAAACTTCCATGGAAATCTCTCAGATGTCCATATAAATATCCCAAACTTCCATGGAAATCTCTCAGATACCCATATAAGCATCCCAAATATCCATGGAAGTGTCTCAGATCTCCATATAAATATCCCAAATATCCACAGAAATCTCTCATATCCATATAAATATCCCAAACTTCCATGGAAATCTCTCAGATATCCATATAAATATCCCAAACACCTATGGAAATCTCTCAGATATCCATATAAATAATCCCAAATATCCACAGAAATCTCTCAGATATCCATATAAACACCCCAAATATTCATGGAAGTGTCTCAGATATCCAATAAATATCCCAAACATCTATGGAAATCTCTCAGATACCCATAAAAATATCCCAAACCTCCACGGAAATCTCTCAGATCTCCATATAAATATCCCAAACCTCCATGGAAATCTCTCAGATATCCATATAAATAATCCCAAACTTGCACGGAAATCTCAGATATCCATATAAATACCCCAAATATCCATGGAAATCTCTCAGATATCCATATAAACATCCCAAATATCCATGGAAGTGTCTCAGATCTCCATATAAATATCCCATACTTGCATGGAAATCTCTCAGATACCCATATAAACACCCCAAAAACATCCCCACAAATATCTCTGGGTGACATCCAGAGTTCCCTTCCACAACCCCCGTGTGCTGGGAGGGTCTGGGGGCCGGGCTGGGGGGCTGGTGTGGCAGCTGCTGCCCCGCAGGCCCCGCGAGGACGTGACGGTCAAGAAGGAGAAGAAGGAGCGGGAGCGGCAGCGGGATGGGCACGGCCGGGGCCGGGGCCGGCCCGAGGTCATCCAGTCCCACTCCATCTTCGAGCAGGGCCCTGCTGAAATGATGAAGAAGAAAGGTAAGGGGAGCTTCCCTCTGGGGTTTTATTTTTTTTTGGGGGGGGATCCCAGCTGGGGTGACCCCGGGCTGCTCCTGTGCCCCCCCAGCAGGCTCCTGGGACAAGAGCGTGGACATGTCCGACTTCGGCCCTTCCCACATCATCAACATCAAGAAGGAGAAGCGGGAGACGGACGAGGAGACCAAGCAGATCCTGAGGATGCTGCAGAAGGACGATGTCAGTGGGCGTGGAAGGGGGGGGGCTTTGGTGCCACTGGGGTGTGCTGGGTGTCCCTTGGGGCTTTGGGGCAGTGCTGAGTATCCCCTGTGCCATTGGGGCAGTGCTGAGTGTCCCCTGTGCCACCAGGGCAGTGCTGAGTGTCCCCTGTGCCACTGGGGCAGTGCTGAGTGTCCCCTGTGCCACCAGGGCAGTGCTGAGTGTCCCCTGTGCCACTGGGGCAGTGCTGAGTGTCCCCTGTGCCACTGAGATGGTGCTGAGTGTCCCCTGTGCCACCAGGGCAGTGCTGAGTGTCCCCTGTGCCACTGGGGCAGTGCTGAGTGTCCCCTGTGCCACTGAGATGGTGCTGAGTGTCCCCTGTGCCACCAGGGCAGTGCTGAGTGTCCCCTGTGCCACCAAGATGGTGCTGAGTGTCCCCTGTGCCACTGGGGCGATGCTGAGTGTCCCGTGTGCCACCGGGGCGGTGCTGAGTGTCCCCTGTGCCATTGGGGCAGTGCTGAGTGTCCCCTGTGCCACCAGGGTGGTGCTGAGTGTCCCCTGTGCCATCAGGGTGGTGCTGAGTGTCCCCTGTGCCACTGGGGCGGTGCTGAGTGTCCCTTGTGCCTTCAGGGCGGTGCTGAGTGTCTCTTGGGGGTTTGGGGCAGTGCTGAGTGTCCCCTGTGCCACCAGGGCAGTGCTGAGTGTCCCCTGTGCCACCAGGGTGGTGCTGAGTGTCCCCTGTGCCTTTGGGGCAGTGCTGAGTGTCCCCTGTGCCACTGGGGCGGTGCTGAGTGTCCCCTGTGCCATTGGGGCAGTGCTGAGTGTCCCCTGTGCCACTGGGGCAGTGCTGAGTGTCCCCTGTGCCATTGGGGCAGTGCTGAGTGTCCCCTGTGCCACTGGGGCGGTGCTGAGTGTCCCCTGTGCCACTGAGATGGTGCTGAGTGTCCCCTGTGCCACCAGGGCAGTGCTGAGTGTCCCCTGTGCCACCAAGATGGTGCTGAGTGTTCCCTGTGCCACTGAGATGGTGCTGAGTGTCCCCTGTGCCACCAGGGCAGTGCTGAGTGTCCCCTGTGCCACCGGGGCGGTGCTGAGTGTCCCTTGTGCCTTCAGGGCGGTGCTGAGTGTCTCTTGGGGGTTTGGGGCAGTGCTGAGTGTCCCCTGTGCCACCAGGGCAGTGCTGAGTGTCCCCTGTGCCACCAAGATGGTGCTGAGTGTCCCCTGTGCCACTGGGATGGTGCTCAGTGTCCCCTGTGCCTTTGGGGCAGTGCTGAGTGTCCCCTGTGCCACCGAGGCAGTGCTGAGTGTCCCCTGTGCCCTTGGGGCAGTGCTGAGTGTCCCCTGTGCCTTTGGGGCAGTGCTGAGTGTCCCCTGTGCCACCGAGGCAGTGCTGAGTGTCCTGTGCCCTTGGGGCAGTGCTGAGTGTCCCCTGTGCCATCAGGGCAGTGCTGAGTGTCCCCTGTGCCACCAGGGCAGTGCTGAGTGTCCCCTGTGCCACCAGGGCAGTGCTGAGTGTCCCCTGTGCCTTCAGGGTGGTGCTGAATGTCCCCTGTGCCATTGGGGCAGTGCTGAATGTCCCCTGTGCCATTGGGGCAGTGCTGAGTGTCCCCTGTGCCATTGGGGCATTGCTGAGTGTCCCCTGTGCCCTTGGGGCAGTGCTGAGTGTCCCCTGTGCCACCAGGGCAGTGCTGAGTGTCCCCTGTGCCACCAGGGCAGTGCTGAGTGTCCCCTGGCTGTCCCCACAGTTCCTGGATGACCCGGGGCTGAAGAACGACATCCGCAACAAGCCGGTGCAGCTGCCCCTGGCCCACTCAGGGTGGCTCTTCAAGGAGGAGGCGGCCGAGCAGGAGGACCCCCAGCCCTGGCTGCCCGGACCCAAGGAGGAGAAGATGGAGCTGGACCCACCGGCGGTGAAAGGTGGGCTGGGCTGGGCTGGGGGACACAGCGGGGACAAGCTGGGGGGTGTCCCCCCTTCTCCCCGTGCCCACACACCCCCTCTGCAGTGAAGGAAGAGCCGTGTGAGGAGGAGCCCAGGGCGGCACAGCCCAAGGGCCGCCCGGGTTCCCGCGGGACGTGTCGGCGGCCGAGCTGCTGCAGCGGCTGAGCCTGGCGGCCGAGGAGGAGCTGGTGTTCCTGCAGCTGCCCGACACCCTGCCCGGCCAGCCCCCCAGCCACGACTCCAAACCCATCAAAGCCGAGCTGCACAGCGAGGACGGGCAGGTGCTGCTGGTGAAGCAGGAGAAGAGCCAGGTAGGGGTTGGGTGGGGGCGTCCCCTCATCCCGGGGTGGGATCCCTCCCCTCCTGTGGTGCTGTCTCTCTCCCAAGCCCATGAGGATGTTTCTCCCCATCCCGTGATGTCCTTTCCACCCCATCCTGTGATGTCCCTCCATCCCGTGGTGTCACTGTCACCTGCATCCCGTGATGTCCTTTCCCCCACATCCCGTGATGCCTCCCCCTCATCCCGTGGTGTCATCCCCATTTTCTGTGGTGTCCTTTCCCCTCCAAACCTGCGCTGTTCCCTCATCCTGTGGTGCTATCCCCCCAATCCCATGGGCTGATCCCAGTCTCGTGGGGTGATCCCAGTCCCGTGGGGTGATCCCAGTCCTGTGGGGTGATCCCAGTCCCATGGGGTGATCCCAGTCCTGTGGGGTGATCCCAGCCCCATGGGGTGATCCCAATCCTGTGGGGTGGTCCCTGTCCCGTGGGGTGATCCCAATCCTGTGGGGTGGTCCCTGTCCCGTGGGGTGATCCCAATCCTGTGGGGTGGTCCCTGTCCCGTGGGGTGATCCCAGTCCCGTGGGGTGGTCCCAGTCCCGTGGGGTGGTCCCAGTCCCGTGGGGTGATCCCAGCCCCCTGGGGTGATCCCAGTCCCCTGGGGTGATCCCAGTCCCGCTGTGCCGTGGCAGGAGGCGAAGCAGGCAGAGAACACCTGCACCCTGGCCGACCTCCCCGAGGGGCAGGTGGGGAAACTGCTCATCCGAAAGTCGGGAAAAGTGCAGCTGGTGCTGGGCAAGGTGACCCTGGATGTGACCATGGGCACCCCCTGCTCCTTCCTGCAGGTAAGGAGGGGACACTGGGACCCGATTTGGGGGAATTTCACCCCAAAATAACCCCCCGAGGGGGTGGTGCTGCCTCTTGGGCTGTGATAACGGTGGGGAGGGGTCCTGCTGGTCCCCTCTGGGGACATCTCCGGGCTCAGCATCGCAATCTCCCAGGGATTCCCGTGGCTTTGGGCTGCTCACGGGTGTTTTTCCCCCCTGGAACAGGAGCTGGTGTCCGTCGGCCTCGGGGACAACCGGACGGGCGAGATGATGGTGCTGGGCCACGTGCGGCACAAGCTGGTCTGCTCCCCGGATTTCGAGGCGCTCCTGGAGCACCGGCACCGGTAGCTGAGGGGGTCCCACCCCCCCGGGGATGGAGCCTCAGCCCCTCCAGATGTGCCTTTGGGACGTGGGGAGGGGGGCTCGTGCAGGTGTGGGCACAGAGCCGGCTCCCACCTCCTCCCAGCCCCGCAGGGCTGTGTGCCCCGAACCGGCGGCTTCCCCCCAGTGCCAAACGGGGATCTCGGGATGTGTGGGACCGGGCTGTGTCCCCCAGCTCTGTGGACGCGCTGCTGGGAGCAGGACACAGGTCCTGGGGGAAAAACCTGGAATAAAACCTCTTTTTTTCCCCCCCGTGTGGGGCTGCTCAGTCTGGTTGTGTCGCCTCTGCTGAGCCCTGCGAGGGACCCTGGGCAGGGCTGGAGCGGGTGGGCGGCAGTGGGTGACCCCCACCCTGTCCTGGGGGGTGACAGGTGTGGGGCCAAAGCTCTCTGGATGCCACCAGCCCCTGGGCAGGGAGCAGGGATGGGGGGCACCAACCACCTGGGCAGGGCTGGGCCTCTCTCACGTTGATCTCCCACCCCATCCCATCTTAACCCCCCATCCATCCTGCCCCCAATTCCATCCTGCCCTCATCCAACCCCCGAATTCCATCCTAACCCTCTCCTCCCCATCCCATAGTACCCCCGTTCCCTTCCCATCCCATTTTACCCCCCGAATTCCATCCTAATCCTCCCCTGCCCATCCCATAGTACCCCCGGTTCCCTGCCCATCCCATTTTACCCCCGAATTCCATCCTAACCCTCTCCTGCCCATCCCATAGTACCCCCGTTGCCTTCCCATCCCATTTTACCCCCCGATTTCCATCTTAACCCTCGCCTGCCCGTCCCATTTCACCCCCCAACCCCACATTATCCCCCACACCCCACCCCTTCATGCCATCGCAGCTTCCTCCCCTCCCATCACGCCCGCGCCCTATTTTGCATAACCACGCCCACTCACCCATTAACCACGCCCCCTTCCACATTCCCGCCTTCTCCTCCCTCAGCACTCACGCCCCCCTCCGCCAGGGGGCGCGCGCGGGGCACGGGCGTGTCCTCGGCGGCCGCCCAATCAGCGCCGCCCTCCGCGCGGGGGCGGGGCCGCGCCTGCGCACCGGGCGGCGGCGGCGGCGTGGCCGCGGCTCCCGGGGCGCGCCTCGACGGGGCTGCCATGGACCCGCCGCGGCCCTTCCGCCCGCCCAGGCCCGGGCCCGGCCCCGGCCCCGCCGTCCCCGTGGCTCGGGGGCTCCGCGGGCTCGCCGCCTTCTCCCCTCGCCTCCCTTCTCCGGGTCCCGCCCAGCCCCGAGCGCCGTCGTCGCCGTTTCCCGCGCTGTTCCGCGGGCTGGGCCTGGGTGAGCGGCCTGTGGAGAGGCCCCTCGGTAGGTGCCGGTGCAGAGAGGGGGTGGAGCGGGCCGGCCGAGCCCCGTTGCCCGGCTCACGGTGCCCCCCTGCTCCCGCAGGTCGGGGAGGTGCCGGCGATAGGAAGTCTCCGGCTCCTCCCGGCCCGGTGCAGCAGAAGGAGGAGGAGGAGAAGGAGGCAGCGCTGCCGGCGCTCCCCACGCGTGGGCAGTGAGTCCCCCACACCCCTGAACCCTCAGTGCCCACCCTCCTCCGGGTCCTGCTTCATCACCCCTGTTCCTCCACACCTTCTATCTCCTGTCCCCATTCCTTCTCCCCTTCCACCCCCTGCCCCATATCTCTGCCCCATTCCCTTATTCCCTCTGCCTTCCCCATCTCCTCTGTCCCTCCCATCCCTTTATCCCAAAACCCGGCTGTTTCCAGCCCCCCAGGCTGCCGTGGGGCAGGAGAAGGGGGGGATTAAGGGGGTGGTCAGGCCACCCCCAGCCCGTCCCAGGGCTCACCCCGGCTCCCCCTGGGGACGCAGGATCCTCTGGAAGGGCCGAGGGGACGCGCTGCCCACCCAGCCTGGAAGAGCTGCACCCACCCCGTGCCCACCACCCAGCAGCCCCCAGCCCTGCCCGACGCCCCTGCCCACCCCGGAGACCCCCCCCAGCTGCTGCCAGGCCGTGAGTGAAGCCCCCCCCAGCCCCGTTTTTTGGGGTCCCCGGTGCTGCTGGGTCGCTGCTGAGCCCCTGTCCCCGGCAGGACGCAGGGGACGAAGCCACCGGCCAGGGGAGCCGCCGTCCCCCTGGGGCTGAACTTTGTCAAGATCCACTGCCAGAACGAAGCTGTTTATCAGTACCACGTGACCTTCAGGTGATAATGGGGGGCTGGGGTCCCCCCACAACCCCTGGAGGGTCCCCCCACAGCCCCTCGAGGGTCCCCCACAACCCCTTAAGGGTCCCTTACAACCCCTCGAGTGTCCCCCACAACCCCTCGAGGATCCCCCACAACCCCTCGAGTGTCCCCACAGCCCCTCGAGTGTCCCCCCCAACCCCTCGAGTGTCCCCCACAGCCCCTCGAGGGTCCCCCCACAACCCCTCGAGTGTCCCCCACAGCCCCTCGAGGGTCCCCCACAGCCCCTCGAGGGTCCCCCCACAGCCCCTCGAGGGTCCCCCACAGCCCCTCGAGGGTCCCCCCACAACCCCTCGAGTGTCCCCACAGCCCTTCGAGTGTCCCCCACAGCCCCTTGAGGATCCCCCACAGCCCCTCAAGGGTCCCCCACAGCCCCTCAAGGGTCCCCCACAGCCCCTCGAGTGTCCCCCACAGCCCCTCGAGTGTCCCCACAGCCCCTCGAGTGTCCCCACAGCCCCTCGAGGGTCCCCCCACAACCCCTCGAGTGTCCCCCACAGCCCCTCGAGGGTCCCCCACAGCCCCTCGAGGTTGGGGTCTCCCCCAGGCAGAACCCTCCTGCTGTTGGAGCAACCAAGAGCTCCGGGTTTTCGCCCTCAGGGGGGATTTTTGGGGGGCTGAGCGAGGTCTGGGTGGGGGGCAGAGAGGGGAGAAAAGCCCCTGTGTGCCCCCCAGCCCCGAGGTGGAGTGCAGGGGTGCCCGCGTTGCCCTGCTGAAGGAGCAGCACGCCGTCACCGGGGACGTGATGGCCTTCGACGGCTCCATCCTCTTCCTGCCCATCCAGATCCCCAAGGTAAAGGGTTGGGGGGGGTCTGACCCGGTTTGGGGGTGCAGGGGTGCCCCTGTTTTGGGTGGGAGAACCCCCTCTGGCCCTGCCAAAGGTCAGCCTGAAGGCTCGGAGGAAGGACGGCGGGGAGGAGGTCGCCATCAACATCCAGATGACCAAAATCCTGGAGCCCAGCTCGGATCTCTGCATCCCCTTCTACAACGTGGTCTTCCGCAGGTGAGGGACCACAGAGACCCTCCCCGAGCTCCAGGGGGGAGCCCCCTTTCCTCCTCCTTCCTGCCACTCCTCCTCCAGTCCCACTCTTGCTGCTTTTCCTTCCTCAGGGTGATGAAAATCTTGAACATGAGCCTGGTGGGGAGGCATTTCTTCGAGCCTGCCCAGGCCACCACCCTGCAGAAATACAGGTGGGTGCTGGCACCTTCCCTCCCACGGGATCCTCCTGGGGTCAGCCTGGCTTTGGAGTGGCAGCTGGGAGCTGGGGAAGGAACCCCTGAGCTTTGAGGTTAACCCAGCCTCTCTTTCTCCTGGGACACAGCCTCCATATCTGGCCGGGCTACGCCGCCAGCATCCGGAGGAAGGACGGGGGGCTCTTCCTCATGGTGGACGCCATCCACAAGATCGTGCGCAGCGAGTCCGTGCTGAGCGTGATGTGAGGGAAACCCCAAAATCCCTGGGGAGGGGGAGGAGGAGGAGGAGGAGGAGGCGGCTGCAAGGGGTGGCACAGCAGAGGGGTGATACACCCTGCTCTCCAGTTCCTATGCTAGCTCAGTATTTTGGGGAGCTTTCGGGGCAGCATATCATGGGTGGGGTAAAAGACTTCAAAAGAGGCTCCTTGCCTAATGAAGTGTTCCAAGGTTTTTTTCCATGAGGGAGTTCCAAAGGCAAAGAGGAAGAATGAGGAAGGACATGGCTTTTATCTGCTCTCTGTGCTAGGACAGATAGCTGGCACTGAGATAAATTTGGGACAGGGTCAAACGAACGGGTACAGACATCAGGGGGGTTCTTTTTGGGGGGAAGGAACCGTTCTCCCCACAGGAACACAACAGAGGGGGAGCATCCCCTCCCCTGCCTCTTCTCCTCTTTCCCCCCAGGCAAACCATCCACGCCCAGGGCCAGAGGACGTTCCAGGACGAGTGCACCAAGCAGCTGGTGGGCAGCGTGGTGATGACACGCTACAACAACCGCACCTACCGCGTGGACGACATCGACTGGGACAAGAGCCCCAAGGACACCTTCACCCTGGCCAGCGGGCAGGAGATCAGCTTCCTGGAGTACTACAGGTGGGCAGGGGCTGCTGGGGCGGGGTGGGAAGGGCTCCGTGCCCGGCACTCCCCAGGAGCAGGGAGGTGTTGCTGCCCACGGCAGGGGTTGGGGGCTGGGTGTTCTGCATGGCAGGGGTTGGGGTCTGGGTGTTCTGTATGGCAGGGGTTGGGGTCTGGATGTTCTGTATGGCAGGGGTTGGGGTCTGGGTGTTTGGCAAGTTCCATTCCAAACCGAAATCCCAGCGTTGTGTGACTTTGCTGTTTTTCCAGCAAGACCCACGGGATCACCATCAGGGAGCTGGACCAGCCCCTGCTCGTCCACAAGCCCAAGGAGAAGCTGATGCCTCAGGGGAGGGTGAGCTGGGCACCGAGATCCAGGGGCTGCTCTGGGCTCCTCCAGCCCCTGGGGAGAGCAGGGATTCCTTCCCAACCCCTGGGGAGAGCAGGGATTCATCCCCACCCCTGGGGAGAGCAGGGATTCCCTCCCAGCCCTTGGGGAGAGCAGGGATTCATTCCCAGCCCCTGGGGAGAGCTGGGATTCCCAACCCCTGGGGAGAGCAGGGATTCATTCCCAGCCCCTGGGGGAGCAGGGATTCCTTCTTAACCCCTGGGGGAGCAGGGATTCCTTCCCAGCCCCTGGGGAGAGCAGGGATTCCTTCCCAGCCCCTGGGGAGAGCAGGGATTCCCAACCCCTGGGGAGAGCAGGGATTCCCAACCCCTGGGGAGAGCAGGGATTCCTTCCCAGCCCCTGGGGAGAGCAGGGATTCCCTCCCAGCCCCTGGGGAGAGCAGGGATTCCTTCCCAGCCCCTGGGAGAGCAGGGATTCATTCCCAGCCCCTGGGGAGAGCTGGGATTCCTTCCCAGCCCCTGGGGGAGCAGGGATTCCCAACCCCTGGGGGAGCAGGGATTCATTCTCAACCCCTGGGGGAGCAGGGATTCACTCCCAGCCCCTGGGAGAGCAGGGATTCCTTCCCAACCCCTGGGGAGAGCAGGGATTCCTTCCCAGCCCCTGGGGAGAGCAGGGATTCCCAGCCCCTGGGAGAGCAGGGATTCCCAGCCCCTGGGGAGAGCAGGGATTCCCTCCCAGCCCCTGGGGAGAGCAGGGATTCCCTCCCAGCCCTTGGGGAGAGCAGGGATTCACTCCCAGCCCTTGGGGAGAGCAGGGATTCACTCCCAGCCTCTGGGGAGAGCAGGGATTCATTCCCAGCCCCTGGAGAGAGCAGGGATTCCCAGCCCCTGGGGAGAGCAGGGATTCCTTCCCAGCCCCTGGGGAGAGCAGGGATTCCCTCCCAGCCCCTGGGGAGAGCAGGGATTCATTCCCAGCCCCTGGGGAGAGCAGGGATTCCTTCCCAGCCCCTGGGAGAGCAGGGATTCATTCCCAGCCCCTGGGGAGAGCAGGGATTCATTCCCAGCCCCTGGGGGAGCAGGGATTCATTCCCAGCCCCTGGGGAGAGCAGGGATTCCCAGCCCCTGGGGTGCTGATGGTGCCTGTCCCTCCCTGCAGCGCCAGCTGGACTTGGTGCTGCTGGTGCCAGAGCTCACCTTCCTCACCGGGCTCTCTGACCTCCGGAAGAACAGCCGGATGCTGAAGGTCAGAGCCTGTCCCATCCCCTCACCCCAGCTTTCCCCAGGATTTGGGAAGCGTTCCCTCACCTCTGCTGGGTGTCCCCTGTGCAGGAGGTGATGTGGGAGATGGTGCAGAGCCCCCAGCAGCACTACCAGCGCCTGACCGGCCTCCTGCGCCGCATCCGCGACTGCCCGGACGCCTCCCGGGAGCTGGAGCGCTGGGGGCTGTGCCTGGACACTGATATCTACAGGGTAAGGGGGCTTCCAGGGCTTCCAGGGCTTCCAGGGCCACGGAGGGCACTGCGGGCAGCTCCAGAGATTCCCTCTCTCAGACCCAGGGTCATGTCCTGCCCGTGGAGCGCATCAACCTGCGGCACCGCTCCTTCCTCCCCGCCGAGGACGCGGGCTGGCACCGGGAGGTGGCCAAGGAGGCGCCCATCGCCGCGGTGAGCAGCAGCCCTGCCCTGCCTGCCCTGCCCTGCCCAGCCCAGCCCTGCCCAGCCCTGCCCAGCCCTGCCCTGCCCTGCCCTGCCCAGCCCAGCCCTGCCCAGCCCTGCCCAGCCCTGCCCAGCCCTGCCCTGCCCAGCCCAGCCCAGCCCAGCCCTGCCCAGCCCTGCCCTGCCCAGCCCAGCCCTGCCCAGCCCAGCCCTGCCCTGCCCAGCCCAGCCCTGCCCTGCCCTGCCTGCCCTGCCCTGCCCTGCCCTGCCCTGCCCAGCCCTGCCCAGCCCTGCCCTGCCCTGCCCTGCCCAGCCCAGCCCTGCCCAGCCCTGCCCAGCCCTGCCCAGCCCTGCCCTGCCCAGCCCAGCCCAGCCCAGCCCTGCCCAGCCCTGCCCTGCCCAGCCCAGCCCTGCCCAGCCCAGCCCTGCCCTGCCCAGCCCAGCCCTGCCCAGCCCAGCCCAGCCCTGCCCTGCCCTGCCCTGCCCAGCCCAGCCCTGCCCTGCCCTGCCCTGCCCTGCCCAGCCCAGCCCAGCCCAGCCCTGCCCTGCCCTGCCCTGCCCAGCCCAGCCCAGCCCAGCCCTGCCCTGCCCTGCCCAGCCCAGCCCTGCCCTGCCCTGCCCTGCCCTGCCCTGCCCTGCTCTGGGGAGCTGGGGAGGGGTTTTTTTCCTGAGCCCTGAGCCGCTTCCAGCACGAGCCCCTCCCTTGTTTGGGTTGGGTTTGTGTTTTTTTCCAAAGGAGCTGGAGGTGTGTGGCTGTGGTGTCGGCTTTCCCAGCTCATCCCGGGGTGGAGGGAGCCTTTCACAGGCAGGGGTTGGAGGGAATTCCATCCAAATTTCTCTCGGGCTGCTTGCTCTTTTCCAGATTCCCCTCTGTGCTCCAGATTTCTCTTGGGCCGTTTTCCCTCTCCCAAATTCCTCTCTCTGCTGCAGGTCCCTCTTGGCCTGAGTTCCCTCTTCCAAATTCCCTCTCTCTGCTTCAGGTTCTTCTTGGCCTGAGTTCCTTCTCCCAAATTCCCCTCTGTGCTCCAGATTTCTCTTGGCCATTTTCCCTCTCCCAAATTCCCTCTCTCTGCTGCAGGTCCCTCTTGGCCTGAGTTCCCTCTCCCAAATTCCCTCTCTCTGCTGCAGGTTCCTCTTGGCCCAAGTTCCTTCTTCCAAATTCCCCTCTGTGCTCCAGATTTCTCTTGGCCTGAGTTCCTTCTCCCAAATCCCCTCTCTGCTGCAGGTCCCTCTTGGCCTGACTTCCCTCTCCCAGATTTCCCTCTCCCAAACTCCCTGCTGCACTCCAGGTTCCTCTGGGCCCAGTTTTCCTCTCCCAAATTCCCCCCTGTGCTCCGCAGGTTTCTCCTCTCCCAGCCAGGAACGCTCTGCCTGGCTCGGGAGCCTCAGGAACACCTCCCCCAACCCACGGCCTGTCCTGGCTTCTCTCCCAGATCTCCATCAACTCCTGGCTCCTGGTTTATCCCAAGAGGCTGCAGCACCTGGCCAAGGACCTGCTGGGGGCCATGAGGAGCAGCTCGGGGGCCATGGGGATCCAGGTGGGGCAGCCCACGGTGCAGGAGCTGCACAACGACCGCATCGAGTCCTACGTCAGGAGCATCCAGAGCTCCCTGGGCAGCCAGGTGAGGGCTGGGGACACCCCTGGGGGATCCTGGGAGGGTGGGATGGGAGCAGCCTGGAGAAGAGGAGGCTCAGGGGCTTTATTTTTCCCTGAAAATCCACGAGAGGAGGGTGAGGTCGGAAAGGGGTTTGGGAACAAAGGGTAGGACGAGAGGGAACGGCCTCAAGCTGTGCCAGGGAGGGCTCAGCTTAGACACCAGGAGGAATTTTTTCGTGGAGAGGGTTCTTAAACACAGGACAGGGGCTTTAAACACAGTCCCCATCCAGGAGGAATTTTTTTGTGGGGGGATTTGTTAAACACAGGAAGGGGCTTTAAACACAGTCCCCATCCAGGAGGAATTTTTTCCTGGAGGGGGTTGTTAAACACAGGAAGGGGCTGTTAATTCCCCATCCCTGGAGGGGTGGATGTGACTCTTGGGGACACTTGGGGTTGTTGGTGACCTCAGGTGTGACTCAGTGACCCAGGAGGGCTTTTCCCACCTGACCCCATTGCACGGTTCCCCCTCAGGACAAGGTGCAGCTGCTCCTGTGCATCATCCCCGGCAGCCGGGACGACGTCTACGGGGCCATCAAGAAGCTCTGCTGTGTGCAGACCCCCGTGCCCTCCCAGGTGGGCTGGGGCCTCCATTCCTGGGAGTCTGGGGCTGCCTCCAGCCTCACTTTTTTTCCCCTCCCTGTGTGTGTTTTTTCCCCTCTCCGTAGGTCATCAACGCCCAGTCCCTCACGGGCCACCCCGGCAAGATCAGGAGCGTGGTGCAGAAAGTTCTGCTGCAGATCAACTGCAAGCTGGGCGGGCAGCTCTGGGGGGTTGATGTCCCACTGGTAAGGCAGGAAAACCCCGGGGAGAGGCCTGGGATGAGCCTGGAAGCTCTGGAGGGGGTGAATTGTTGTGGGCACAGGCTGGAGGAGCTGGCTGGAGGATCAGGGTTGGCTTCTCCTGGGTGTGTGTGTGTGTCTCCCTTGGAGCTGGAGGGATCCCAGCCTGGAGGTGTCTGGATTATCCCTAAATCCAGCCTGGCTGTTTTTGCTTCTTCTAGAGGCAGCTGAGGGTTGTGGGTGTGGACATTATCCTAAATCCCACCTGCCTTTCCCCCTCCATTATCCCCAAATCCCACCTGCCTTTCCCCCCCTCCATTATCCCTAAATCCCACCTCTTTCCCCTTCTCCGGAAACAGGTGGTGGTTGTGGGCATGGACATTATCCTGAAATCCCACCTGCCTTTCCCCCCTCCATTATCCCCCAATCCCATCTGCCTTTATCCCAAAATCCCACCTCTTTCCCCCTCCATTATCCCTGAATCCCACCTGCCTTTCCCCCATCCATTATCCCCAAATCCCATCTCTTTTCCTCCTCTTCTAGAAGCAGCTGAGGGTTGTGGGTGTGGACATTATCCCTGAATCCCACCTGCCTTTCCCCCTCCATTATCCTAAATCCCACCTGCCTTTCCTCCTAAATCCCACCTCTTTCCCCCTACATTATCCCTGAATCCCAGCTGCCTTTCCCCCCAAATCCCACCTGCCTTTCCCCCCCTCCATTATCCCCAAATCCCACCTGCCTTTCCCCCTAAATCCCACCTGCCTTTCCCCCCTCCATTATCCCCAATCCCACCTCTTTCCCCCTCTCCAGAAGCAGCTGATGATTGTGGGCATGGACATTATCCCTGAATCCCAGCTGCCTTTCCCCCTCCATTATCTCCAAATCCCACCTGCCTTTCCCCGCTCAATTATCCTTAAATCCCACCTCTTTCCCCCTCCGTTATCCTCAATCCCAGCTCTTTCCCCCTCCATTATTCCCCAATCTCTCCCCCTGTGCAGAAGCAGCTGATGGTTGTGGGCATGGACATTATCCCGAAATCCCAACTGCCTTTCCCCCTAAATCCCACCTCTTTCCCCCTCCATTATCCCCAATCCCAGCTCTTTCCCCCTCCGTTATCCCCAATCCCAGCTCTTTCCCCCTCCATCATCCCCCAATCTCTCCCCGTGTGCAGAAGCAGCTGATGGTTGTGGGCATGGACATCCACCACAGCCGCAGCCCGGGGATGCGCTCTGTCATCGGCTTCGTGGCCAGCATGAACCAGTAGGTGCCCTCCTGGGGGCAGGGGGAGGGAGGGGAAGCTGTTCTCCTGGGAATTTCCAGGATATCCCACCCCAAATCCCCTTCCTTGGCCGGGAGGGGGGTGAGGATGTCGGGAATCGCCGGGGAAAGGGCCGGGAATGCTCAGCCAGGGCCAGTTTGGGGTTGCACAAGACCCGGGTGGACTTTGCCTGCTGCTGGGGAGGGAAATTTCCTGCTCCTCACTCCCCTTCCACCCCCAGCATCCTCACCAAGTGGTACTCCAGGGTGGTTTTCCAGATGCCCCACCAGGAGATCGCCGACAGCCTCCGCCTCTGCCTCTCCCAAGCCCTCAAGCGCTTCTACGAGGTGAGGCCCAGAGCAAAAAAAGCACCAAAAACCCCAAAACCCTCCTGTGGCTCCCTCAAAACAGAGGGAAAAACCTCCCAAACCTCCAGCCTGGCTACGTGCAGGGGAGCAGAGCTGCCCTGGCAGCCTTTGGCCTGGATGTGGAGCTCATCCTTATCTCGGGAGCAGTTTGCTCAGAGCCGAGAGGGAAGTGCCACGTTACAGCTCCCCAGGGCCTGTCCCTTGTCCCCAGCCTGTGGCAGGGCAGGGGCCAGGAAAATTCCCAGCTCTTGGGGTTTTTCTGGAGAAAAGCTGTGGCTGCCTCATCCCTGGAAGTGGCCAAAGGCAGCGTGGGAGCAGTGGGAGGTGTCCCTGCCCATGGGATGGACTTGAAGGTCCCTTCCAACCCAAACCCGTCCAGGATTCTTTGATTCTTTGATTCTTTGATTCTTTGATTCTTTGATTCTTTGATTTCATTTTCCCATCCATCTGTGGGTGCTGCAGGAACAGCCCTGGACACTGGGAATTTGCTGGGCAGGAGGGCCTCAAGTGTCAGGACACAGGGAATGGGTTCAGACTGACCAAGGGCAGGGATGGATGGGATTTTGGGGAGGAATTCCTGGCTGGGAGGGTGGGGAGGGGCTGGGCTGGAATTCCCAGAGCAGCTGTGGCTGCCCCTGGATCCCTGGGAGTGTCCCAAGCCAGCTTGGGATAACCTGGGGCAGTGGGAGGTGTCCCTGGCCATGGCAGGGGGTGGAATGAGATGATTTTAAAGCTCCTTCCCACCCAAATCAATCTGGAATTCTGTGATCAATGCAAACACAGCCCTCCCCAAACCCACCCCGAGCTGCATTTTTGGGGACCCTCAGCGTGGGTTAAACTCCCAGCTCCATCCCTGAACACCCCCAAACTCCTCCTGACCAGGGACCTCCCCCAGCCCATCCCAGGGGAGGTAAAAACCAGCTGATTTTTCCCCTTTTCCCCCCATTTTCCCTCCCAGCTTAACCACTCCCTGCCCATGAAGATCGTGGTGCAAAACTCCATCCCTGAACACCCCCAAACTTCTGACCAGGGAACATCTTCCCACCTTCCCCAGCCCATCCCAGGCATGGCAGTGGAAAGAAAAATGAGCTGATTTTCCCCATTTTCCCCCTATTTTTTCCCCATTTTTCCCCATTTTTTCCCCATTTCCCCCCAGCTGAACCACTCCCTGCCCATGAGAAGATCATGGTGCAAAACTCACAGCTCCATCCCTGAACACCCCCAAACTCCTCCTGAGCAGGGAACATCTTCCCACCTCCCCCAGCCCATTCCAGGGGAAGTAAAAATGAGCTGTTTTTCCCCATTTTCCCCCCATTTTTCCCCATTTTCCCCCATTTTCCCCCCATTTTCCCCCCCAGCTGAACCACTCCCTGCCCATGAAGATCGTGGTGCAAAACTCCATCCCTGAACAGCCCCAAACTCCTCCTGAGCAGGGACCTCCCCCAGCCCATCCCAGGCATGGCAGGGGAGGTAAAAACCAGCTGATTTTCCCCATTTTCCCCCATTTTTTCCCCATTTCCCCCCCAGCTGAACCACTCCCTGCCCATGAAGATCGTGGTGTAAAACTCCATCCCTGAACACCCCCAAACTTCTGAGCAGGGAACATCTTCCCACCTTCCCCAGCCCATCCCAGGCATGGCAGGGGAGGTAAAATGAGCTGATTTTTCCCATTTTCCCCCCATTTTTCCCCATTTTTCCCCATTTTTTCCCCATTTTCCCCCTCAGCAGAACCACTCCCTGCCCATGAGAAGATCGTGGTGTAAAACTCGCAGCTCCATCCCTGAACACCCCCAAACTCCTCCTGAGCAGGGAACATCTTCCCACCTCCCCCAGCCCATCCCAGGGGAAGTAAAAAGGAGCTGATTTTCCCCATTTTCCCCCATTTTTTCCCCATTTCCCCCCCAGCTGAACCACTCCCTGCCCATGAAGATCGTGGTGTAAAACTCCATCCCTGAACACCCCCAAACTTCTGAGCAGGGAACATCTTCCCACCTCCCCCAGGGGGTGGTAAAAACCAGCTGATTTTCCCCATTTTCCCCCATTTTTTCCCCATTTCCCCCCCAGCTGAACCACTCCCTGCCCATGAAGATCGTGGTGCAAAACTCCATCCCTGAACAGCCCCAAACTCCTCCTGAGCAGGGACCTCCCCCAGCCCATCCCAGGCATGGCAGGGGAGGTAAAAAGGAGCTGATTTTCCCCATTTTCCCCATTTTTCCCCCATTTCCCCCCCCCCTAGCTGAACCACTCCCTGCCCATGAAGATCGTGGTGCAAAACTCCCAGCTCCATAAAACTCCATCCCTGAACAGCCCCAAACTTCTGACCAGGGAACATCTTCCCACCTCCCCCAGGGGGTGGTAAAAACCAGCTGATTTTCCCCATTTTCCCCCATTTTTTCCCCATTTCCCCCCCAGCTGAACCACTCCCTGCCCATGAAGATCGTGGTGTACCGGGACGGCGTCTCCGACCCCCAGCTGGACACGGTGCTCAAGTACGAGGTGCCCCAGCTCCAGAAGAGCTTCCACACCTTCCAAAATTACCAGCCCAGCCTCGTGGTGGTGGTGGTGCAGAAGCAGCTGAGCACCAACTTCTACTGCCTGGCAGGGGAGGAGTTTGCAACCCCACCCCTGGGCACCGTCGTCGACCACGGCATCACCAGCTCGGGGTGGTGAGAGGGGCAGCTGGGGCTGGGGCAGCTGGGGTGGGGTAAAAACACCCTGGGGAGGGAGGAAAAAACCCCTCCTGGGGGAAAAAATAACCTGGGTGGAAAAAAACCCAGGGGAAAATGGCCCAGGGTGGGAAAAAAATGCAGCCTGGGTGTGAAGAAATGGTTGTGAAAGCAGCTCAGGGTGAAAAAAAATGTGGTTTTTGTTTTTTTTTAAATAGGCCTGGGGGAAAAAATAACCTGGGTGTAAAAAACCAGAGGGGAAAATGCCCCAAGGTGGGAAAAAAATCCACTCTCGGTGTGAAAAAATGGTTGTGAGAGCACCCCAGGGTAGAAAAATGTGGTTTTTGTTTCGTTTTTTTTTTGTTGTTTTTTAAATAGGCCAGGGTGCAACAAGAAGTTCAGGGTGCAAAAAAATGAATTTGGGGTGGAAAAAAATGAATTGGGGGTGGGAAAAAATGAGTTTGGGGTGGACAAAAAATGAAATTGGGGTGGGAAAAAATGAAATTGGGGTGGGAAAAAATGAAATTGGGGTGAGAAAAAATGAATGTGGGGTGGGAAAAAATTAAATTGGGGTGGGGAAAAATTAAATTGGGGTGGGGAAAAAATGAATTTGGGGTGGGATAAAATGAATTTGGGGTGGAAAAAATTAAATTGGGGTGGAAAAAAATTAAATTGGGGTGGAAAAAATGAATGTGGGGTGGAAAAAAAATGAATTTGGGGTGGAAAAAATGAATGTGGGGTGGAAAAAAAATGAATTTGGGGTGGGAAAAAATGAATGTGGGGTGGGAAAAAATTAAATTGGGGTGGGGAAAAAATTAAATTGGGGTGGGAAAAAATTAAATTGGGGTGGAAAAAAATGAATTTGGGTTTTTTTTTTGCCCTCCCAGGCAGGATTTCTTCCTGCTGGCCCATCACGCCCGGCAGGGCTGCAGCGTCCCCACGCGCTACATCTGCATGTGGAACACGGCCAACCTCAGCTCCGAGCACCTCCAGAGGTGAGGGGGGGTCCTGAGCCCCCCAAAACCCTCCCTGGAGGAGGGGGGAGACCCCCAGAATCATCCAGGGGAAAGGGCAGGAGTCTCAGAGTTCCTGAGATCCTGCAGATCCCGAATATTCCAGAGGGAAGGGCAGGAATCCCAGAGTTCCTGAGGTCCTGTAGCTCCCAAAATCCTCCAGAGGGAAGGGGAGAGATCCCCAAAATCATCCAGGGGAAAGGGCAGGAGTCCCTGAATATCCCAGCTCCCTGCTCCATCCCCAATCCCAGGAATCCCAAATCCCAGGAATCCCAAATCCCACAAATCCCAAATCCCATTTCTTCCTCTCCCAAGGACAGGAACACCTTGGGGAGCAGCTCCCTGGCTCCTTCCCTATCCCCAGAAATCCCAAATCCCATTTCTCCCTCTCCCAAGGATAGAAACACCTTGGGGAGCAGCCCCTGGCTCCATCCTCCATCCCCAGGAATCCCAAATTCCATTTTTCCCTCTTCCATGGGCAGGGACACTTAGGGAGCAGCTTCTGGGAGGGATCTGAACCTGAATCCATCCCAATTCCCAGGAATCCCCAATCCCAGGAATCCCAAATCCCTTTTCCCCCTCTCCCAAGGACAGGGATGCCTTGGGAACAGTCTCCAGGATCCATCCCCATTCCCAGGAATCCCAAATCCCATTTTTCCTTGTCTAAAGGACAGGGACACCTTGGGGAGCAGCTTCTGGGAGGGATCTGAACCTGAATCCATCCCCAATCCCAGGAATCCCAAATCCCATTTTTCCCTCTCCCAAGGACAGGGACACCTTGGGAACAGCCTCCAGGATCCATCCCCATCCCCAGGAATCCCAAATCCCACAAATCCCAAATCCCAGGAATCCCAAATCCCATTTCCCCCTCTCCCAAGGACGAGGAACACCTGAGGAGCAGCTCCCTGGCTCCATCCCCCATTCCCAGGAATCCCCATTCCCAGGAATCCCCAAATCCCAGGAATCCCAAATCCCATTTCCCTCTATCCCCAGGACAGGAGCACCTTGGGGAGCAGCTCCCTGGCTCCATCCCCATTCCCAGGAATCCCAAATCCCATTTTTCCCTGTCTAAAGGACAGGGACACCTTGGGGAGCAGCTTCTGGGAGGGATCTGAACCTGAACCCATCCCAAATCCCAGGAATCCCAAATCCCATCTCCCCCTCTCCCCCAGGCTGACCTTCAAGCTGTGCCACCTGTACTGGAACTGGCCGGGCACGGTCCGTGTCCCTGCCCCCTGCAAGTACGCCCACAAGCTGGCCTTCCTGGTGGGCCAGGTCCTGCACCACGAGCCCAGCGCCCACCTCAGCGAGCAGCTCTTCTTCCTCTAACCTGCCAGGACCCAGATTGTCTGGGGAAAACCAGGATTGCCCCAGGAAAAACCAGGATTGCTCCAGGGGAAAACCCAGGATTGCCCCCGCTGCTGTTTGCCCCCCAATCTTCCCCCAACTCCCGTTTTTTGGTGTTAATTTATTGGTTGCTGGTTGGTTTTTTAGAGGCTGCTGGGGATTGCAGCAGCCATCCCAGGGCTCTCTGGGTTTTTTTTTTGGGATTTGTCTCCCCTGGGGGGGATGGAGCCAAAGGAAGATCCCAGCCCTCCCAGTGAAGGGGGTTAAGGAGCCCCCCCAAAAAGTGCTGCTGCTCCCAGAGCTCATCCTCGTGTGCAGGTGCTGGATGGAAATCCCAAAAGGATTTTTGGGGTGTTTTTTTCACCCCCCTCCCAGAGTTTCTTGCATTTCCACCGTAGGTTTGAAGTTGTTTTTTTTCTTGGGCTTTTCTCAAGAAGAAGGAGCTGTTGGACAAAGCAGCTCCAGTTTGGCCGGTTCTCCCGTCCTTGAGGAGTCACTGGTTTTCCAAGGAGAATTTGTGGATTCAGGTCGTTACCCCAGGGAAAGGGTTTGAGTTTTTTCACCTATTTTCAGTGCCTTTTTTAAATTATTTTTTTTACCTTTAGCCCAGAGAAGTTGGAATTCCCTGATTTTTTTCTCTCAGGCTGGTTTTTTTTGCTTCATTCCAATAAAATCCTTGCTGGCAGCTGCTCCCTCGTGGATTTTGGGGAGGGTCCCAGGATGGAGCAGGGAGGCTGAGGGGGGGGTGACAGCAGCGGTGCCACCAAAGCTGTCACCTTGTGCCCTGGGTTAATCATTTATCCTCCTTTATTTGCCAACCCCAATGGACTTTGGCAGCCGTGGCCCGGCCTGGGGTGGGATTTGGGAACAAATCTTGGCCCTGGGGGTGCTGGGCTGGGGGTTTTGGGGGTCCCTTAGTTGTGTCTGACCCCCTCCAGCAGCTTTTTCTGTCCCCTGAGAGCTCCTTGGCACGGGGAGAGGAGCCAGGGTGGGTCTGGCTGCTGGGATTTGTCCCCCCCTGAACCCCCCCCTGGGTTTTTCCAGGGGGTTTTTGGGGTGCCCTGTGGGGGGGTGGTTGCCCCGGGGGGGGGTGTTGGGGGATCTGGGGGGTCCCGTGGTGGGGTGCTCGGGGTGTGGGTGCCCTCAGGGTTGGGTGTTCAGGGGGTTCCAGGGGGTCCCAGTACCCCTGGGTGGGGTTTTGGGGGTCCTGGTGCCCCAGGGGGGTGTTTTGGGGGGATGCCAGGGGATGTGGTGGAGCAGTTTGGGGGGGTTTGGGTGGGATTTTTGAGGGGTCCCGGGTGGGATTTTTAGGAGTCTCAGGTGGGATTTTTGGGGAGGGTCCCAGGTGGGATTTTTGGGGGGTCCCGGCTTGGATTTTTAGGGATCCCAGGTGGGATTTTTGAGGGGTCCCGGGTGGGATTTTTGGGGAATCCCGGGTGGAATTTTTGAGGGGTACCGGGTGGAATTTTTTGGGGGTCCCAGGTGGGATTTTTGAGGAGTCCCGTGTGGGATTTTTGGGGAGGGTCCCAGGTGGGAATTTTGGGGGGTCCCGGGTTGGATTTTTAGGGGTCCCGGGTGGGATTTTTGAGGGGTCCCGGGTTGGATTTTTAGGGATCCCAGGTGAGATTTTTGGGGGGTCCCAGATGGGATTTTTGGGGGTCCCAGATGGGATTTTTTTAGGGGTCCTGAATGAGATTTTTGGGGATCCCGGGTGAGATTTTTGGGGGTCCCGGGTGAGATTTTTGGGGGGTCTCAGATGGGATTTTTTTAGGGGTCCTGAATGAGATTTTGGGGGGGTCCCGGGTGGGATTTTTGGGGGTCCCGGGCGCTGCTGCGCGGAGGGGGCGTGGCCTGAGGCGGAGGGGGCGGGGCCGGAGGCGGTGGCAGCCAATGGGGGCGCTCCCCGTGCCGGCGGCCGCGCGTGCGCGCTGCGCGGCCCCGAGCGGCGGCGGCGGGAGCGGGAGCGGAGGTAGGACCGGGATGGACCGGGATGGACCGGGACGGACCGGGATGGACCCGGACGGGCCGGGATAGGCACGGCAGCCCTGCCGCGCCACAGGGAACCGGCTGCGGGCACGGGCCGCCCAGGGGAGGGAGGTGGCGCACCGGGGGGAGCGGGCTGGGGCCGGCCCCGAGCCCCGGATGGGGATGGGGGATGCAGGGAAGGATGCGGGATGCGGGGAAGGATGCGGGATGCGGGGAAGGATGCAGGGAGCGGCTGTTTAGGGTTTAGGACCAGTCCCAGGGCCTGCGGACAGCCATGGGGGCTCGTTTTGGGACAGCCCGTGGGGTCTGCGGCAGGCGAGGGGGCAGGCAGGGGTGGGCTCTGAGGCGCAGCATCCTGTTGTGGGGTGCGGGACTCAGTTTTGGGGTGCAGGGCCCAGTTATGGGGTCTGGCACCGCCAGTGGGACCAGGCAGCGGCGGTGGGATGGGGCAGGGGCTGGGGGGCAGCGGCAGCTCCGGTTCCGGGGGCACTGGGCAGGACTGGGGGCTCCGTGCGGGGTGGGATGCCCGGGATGCCCGGGATGCCCGGGGATGCTCGGGGTCTCTCCGGGTTTCGCTGCCCATCTCCCCGGGCCTGCGGGCTGGGCTCACTGGCAGACAGGGCCAGGACTATCCGGAGGCTCCGGGGAGGGGCAGCCCGGGCTGTCCGTGACCCCGGAACGTGTCCGCCGCCGGCCCCGGTTCGAACCGCAGGGCTCGGAAAAACCTCCCGGCTGCCGGAGAGCCTGCCCGCCGCAGGACACGTGCGGGGGGGAGCGGCGTTCGCTCCGGAAGGAGCTCGGCCCCGCCGGCAGGAGCGGGATGGGGGTCCCGGGGGGGTGGAATTTGGAATTTGGGGGTCCCCGCTGCCCCCCTCCCCTCCGGGTTCGCTGTCCCCCCGCGCGGGGCTGACGTCGCCGGGGTCACCACGCTGGGCTGTGCCAGCGGTTTTGATTCCCGGCGTCACCTTCCCGCTCGGAACCGGGGAGGGAACAACGCGTGTGTGGATCGGTGATCGCTGCGAGGCGAAGCCCAGGGAGCCGGGAAGGGCTCGCCCGGCCTCGGGAGCTGCGCGCTGCTGTCGTGGCCGCCGGGCATCGCTCCCGGGCACAGCCCTCCCTCCTTCCCTTCCCTTCCCTTCCCTCCCGGGCATCCGTCCCTCGGCGTGGCGGCAGCGGTTTGTCCCCGTGCCCCAGCCCCAGCAGATAAAGTAGGTCAGGCGCTGGCTCCGGGCTCCGGGAGCGCATCCCGGTGCAAGGACGCCCTTGAAGGTACCGGCCAGGAGGCCGAGGGGGCTCCGGGGGTGCCGCAGCCGGCGGTGGGGATGGCCAGGCTCGGTGTTTCTTTGGTGTTTTTTGGCGCAGCCTGCTTGTCCCGGGTGCGCTCGGCACCCTCGGCTTTGCCCTGGGATCCGGGCAGGTCGGAGCCCCCCGGGATGTCCCTGTTCGGTCCCTTCTCCTCCCGCAGGGGGAGGCGGCTCCTTCACCTCGTTTTGCCCTAAAACGGAGCGGAGCCAGCGCAGCTCCGGCCCGGCTCCGCTCCTGCCCTTTCCCTTTGGCAGCAAAGCGGGGGAAGAGCTGAGGTCCGGTTTTCCAGCCTGGGTGTATCCGGCTCAGCCCGGCTTCGGGAGGAAAAACCCCCGGGAGGGGTTTTGGCAGCGGGGAGAGCTGCGTGCCTTGGCAAGGGCCGGGGGATCGGTGTGCGGGGAGCAAGGACGGCTCCGGGGACGTGGGGAGGGACGGGAGGGAGGGCGGCCAGCGGGACGTGCGGCCGGCCCGGACACACCTTTGGCACGCTGGGCTGTGTGCCAGCACCTGTGGGAGCCTGGATGTCCCGCGTGGCCACCTGGAAGGGCGGATTTGGGATGGGGAGGCAGAGGAAGGGGCTGGGGGATGCTGAAGAGGCAGAGGTTCCCTCGGGACCTCAGCAGGGTGTTCCCAGCACCGCTCTGGATGGGCTCCTGCCCTCATTTTGGGAACAGAGGGGTTAAGTCGAGGCATCCCAGCTAAGCCCTGGCAGGAGGAGGCTAAAACCTCCCTGGGAACAAAGCTCAGAGAGCGGTGGTAAGCTGGTAAAACCTGTGGGAATGTGGGAGCCCTCAGGGGGAGCAGGGTCCCGGGTGGGGAGCGGGGTCCTGCGCTTCCCCTCGGCCTGGAAATCCCGGCCTCAGGTTATTTTTGGAAACAATTGCTTGGCCAGGCTTCAAAAATGTCCTGGTTTTTGGAAGAGCCTGGAGCCTGTGAGCCGTCAGCATGGGCCAGGCACTGCAGGATGTCCAGGGCTGGGTGGGGAGCACCAGGAACCCCTGGGAAGGGCAGCCAGGAGGATCAGGAGGTGCTCCTGGAGCCCCACACTGATCAGGATGCACTGATGGAGGCAGCAAACTTTTATTTTCTCCTCTCAAACCCCAAATTTGCCATCCACCTTTCCAGGGAAGCTTCTCCAGGAGGGCAGCCTGAGCTCCAGGTGCCTCCCCAGGTGGACGTGCAGGTCGTGCCTGGCGTTGCCCCCTCTCCCCTGAGCCCCTTCCTTTGCACCCCGGGGCTGTGCCACCCCCTCACTTTTATCAATTCCCGGCACAGATGAAAGGGGGCAGAGAGGGCAAGGATTGATTCTGGGCAAACACTCTAAAGGCACCCACAGTTAGAGCGGGGAAGCACTCGGTTCATGATAATTACCCTGGTTAAATTATAACCTGAGGAACAGGCCACCTCTGTCCCCGGGGCTCCCCTGTTCCTCCCAGCACTGCCATTCAAGTCCTGGAGGTGTTTGTGTCCCAGCCCTGGTGACACCGAGGGGACCCACGCGTGGCCAAGGGCTGGAAGGTGACTCCTCACCCCCTCAGAGAGCTGGGTTTGGGGCTGGCACAGCTGGATTTGAGTGCAGCCCTGCCTGCTTCCCCACCATCCTGCTCTTCCCAGGGTTTGGGTTTGGGGCTGGCACAGCTGGGTTTGGGTGCAGCCCTGCCTGCTGGGCTTCCCAGGGTTTGGGTTTGGGGCTGGCACAGCTGGATTTGGGTGCAGCCCTGCCTGCTTCCCCACCATCCTGCTCTTCCCAGGGTCCCCGAGGTGCTGCGGAGCTGGAGAGCCCCCGGGAGCCGTGTCCTGGCAGCCCCCCACGGTGAGTGAGGGCTGGAGGAGGCAGCTTTGGTCTCCTGCACGCAGAGATCGTGGAAAAACACCCAATCCTCCTCAGGATCTGGGTGCTCCCAGCGCTGCTCCCCCTCTCCCTGAGGATGAATCCATGGCTGGGCTGGAGGAGCCGTGGTTGGGAAATGCCAAAGCCAACAGCAGCCTGGTTTCTCTCCCAGCAGCCCAGAGGCACCATGATCCCCAGCACGGGCCCCCGGGGCTGCTGCCTGCTGCTGCTGCTGCTGCTGCTCTGCCTCCTCCCCTGCCCGCGGGTCCGGGCGGGCAGGGACGGCCCCGGAGTGTCTGCAGCCTCCTTCCTGCAGGATCTGCTGCAGCGCTACGGGGAGAGCCAGACCTTGAGCCTGAGGCAGCTCAAGGCCCTGCTGAACCGCCTGGACGTGGGAGTGGGGCACGCCAACCTCTCCCAAACGCCTCAGCAGCGCCTCAACCTCTCCCGGGTAAGGAGGGGGGACCCCAAAACCCTCCTGCATCTCCTTTTGGGGCTTTGGGAGTCTCAAGGAACGTTTCTGTGCCTTCCCTCCCCCAGTGCTTCAGCTCCGTGGAGCTTTTTGCCATCCACAACCTGAGCGAGGGCTCCCCTGTGGGGCACAGCGAGTTCAAGGAGTTCTGCCCCACCATCCTGCAGCAGCTGGAGTCGGGGGCCTGCGCCTCCGAGAACCTGGAGAACGAGGAGAACGAGCAGACGGAGGAGAGCAGGCCCAGCTCAGCTGAAGGTAATTGGGGTGCTGGGGGGGGGCCCATGGGCACATGAGGAACAGCCAGTTCTCCTGCTGGGAATTCCCTGCCTCCAGCAGCTGGGAGTTCTCCTCGCTGTGGACCGTGCCTGGTGTGGTTTTGCTGGGATCACCTCTGTGCCTCCGGGGTAGCTGGATGAGGAGGGGACTCTGCTGTCAGCTCCCGTGGGTGGGAAGGGGTGACCTGGCACCCTGGAGGGACCTCCTGGCCTCCAGCTGCTCACCCAGCTCCCTCCTCTCCCGGCCCCAACACTGCCCAAGGTCTTGAAAGCACAGCTCGGCTTCTCCCACGCTGCTGGGGAAAAACCTTTCCCAAATGAAGCTTCCCTCCCACCTTCCCTGCACCCAAACACGACGGTTTTGCAGCACCTGCAGCACCTGGAGCACGGGGGAACAAACCAGCCCTGGAGCCAGCCCTTCCCCGCCCGCCCGCGCCCGGGCTCCTCCTGGAGCCTCGGTAATGTCTGGCCCCCCCCCTCGTTTCTTTCTCGTTCCGCAGCGTGGGGCTTTGGTTTTCTCAGTGTGTCCATGATTAACGTGGCCTCCCTGCTGGGGATCCTCATCGTGCCGTGCTCCAGGAAGGCCTTTTTCAGCCGGGTGCTGCTGTTTTTCATCGCGCTCTCCATCGGCACGCTGCTCTCTAACGCGCTCCTCCAGCTGATCCCAGAGGTGCGGTACAACCGTCCCTGCCTCTCTCTCTTCTCTCTGTCCCATCTCCAGGGGAGCCCTCTCTGCCTCCACCAACGAATCCATCCGACCCCCCTGGTCACTCGAGGGGCTCTGCAGGGCTTTTTCTGACCCCCTCTGAGCACCAGGAAAATCCCCCTCGCTGTCCCTGCCACGTGCTGGGAGAGGCTGTTTGCTCCTGCTCTGTGTTTATCCCTCTCAGGGACGTGCTCAGCCACTGCTGGCAGGAGCCAGAGGGGAAAAAAATGTGAAATATCCGTGAAAATATGATCAAATGTCCGTACAAAAGCACGGAGAGCAGCCTGGAGAAGCAGCAGCTTCCTCTGCAATCTCGGCCAACTTTTACAAATCCTTTAATTGCCTTTTGTTTTTTTCTCCCCTGATCTCTCAGCCCACAAGGGTTCCGTGAGGTTTCCTGGTGCTCTGATGGGACCGACAGGAACACGGCAAATTAATTGTGTGGTAATTGCGCAGTTCTGGGGCTGAACAAACCCACCTGGGCTGGAAACCTTTGGAACCTGGTCCAGGTGCCTCCTTCAGAGGACGAGCTGGACTTGGCCCATCCAACCTCAAAATTCCAGGAGGTTTTTCCAAACCCTGGCCTTGCCTGTTTCGCTGCCGGACAGCGGGATGGTTTTGTTTTGTTTTTTTTTACCAAAGTTCCTTTTTCAGCTCCAGAACTGCAACTTTTATTTGCTGGACATAAAAACCGAGTGCCTCTAACTGCTGATCTGCCAGAGGTACCCTCCAGGCCCGCCAGCACCCGGAGCATCCCAGCAGGGCCGGGCTGCAGGGCAGGGATGGAGCGTACGAGGTGCTCGGGGGAGCCGGGCGCTGTGCGGCTTGGGAAGGGCTCAGGGAGCAGAGTGAGGGGCTGGCTGGGACACACATGGCTGGGACACACACATGACACACATATGGCCTGGCTGGGACACACACATGACACACACATGGCCTGGCTGGGACACAGCATGGCTGGGACACACACATGGCTGGGACACACACACATGGCCTGGCTGGGACACACACACATGGCCTGGCTGGGACACACACACATGGCCTGGCTGGGACACACACACACACATGGCTGGGACACACACACACACAGCCTGGCTGGGACACACATGGCCTGGCTGGGACACACACACAGCCTGGCTGGGACACACACACACACAGCCTGGCTGGGACACACATGGCCTGGCTGGGACACAGCCTGGCTGGGACACACACACACAGCCTGGCTGGGACACAGCATGGCCCTGCTGGGACACACATGACCTGGCTGGGACACACACACACATGGCCTGGCTGGGACACACACACACAGCCTGGCTGGGACACACACACACACAGCCTGGCTGCCCAAACTCAGCCAAACTCCCCAAACTCAGCCGAGCTCCCCAAGCTTCTCCCAAAGCCGCCCAGCGCCGGGTTCTCCCTTGGGAGATGGATGAACAACAATCACTAATGGATGTCCTCTTCTCTCCCCTCCCTCCCTCCTCTCTCTGTCCTGTCGGTGTGGATTCCTCCCCTGCCCGTGCCCCACGCTGATCTCCTCCCTCCCCGTCCCCCATCTCCCGGGGTGGGTTTGGGCTCTGCCCAAAGTCTGGGGTTACGGTTTCCTCTGCGTCTCCGTCATCTCCCTGTGCTCGCTGGTGGGAGCCAGCGTGGTGCCCTTCATGAAGAAGACCTTTTACAAGCGGCTGCTCCTCTACTTCATAGCTCTGGCGATTGGAACTCTCTACTCCAACGCCCTCTTCCAGCTCATTCCCGAGGTAGGGAGAGGACTGGCGGCTCTGGGGTTTTATTTCTCTCTCTCTCTCTCTCTCTCTCTGGGGCTGTTTCTCTCTCTCTCTCTGGCTGGAGAAGGGGAAGGAGGCGTCGGAGGGGAGCCCAGAGCGAGGTATGGAGGGGCTGGAAGCCCCTCGGAGCTGGAGTTTGGAAGGGAATCGCCCCAGGGAGGTTCCCCCGGTCTGCTTCAAGCAGGGAATCGTTGGTTTGTTGCCTTTTCTGGCTTTCTCCAGCCCTGGAGGCAGGTCCCCAGTGCAGAGCAGAGGTTTTGGCATCCCTGCCCCCAGGGCAGGCGCTGGATCCAAGCCGGCTCGGATGAGGGAATGAGGGAGAGGAAAGGTGCACAAAGGAGTTTCCTGAGCTCGTCCCCAAAGCAGCTGCTCCTCAGAGAGGGCTCAGAGCTGTGTCACCCCTCCAGTGTCACCCCAGGGGCAAAAGGCAGACGAAGGGCACTGCCAGGGCCTGCTCCTCATCCTCTCCCGTGTCCCCTGCTGCCCGCAGGCCTTTGGGTTCAACCCTCAGGAAGATTATTACGTTTCCAAATCCGCCGTGGTGTTCGGGGGCTTCTACCTCTTCTTCTTCACGGAGAAGATCCTGAAGATGCTCCTGAAGCAGAAGGACCAGGTGAGGCAGAGCAGGGTGTGGGGTGGGAAAGAGCAGGGATTTCGGGATGGAGGGATGGGAAACAGCAGGGATTTGGGGATGGCTGGGTGAGAAAGAGCAGGAATATCTGGTAGTGGGGTGGGAAACAGCAGGAATTTCAGGGTGGTGGGGTGGGAAAGAGCAGGAATTTTGGGATGGCTGGGTGAGAAACAGCAGGGATAACGGGATGGCTGGGTGGGAAGCAGCAGGAGTACTGGGATGGAGGGAAGGGAAACAGCAGGAATTTTGGGATGGCTGTGTGGGAAAGAGAAGGAATATCTGGGTAGTGGGGTGGGAAACAACAGGAATTTCAGGGTAGTGGGGTGGGAAAGAGCAGGAATATCGGGATGGCAGGGTGGGAAAGAGCAGGAATATCAGGATGACTGAGAGCCCCGGATCCCCTGATCCTGCAGCACCACCATGGGCACAGCCACTACGGCCCCGAGGCTCTGCCCTCCAAGAAGGACCGGGAGGAGGGGGTGACGGAGAAGCTGCAGAACGGGGACCTGGACCACATGATCCCACACATCACCAACGACCTGGAGTGCAAGCCCCCCTCCGGGGATGAGAAGGCTGTGGTGGGCTCCCTCTCCGTCCAGGTGAGCGCCTCACCCCGTGTGGGGTTGTAGCAAAATCCCACCCCTCAGTTAAATCCCATTTTGCAGCCCAAATTCTCTCCGTGGGGGAACAAACAGCGTGTAATGAATGGTGGGGTGGAGAGGAGGGATCAGTGACCCCATTTGGGGTGCTAACCCCATTTTTAAAATCCCGTTTTGCAGCCCAAATTCTCTGTGGGGGGAACAAACAGCGTGTAATGAATGGTGGGGTGGAGAGGGGGGATCAGTGACCCCATCAGGGGTGCTGACTCCATTTTTAAAATCCCGTTTTGCAGCCCAAATTCTCTCTGTGGGGGAACAAACAGCTCCACTGTGTGCATGTAATGAATGGTGGGGTGGAGAGGAGGGATCAGTCACCCCATCAGGGGTGCTGACCCCCGTTTTTTGGGGCTGTGGCAGGACCTGCAGGCCTCCCAGAGCGCGTGCTACTGGCTGAAGGAGGTGAGGTACTCGGACATCGGGACGCTGGCCTGGATGATCACCCTCAGTGATGGCCTCCACAACTTCATCGACGGCCTGGCCATCGGCGCCTCCTTCACCGTCTCCGTCTTCCAGGGGGTCAGCACCTCCGTGGCCATACTCTGCGAGGAGTTCCCACACGAGCTGGGTATGTGGCTCCTCGGATCCTCCTCCTTGCTCTGGGGTCTGTCCTTTTTCCATCCAGGAAGGCGAGTTTTGGGGTGGAATAAACTGGTGATGGTGGTGGAGGTGGGGGGGAGGAAAGGAAGGGCTGTAAACCGCTCTGAGTAATCGCTGCTCTAAAAATAACGAGGTAATATGATGTCTGAGATTTAAATTTAGATGGAGGCATCTGAAGGCAAAAAAAAAAACAAAAACCTCAACACCTCATTGGTTTGGGAAGGGGGGGGAGGTGGGTTTGGGGGGGAATGGCTGAGTTTAGGGGCAGTGGTCAGTGGAGGGGAGGTGGCTTTGGGTGGGAATGTGTGGTTTTAGGGACAGCGCTGTGGTCAGCGAGTGGGAGGCAAGTTTGGGTGTGAATGTTCAAATTTAGGGGCAGTTGAGGGAGGAGTTTGGGTATGAATGTCTCCGTTTAGGAGTAGTGGAGAGATCGGTGGAGGAGAGGCAGGTTTGGGTGTGAATGTCTGAATTTAGGAATAGTGGAATGGTCAGTGAGGGAAAAGTGGGTTTGAATGTGAATGTCTGAATTTAGGAATAGTGGAATGGTCAGTGAGGGAAAAGTGGGTTTGAATGTGAATGTCTGAATTTAGGAATAGTGGAATGGTCAGTGAGGGAGAAGTGGGTTTGGGTGTGAATGTCCAAATTTAGGGGCAGTGTGATGGTCAGTGCCATCAGCCACAGGGAGCCCACACTTGAGCTGGCACGTGCTGTGATTTTTGGGGTGTCCTGTGCAGTCCAGGGCTTGGACTCTGACCCTTGTGCGTCCCTTCCCACTCGGGATATTCCAGGATTCTACGAGGTGCTGCCCCCATGCTGCTGCCAGCCCTTCCCTCCTCATCCTCCCACCCTCTCCTCCCACAGGGGACTTTGTGATCCTGCTGAATGCTGGCATGACCATTCGCCAGGCGCTCTTCTTCAACTTCATCTCCGCCTGCTGCTGCTACGTGGGGCTGGCCTTCGGCATCGTGGCCGGCAGCCACTTCTCTGCCAACTGGATCTTTGCTCTGGCTGGAGGGATGTTCCTGTACATAGCACTGGCTGACATGGTAAATCCTGAGCCCCAGATCCTCAGCCCAGATTCCTGAGCTCCTGGGGTTTTTTTTTTCCCCCTAGGGAAAGCTCTGCCTGCAAGGCTCGGCGGGGTTTGCTCTGCCCCCTTGGCACGTGCAGATGTCCCTGCTTTGCTGTGCCTGGCTGAAATCCCCGGGGATGGGAGGGTGGTGGGCGTTTGCTGAGGAAGGATGGAGCTGTCACCGAGCCCTGCCATCCCCGTTTTCCCTCCTGCAGTTCCCTGAGATGAACGAGGTGAGCCGGGAGGACGAGCAGAACGGCAGCGCCCTGATCACCTTCGCCATCCAGAACGCGGGGCTGCTCACGGGCTTCACCATCATGGTGCTGCTCACCATGTACTCGGGGCAGATCCAGATAGGGTAGGACCAGCCTCAGCTGCAGCCCTGATCCAATTTTTCCATGGTTTTTTTTTTTTTTGGGGGGGTGGGAAAGGGTTTTGGTTTTTGTTTCTGTTTTTTTTTTCTTTCCTTTTCCTGCTGCGAACGTACGACGGTACCTGTGCGGGCACTGATGTCACACTACAGGAGAGACATTGCTTTGAAAGCTATCCCATGGATTTTTTATTTTTTTTTTCTGGTTTTAAGGCTGAGGGGAGTGGAATTCCCCTTCCTACAGGACTGACCTGACTTTTTTTCCAGTGTCATACCCCTTCTCTCCTCGCCTCTCCCCGGAACGGGGAGGCAGGAGCTGCTCCAGCCGTGCTGCTCCTCTCGTTGTGCTCGGAGCCTTCCCACGGGACCTGAGGCTGTCCTGACCCCTCTGTGTGGGTGTGAGATGGGGACAGATGGGGACAGACCCTTCTCAGAGCGTTCCCCAGCAGCCAGCCCTCAGAGCTGTGCTCCCTGAGGATGAGGAGGTTCACCATGTCACCGTAATCCATCCCACCGCTTTTGCTTCCTGGACGCTGCCCTGGCCGGAGCAGGGCGAAGAGGGCAGGGGTTTTAAAGCACATTTTGGGTGTCCATGCTCAGAGCAGAGGACACCAAACTGGGTTGGAGTGACATTTGGGCTGCTGGGAGGAGCCTGCCAGGATGCCCTGACCCACCTTCAGTCCGTGCTGCTGGAACTGGGGGCAAATCCCAACTCCTCCTCCGTGAGGGCTGCTGAGAAGGGGGTGAGAGCAGAGCCCTGCCCGGCCGCAGGCTCCAGCCCAGGGGTTTTTTCCTCAGGCTGTGTCCAAGCTCACAGAGACACCCAGGAACAGCCACTGGTTTTTAAACAGTGCTGAGGTTCGGGGTGGGGTGGGGGACTGTTTTTAAAAGCAAATCTCAGACTGTGAACCTCTCGAGGTTGCGTGTTCCCAGCCTTAGGGAGTAGCCAGAGAAGGGTGTTCCAGGCACTTCCCAGCTCTGCCTCCGGGCTGGTGTTCCCCAGATTCACTAGGTGAATTACTAATTATCATATTGATAAGGTTGCCCACCCCACCCGTGTTGCTTGAGGTTCCCTCGCACCCCTTTTGCCCTCAGACCTCTCGTGCTGTACCTGGTGTGAGCTCGTGTGGATTCAGGGGTTTGGCGCTGGGTTGGGGTGGAGGAGAGGTGCAGGTGCTTGGGAAATGTTTGTGAAACGTCCTCCTCCACTCCCCACCTGTGCAGGTGTGTGGGGTGTGACAGGGTGGTGGCCCCGTGGTGGAGCTGAAGCTCCCACACCTTCCCTTCCCTTCCCTCCCTGAGGAAAGCAAACCCGAGGCTGTGCCAGGTGTTATTTGCAGGACAGAGGGGCCTCAGCCCCTGGCACAGGCTCAGCACCCCTGGCAGCGTTGTACCCTGCTTGGATCGCTGTGATCCCTGAGTTCCTGTAGTTCCCAGCTGGGTGATGTTCTTCCTAAGCTCCCAACAGCTGCCACCGAGCCCCCTGGCACTGCCAGGATCCTCATGGATCATCACCTGCATTCTTTTCTAGTCTGGGCATTTGTCCCCTCAGCACCTCTTGGCTTTGTGCTGCTCCCAAAACATAAATATCACCTTCTGGAGGAGCAAGGGAGCCTTTTTGGGATCACCCTTCACCCGAAGGTGCCACAGGGCCCTCGGGTGAGTCCCTCAAGGAGAGACGGGCTCCGCTGTGTCCCGTGTGGTGTCTCTTGTGGATTGTCACCATAAATCCCTTTGGGGACAGAGCAGCGTGGCTGGGCAATCACTCAGCACCTCGCAGGCATTCCCTGTGCTGCTGCTGCTGCTGCTGCTGCTGCTTCCAGGGCCAGAGTGGCATTGGGAACACTTTTTTCCTTGCTTGAGAGAGCCTCAGCCCCAGCTGACCGACTCGATGTGGAAAATCTGAGTCCTTGCAGCGGCACAGGTGCCCTCTCCTCTCTCTCAAGGAAAACACCACGTGGCTGGCAGGGCACGGGGCGCTGGAGCTGCTGGAAAAGCCTACCAGGGGAGGAAATCCGGGGGTTTGTCCCCTCTTGGGAGGTCCCCAAGAGCTGGGAAGTGGCAGAGAGCAGGGCTTGGCTTCCTCAGAGCAGGCAGGGTTCGCTGTGGGAATCACCAGTCCGACGTCTTCTCCTTTCCAGTTCATCCCTGAACAATCTGCAACCCCGAGATTTGGGATGTGTGGGGGGGTTTGAGAAACGAGGCTGCCCTGCCACACCAAGGAGAGCTGCTGGGCAGGCTGGCACCTGCCAGTGGGGAAAAGGGGATGGGAACCCTCCCAAATCCAGCTCCTTGTGGATTTTCATCCCTGTCTCCTTCCCCCCCTCATCCGGTTGGAAGCTCAAGGTTCCATCTCAGTATTTCAATCCTAACTCAGGTTGTTGTAGGAGAGAAACAAAAGAGCGTTAACTTAAAAAATGTCACGTGAAGTGTACAGCTATTTGTAAAACCCCGTAAATAAAATATATTCTGTAATGACGGCAGGGTGCTGCGGGCAGTGCAATGCTCCCTGCTGGTTGGGGGATGGAGGGGTGGGAGCGCTGCTGGCTCGGGATTTTTTTTTTTTGTCCCGAGGGGAAGGATCGGGGCCGGGCTGGGTGATGCAATCCCGGTTTTTCCAGCTGGATTTCCGCGGCTTTGCAGTGCGGCGCGGCTGACGGAAGGTGGCACTGACAACCCCCAGCCTGCCCGCATGGCACGGCCTTTGCGGCTACAAACCCCCTTCATTTTATATATATTTATATTTTTATATTTTTTTCTTTTTTTTTTAAATTCATCTGAAATATATTTCAGATATTTCCAAGCCCTGGTTTGGCTGGGAGGTGTGGGATGCTGGATTCCTCTCTGGCTCTGGCTCCTGGCAGTGTTTGTGTCCTTGTTTCCCTACCCTCCATTAGAGGGAAAAAAAAAAAAAAAAGAACAGCAAACTTTGCATTTCTACTTCACATTTTTTGCTTTTTTCTACTTCACCTTTTTTGCTTTTTTTCTACTTCACCTTTTTTGCTTTTTTTCTACACCATTCCCCCCCCCCCCCATCTGCCAGCTCTGAGCAGCAAACGCAATTTTTAGAAACCCTGTTGCAGCTAAAGAAACCAAATCTTGACGTTCGGAGGTGTTTTATTAAAAAAAAATTAATGTTTTATTCAGCAGGGAAGGTCACAGAGAGCATCGGGCTTGCTCCTGCTCATCAGCCCTTCCAGGGGGGCTTTGGGTGGGCTCTTTTCTGCTGCAAAATCCTTGTGTTCTGCTGAACGCCTGAAAGCTGAGTTACCTCAGCAAACGGTGCTGGATGTGCTCATGGAATTGCTGGAATGGTTGGGCTTCCTTAAATCCCATCCAGGGCCACCCCCTGCCATGGGCAGGGACACCTTCCACTATCCCAGGTTATCCCAAGCTGGCCTTAGACACTTCCAGGGATCCAGGGGCAGCCACAGCTGCTCTGGGAATTCCATCCCAGCCCCTCACCACCCTCAGAGCCAGGAATTCCTTCCCAATACCCCATCTAAACCTGTCCTCCTTCATCTTCAAGTGGTAGGAACAGATCCACCGTCTGTTTTTCCTTGCCCTCAGAAGTTTTCTGTCAAAGGAACATCAGCTCTGGAGCCGGGCTGGGAGAGCTGGGGGTGTTCACCTGGGGAGGCTCCAGGGAGAGCTGAGAGCCCCTGGCAGGGCCTGGGAAGGGACTGGGGACAAGGGATGGAGGGACAGGACACAGGGAATGGCTCCCACTGCCAGAGGGATGGGATTTTGGGGAGGAATTCCTGGCTGGGCTGGAATTCCCAGAGCAGCTGTGGCTGCCCCTGGATCCCTGGCAGTGCCCAAGGCCAGGCTGGAGCAGCCTGGGCACAGTGGGAGGTGTCCCTGCCCGTGGCAGGGGTGGCACTGGGTGATCCTTACAGTCCCTCCCGAGGCAGTGTGGGGTGCCACCGCTCTCCTCCGGCACCAGCCAAGCTGTGCCCAGGGGGCTGCTCAAACCCCCCCAGCGCCATCCCCGCACCCCGCACTCCCCCCTCAGCGCCGCCGCCATGTTGCCCCCCCCGTTGCTTAGCAACGCCCCCCTTCCCCTCCAAGATGGCGGGCGGGGCGGGGCGGGCGTGGCGCAGGCGCGGGCGGGGTGGGGGGGGGGCAGAGGGCGGAGGGCGGTGTGGCGGCGGCGGCGGGGGCGGGACGGGGGGGAGCGCAGCGCCGCGGAGCCGCCGCCGGGGCAGCCCAGCGGGTCCGCCGGGAGCACCCGCGCGGCCCCCGCTCCGGGTGAGGGGGAGCGGAGCGGGGCACGGCGGGGAGCGGGTGCCGGTGCCGCCGCCGCCACCGCCACCGCCACCATGTCCGGGCGCGGCCACAACAAGCTGCCGACCACCGAGCGCATCGTCAAGGGTGAGGGGGCGGCGAGGGCGCCCCCTGCCTGCGCGGGGGGCGCGGGGGGGGGGGGGGGGGGGGGGGGGGGGGGGGCACGAGAAATGGGGGGCGAGCGAGAATTTGGGGAGGGGGTCCCCAAGCTGGGGGAGCCCCGAGAAAGGGAAGGGGAATTTGCCTGGTTTGTGGGGGGGCACCTGGTTTGGGGGGAGGCCGGAGAAAGGAGCGGGGGTGGGGGGGAATTGTGATTTTAGCGGGGGGATCCCGGGCTGGGGGAGCCCCGAGAAAGGAGAGGGGAGCGTGGTTAAAGGGGGGGCGTCTCCAAACTGCGGGAGCTTGAAGAAAGGGGGGCTCATTTTGCTGGGGGGGGGTCCGCGAGAAAGGAGAGGTGGGGAGTGTGATATGGGAGGAAGGGGAGCCTGTTTTAGGGCGATATTCCGAGAAATACGGGGGTATGCCTGGTTTTGAGGGGGTCTCCGGGTTAGCGGAAGCCCCCCCCCCCGCTCCCTCCGGCTGGGGAAACCCGGAGAAAGGGAGGGGGATGCCAGGTTGGGGTGGGGGGAACCTGTTCTGGAGGGGGCGGCTGGTTTGAGGGGGGGTCGGCAGGTTGGGGGAGCCCCGAGAAAGGGCAGAGGCAGCGTGATTTTGGGGAGGGGGGTTTGTTCTGGCAGGGCACCCCCGTTAAAGGAGGGCCCTGGGGGCTAAGGGGGCAGGGATGCCTGGAGCGGTGGGGAGGGGGTCTTCTGTGGGTGACCCTCCTTTAAGGAGGACTCTGGTTTGGGGGGGATCATCCCCTGAGTGGGGAGAGATAGGGGGGGCACCCCCAGGCTGGGAAATCAGAGGGAGAGCGTGGTTTGGGGGGGGGTCATCCCCAAAAGAGAGGGGAGGGCGAGGCCTGGAGCGGCTGGAGGGGGGGGTCCAGTGGGACACCCCCCTTAAGGGAGAGCCCTGAGGGGGGGATCGGGCTGGGGGGACACCCTCTGATCTATCAGAAACCTCTGCAGAGGAGCCGGGGGGGGGGGGCTTTGGTTTGGGGGGCATCTCTGTTTGTTTTGGGGTCGAGGCGTGAGGGGAGGGGGGTGCATTTTTATCCCCCCTGCTCCAAGGGGATGCAGCCCCCTCCCTCCCTTCTGCGGGGTGGGGGGCCTGGTGCCGCCCGGCTGCGGGTGACAAGGAGGGGTGACAGCAGGGGGACATCCCTGTTGGGAGGAAAGGGGGGAATCCCCGTCCTGGCGAGGGCCTCATCACACCCCCAAGATCCTCACCCGCAGATTTGGGGTGCTGTGGGTGGAAGCGGGGTTCCCCTGAGGATTTGGGGGGGATGAGAGCCCTCATCCCTGCCCTCATCCCGCCGAGCCCCCCGTGTCTTTTTCCTCCCCCGAATCCCCGCTCCGTGTCTGGATGCCCCGCGGCCGGTGCCAGCTGGCCCCCTCTGCGGCCCCGTTATAGTAGGTACTATTTTGGAAAGAGCAGAAGACACCGAAGCGGTTAATGAGGAGAGAAATACGTTAGCGGAGAAACTCCTGGATCGGGAGGAGGAGGAGGAGGAGGCTGGTGGGGAGGAGGGGGGCGGTGGGGGATGCACATTTCGCTGCCCTAATTGATCCGGTGCCATCCTCGTCCCCACGCACCGGGAGCATCCGCTGGGTGCCTCAACTTTCGCCGGGAGGCTCCAAGTTACACAATCACCCCGTTATTAAACCTCCTCCTCCTCCTCCTCCTCCTCCCGCCATGGCTTCCATCACTCCCGGGCCCCGCTGGAAAAGCGGCGATTTCCCAGGAATGGTTGTAAATCCGCGGAAACATGGAGGTGTAAACCCCACCACGCTGCCACCTCTCCCTTTCCCCTCTGGATGAGTCCGAGCGATTTTTATTTTTTATTTATATTTTTTTTTATTATTTAGATTTTTTTTTTTTTCCTTTTTAGCCTTTAGCCTGTCATGTGGCCCGATCACATGTTTGATGTTAATAACCTCAAACCCAGGGAAAGGGGATCCGGGTGGCAGCAGCCGGAGCGTGGAGGCCCCTCAGGCTCGGGGAAAGCTCCACGGTGGGAGGGATTTTATTGCGTTTTTTTTATTTTTTTTTTGTGGGAATAATCCCGGAACGCTTTGAGGGGGGATCCGGGGGTGTTCCCGGGGGGCCGTGCGTGTGTGGCGTTGGTGATTTGCAGGCCGGTGCTGTCCGTAAATCTCCTGCTAAATCCCAGGCAGCTGCCCCTGTGTTTAGGTTGGCCTTGTTGGGGGAAAGGTAATGGCAATGCAGCCATTATGATTCAGCTGAGTCCGCCGGATCCGGGCGCTGCTGCTCTCTCCCTTTTCCTGGAGCTTCCAGATCCCGGGAATCCCTCTCAGGGATCCTGCTGGGGGGGCTTTGGCAACACTGAAAAAATCCTAATTACCATCATTAATCCCTATCCGTGTGGGGTGGAGCCTCAGGAGCCTACTACCTCCAAAATCGCCCCAAAATCGCCCCAAAATCACCCCAAAATCCACATGAACTTCCCCAAAAATTGCTTTTTCTTGCTCCGAGTGCCTGTGGAAATTTGGGGAGGAATATCTCCCCTCTCAGGCCGGGGTTATTGTTTAAAGGTGGTGACATTGCTGGTGGTTATTAATAATTAAAAGCCCGAGATAAAAAGCTCGTTTTTTGTTCCGTGGAAAAAGCCTGCGATTAAGTAGGATGTGGAATTTTAACTATGTTTAACCTATATATTTACCTCTCCAGGGCCCTGCTGGAGAAGGCCTTAGCTGTAATTATGTTTAGTCAGAGGAAATGCAGTTTTTGGCTAAAACTTGTACTGGGGGAGCTTCGTTATTAAAATCGCAAATTTCGGGGTGTGTCAAGAATTGATTTTTAATTAAAATCTTGAATTTTGAGCTAGGCCACGAATTGCTTTTTTAAAAATCCAGTTTTTGGGTGCTTCAGGGAATTATTTTTATTAAAATCTTGGCTTTTGGGGTAGGTCAGGAATTGCTTTTTTTTAGGTCTTGTATTTTGAGATTGGCCAGGAGTTCCTTTTTATTAAAAACTTGAATTTTGAGAATTGCTCTTTATAGCCCAGTTTTAGTAGGAAGCTGATGGTTGATGGTGACAGAGACCATTAATGTCCAAATTTTTGGTCTCCAGAGAGCACTTGGGAATGTTCTGCTGGAAATCTGAGGGATTAGGGAGTCTGGTTGTCTGCATTAGCCCAAAATTAAGCTTGAATGACCTGGTGGATCCATGGGATTGACCGATGGATCTGCATCCTAAAAAATCCACATTATTCAGGCAGATGGGAATGATGCTTTGGGCTGCTGCAGTGGATGCATCCTGGAGCTCAGGGTGTTTGTGCCCCTTTAAAACAAACCTGCAGAGCTGTTTTGGTCAGTTTTGGTTGAATTTTGTGGTCATTTTTGGTTGAATTTTGTGGTCGTTTTTGTGTTGGGTTTTGTGCGCCTGCTCCGCTCTTCCTGCTGGAAGGTGTAAAATCCTCTGGGAAGCAGAGCTGTGTCCAGTTGCATCCATGACAAATCCTTTAAAAACCCCCAGGTATTGGTATTTGGACACCAGAGCAAATAGTCCACTGGAGTTTTTCTCTATCCCTGTGTTATTATTTTCTGTATCGTGGGCAGAACGTTGGGAAGCTGCTGAGCCGGGATGCAGTGCCCTCTTTTTTGGCAGCTGATGTTTGGAATTCAGAGACATCCCTGATTCCCACCCTGTTCCAGAGTGTCTGGCTGTGATTCCTGGAGTGGGTTCCTGCTGTCCTGGGAAGGGGTGAATCCCAGGAATTGTGGTGTAAAGCTGGGGCTGGCTCTGTAGCCAAAGAAACGGGTGGCTTTTCCCAATTTGTGCTGTTTTGTCCTTTCTTTAGGACTTTCAGGCACCTTTCTCCATGTCCAGTCTGGTTTTTGTTGGGTTTTTTTCCCCAAATGGAAGACATTTAAAGTGTGTGTGGGAATTTTAAGACCCCTGATGTGCTGCTTCCTGAAATTTCAGTGTCCACTTTGTGTGGGAACCTCCTGGATATGTTTCAGTAGGGAGAGGGGCTTGGGACAAGGGATGGAGTGCCAGGACAAGGGAGAACGGATTCCCACTGCCAAGAGGGCGGGAATAGAGGGAATATTGGGAGGGAATTCCTGGCTGGGAGGGTGGGGAAGGGCTGGGATGGAATTCCCAGAGCAGCTGTGGCTGCCCCTGGATCCCTGGCAGTGCCCAAGGCCAGGCTGGAGCAGCCTGGGACAGTGGGAGGTGTCCCTGCCATGGCAGGGGTGGCACTGATGGGATTTGAGCTCCTTTCCAACCCAAACCGTTCCAGGATTCCTCTTTCCCATCCATCTGTGGGTGCTGCTGGAACAGCCTTGGGTACTGGGAATCTGCTGGGCAGGAAGGGCTGGAGGGACAGGACACAGGGAATGGGTTCAGACTGACCAAGGGCAGGGCTGGGTGGGATTTTGGGGAAGGAATTCCTGGCTGGGAGGGTGGGGAGGGGCTGGGCTGGAATTCCCAGAGGAGCTGTGGCTGCCCCTGGATCCCTGGCAGTGCCCAAGGCCAGGCTGGAGCACCCAGGGACAGTGGGAGGTGTCCCTGCCCGTGTCAGGGGGTGCAGTGAGGTGATTTCCAGGCCCCTTATCCCATTCCATAATCCACAATTCCCTGCTGTCACCGACCTGTCCCACACCCAGCCGAGGTTTTTGGGAACGCTGGGACAACCGGGAGCTCCCGTGAGCCTCGGTGACACCTCCAGCACCTGCTGCCTCCCCCCCGAGGAGCCTCTCCCTCCTCTCCGTGTGCCTGGGGAGAGCAATCCCATGGGATTTGTTTTGAGCAATCCCACAGGATTTGTTCCAAGGAATCCCACAGGATTTATTCCACGAGGCTCCTGCAGCCCCTGGGGAGCCCCAACCCAGCCCTCAGCTCAATCTCTGCCTCCCTCAGAGAGTTCAGAGGCCGTTCCAGTTCATCTCGCTGCCTGAAGATGCTTTTTTTTGGGGGGGAGGGATGAAAAAAATTTCTTCCCACCTTGTTTTTAATATCAGCTACAACTCTGGGAGCCGGGAGGTTTGGATTTTCTCCAGGTTGGGGAGGTGTTGGGAATTTTCGTGGTGGGAGCACGCGCCCATCCGAAAGTCACAGCAGCTTTTTTAATCGAGGGAAATCTTAAATACAAAGGGGATTGTGGGGTTTGAAAGCCACTGGGTGGTTTGGTTTGGTTGAGTGTTGATGTTTGGCAGGAATTGAGGGATGCCTAGGGGGGGAAAAAGGAGCTCTGAAAATGGAATAAAGGCCAAGGTCCATGTGCTCGGACCTCGGGATGCCAAGGGGAAAGTGCGAATGCCACCAGGGTCAAGACGTGGAGGGGGATCCCTAAAAAGCAAGTTGTGTCATAATGCAGCCACTTGGCTGGACAGAGCTCAAGGAGGTGTGGGGCGAGGCAGTCCTTAAAGCAGGAACCCCACGGGATGCCATGGAATTGCTTGGGGATGTGGTGTTTTTGAGGGGGGGGTTTCCAGAAAAAAAAAACCCCAAAACTTGTCCGAGTAATTCTGATATTCTTGTTATATATATAAACAGGAAAGATGCTTTGTTAGCCATAAATGGGATGTGCTGGGAGAAGGGGCTGGTTTGTGGCTGTGCCAAGCTTGGGGCTGATTTTGCTGGATTTTGTGGCATTTCATCCCCAAAACGAATCCAGAGGCGAATATCTTGGGATAACACAAGCTGTTCCTCTCCAGAGTGTTTCTGGGGTGCCCCAGACAGAGCCAGAGGTGACTCATTTTGGGCTCAGACTGCCAGATCTCTGGATCCTGGGATACAGGGATGCTCTGCTGGCTAATAAACGTGCTAATGAATGTGCTAATTACCAGAAAACGCTGGTGGCAACCCCCAAACCCTGCCTTGGGCACAAAACACCTTTGGGGAAAAATGATAAAGCAGCAGGGCACATGGATTGGGCTGGGATTTATCCCTTCCCTCTGGGAATAACAGCAGCTGCTCCAGGTGGGTGCTGGAGGTGGGCAGGGCAGGAGGGGAGGTGGTGTTCCTCAGGATCCCACTGTTTAATGTTATTTTTCTGCCCATCAGCCTGGGAAAGGTTAATCCCCGCTCGAGGCCGTGAAGGGCCTCGTGGCAATAAATGAGCCCAGGTTAATTGGATACCATGCCATTTTTATTTTAATTTTATTTAATGAAAGGTGTCAGAGCAGAGAGAGGAGTGGGTTTGGGGCTGCTCTGGCTGCACAGGCAGGAGGAGAAGGGAAGGCTGTTCCTTAGGAAGTAGGGCAGGGTGCTGGCTTAAAATAGCTCCGAGCTCTGGGCCGTGCTGAAGGAGCTATTTAGGTAAATCCTGGGGTCTCAGTGGGGGCAGAGCCGCCTGCTAATCTAAAGATACTCCTTGCTGATCTATATTTGTCCGGGATCCTTCCCGGCTTGGCCGCTTTTCCAGGTATTCCCTGCCCGATCCCGCCGGGGACGGCGCTGGGAAGCTGCTCTGGGAGGGATTTATCCCTGATTTTGGAGGGGTTTGCAAGAGAGCTGCCGTGGCTGATGTCCAGGGAAGGTTTGAACTCCTTTGCAGCTCCCTTTGGACCATCAGGTGTGGTCTGAGGGGACGTGTGGCTACAGATATTCCCAAACCTGGGAGCAGGCACCTCGCAAGGAATGTTTTATCCAGAACGTTTTGCTGCCTCAGCAGGAGCTGGAGGCTCCTCTCATCCTGCTGCATCCCTGACACGTGCAGCTCTGGGAAGCTGCTCTGGGAGGGGTTTATCCCTGGTTTTGGGGGGGTTTGCAAGAGAGCTGCTGTGGCTGATGTCCAGGGAAGATCTGAACTCCTTTGGACCATCAGCACCTCGTGCTGAAGGAGCTATTTAGGTAAATCCTGGGGTCTCAGTGGGGGCAGAGCTGCCTGCTAATCTAAAGATACTCCTTGCAGATCTGTATTTGTCCAGGATCCTTCCCAGCTCGGCCGCTTTTCCAGGTGTTCCCTGCCCGATCCCGTTGGGGATGGGCAGGGCGTGTTTAGGGGATGAGGGTGGCTGGGATCCTGATGGAGTCAGACATGGTTGAGCAGCAGGAGGGAGGGAACAGGCCACATAAAAGCATCAGTGTTATCCCATCATGCAGGACTCAGCTCCTGGTGCCAAAGAGACACGTTCTGTTCCGGGTCAGGTGTGGAATCCTGGAAGGGTTTGGGTTGGAAAAGGAATTTAAAGCTGATCTTGTTCCACCTTGTGCTGTGCCAGGTTGTTCTAAACCCCGTCCAGCCTGGCCTTGGACACTCCCAGGGATGGGGAATCTGTAAATATCCTGGGAAAAGCCCTCAGGACAGCAGGTGTGGGGCAGAAGGGGTGATGGTTTGGGCAGAGATGAGGTGGAGGGTGGATGCTCCTGTATCAGAGGGTGCTCTAAAGAGAAAGGAATCTCAGTGCAGATTTTAAGGGTTTTCCTGGCAGGGGGAGGAGTGTTGGGCTCTCCAGGCTGTTCTCCTGATTTTCCAGCCTCTGGAACAAAACCTTGCTGGTGAGGGCATCAGGGCAGGGGTGGAACGAGGTGATCCTTGAGGTGCCTTCCAACCCAGACCATTCTGGGATTCTGTGATCTCCCTGTTCCCACTGAGGAGCAGAGCTGGATGTGAGCAGTGGGATCTCTCCCTGAGGAGCTCTGGGGGAGTTGTTTCTCCAAAAATTCTCCACCAGTCTTCCATCTGGGGGTTCCTTTTGCCACGGTGGGCCTGTAAAATAAGAGTTCAAAGCACTTTCCCTGCTCCAAGGTGGATCTGGAGAGAATTCCCCAGGACAAATTTCCCAAGTGGTTCAGGGTGAATCTCAGTAGAACAGGAAGCAGTGGTGTCAACCCAGATTGCTCCAGAAAATATTCCCTTTTATCAGCTGCTGAGCATAGCAGTTCAGGGTAAAATGGCTTCTCCAACAGAATATTATCCCAAAGGTGATGTCTTGGAAAAATACCACGAGGGCTTCCCGGAGGAAGAGTGGCCAGGGCACAGAGGCTGGAATTGCTGCCTCAGCAGGAGCTGGAGGCTCCTCTCATCCTGCTGCATCCCTGACACTCTGGGAAGCTGCTCGGGGAGGGATTTATCCCTGGTTTTGGAGGGGTTTGCAAGAGAGCTGCTGTGGCTGATGTCCAGGGAAGATCTGAACTCCTTTGCAGCTCCCTTTGGACCATCAGCACCTCGGGGTGGTCTGAGGGGATGTGTGGGTACAGATGTTCCCAAACCTGGGAACAGGCACCTTGCAAGGAATGTTTTATCCAGAGCAGTGAGGATCCAGTGAGGATCCCACTCAGGGTGAGGGTTTGAGGTCTGAGATGGGAAGAGAAGAGAAGAGAAGAGAAGAGAAGAGAAGAGAAGAGAAGAGAAGAGAAGAGAAGAGAAGAGAAGAGAAGAGAAGAGAAGAGAAGAGAAGAGAAGAGAAGAGAAGAGAAGAGAAGAGAAGAGAAGAGAAGAGAAGAGAAGAGAAGAGAAGAGACCAATTGTGTCAAAAGTCATGATTTTGTCAAAATTGTGTCAAAATTCATGATTTTGTGCTCACATTCCCCATTTATCCGTGCTGTGACCACCTTCTCCTGGCTGCATCCGGACACTGGCTGCTCCAGCAGGGATATTTTCTGGGGGTTGTTTAGTCCAGGATTCCCACGTGGCTCAGCCCCGTTCCCTGGAGCCAGATCTTGGAAGGACACGGAGCTGTGTTTGCTTAGAGCAGGTCTGAAATGGGATCCAGAAGGGTCGGGTTCACATTCCCGGGATTTGCCTTTTCCACAAAGCCCCCGCTGTGCCTCCATTAACGATCTATTAGTGGCCTGTGCTGGAGCCTTGGGAAACAGGTGGTGAATTTCCCTGCCTGCTGACATCTAGGAATCCCCTCCCCTGCTCCTTTGGGGAGCTCACTTGTTTTTTTTAAAGTAGCTGCAGCTGTTTGCTGTAAACTTCCCCCTTTTCCTCCCCCTTTTCCTCCCCTTTTTCCTCCTTTTCCTCCTCCTTTTCCTCCTCCTTTTCCTCTCCTTTTCCTCCCCCTTTTCCTTCTCCTTTTCTTTCTTTTCCTCCCCTTTTTCCTCCCCCTTTTTCTCTCCTTTTTCCTCCCCCCTTTTCCTCCCCCCTTTTCCTCCCCCTTTTCCTCCCCCCTTTTCCTCCCCCCTTTTCCTCCCCCCTTTTCCTCCCCCCTTTTCCTCCCCCCTTTTCCTCCCCCCTTTTCCTCCCCCCTTTTCCTCCCCCCTTTTCCTCCCCCTTTTCCTCCCCCCTTTTCCTCCCCCCTTTTCCTCCCCCCTTTTCCTCCCCCTTTTCCTCCCCCCTTTTCCTCCCCCCTTTTCCTCCCCCCTTTTCCTCCCCCCCTTTTCCTCCCCCTTTTCCTCCCCCTTTTCCTCCTCCTTTCCCTCCCCTTTTCCTCCTTTTTTCCTCAAACTTTGCAGCGACTCCCTGGAATCCCACCGATGAGAGGGAGCCACTGGGTTTGTTGAGTGATGATTTCCTGGGAATACATTGATTTTTAACCTCTGGAAAGTTTGTAGAGCTGGAGGGTCTCAAAGAGAGAGGTTTTCCAGGCTGGAATTGCAGGTTTTTTGGTGAGCTGGCACTCGGTGATGTCCATCCTGGCAGAGGACTCTGGCTCTGGGCTGATTGGCTCAATGACAATCCCAGGAAAATCCGCATCAGTGCCGGTCATTAGGAGCCAAATCTGAGCTGGAAACTCGATGGACCTTGCAAGCAAATGTGGATTTTATCACTTCAGGGAGGCTGAGGACGCTCAGTGCCCACTGAGGATATTTTTGAGGTCTCTGATCCATGGGGAGCTTTGGCAGGAGCAGGAGCAAGACCAACCCCAGGGATCCAGGCCTGGGTTCAGCCTCATTCCGGAGTCAGGGCAGGATGTGGGGTGTGAAGAGCCCTGGCTGCCACGCCAGGAAGGCTTTGGGAGCAGCTCTGCTGCCTGGGAGCTGCTGCCTGCTGTGGCTTAAGTCGCCTCTGTTCTAATTAAACACTCCCAGGTTTAATCCTGCCCAGCAGAGTTCCAGCTCCACCTCGTGGGGCCGTCACTGCCTCCTCTGGGGTTTGGCAGCCGTGGCAAAAACCTCGGCCCTCAGCTCTGCTGGGGAACCCTCCTGGGCAAAGGCACCTTGCTTTGTCCTGGCCTGACTCAAATTCCCAGCAGAACCAGGATAATCACCTGCTGTCCCGAGGGTTTTAGGGAGTTCAGGGAGCTGTGAGGTTTCAGTGTTTCTTGCCTGTGAGGGTGGTGAGGCACTGGAATGGTTTTCCCAGAAAATCCGTGCCTGCCCCATCCCTGGGAGCGGCCAAGTCCAGGTTGCAGCAACCTGGCCTGGTGCGGTGGAACGAAATCATCTTGATTCCCACCCAAACCATTCCAGAATTCTGTGATATTTCCTTGGAAATTCCTGGCTGGGTTTAGGTTGGTGTGGATTTTTCAGCCTCCTGGCTCTCCGTGCCGTGTTTCCGTGGGAGCCGTGAGCGCGGCCGGGGCCGTGCTCTGTTTGTGTTTGCATTTCCACACACAGGAGCTGCCACCTGCTTTTTTTAGCCTTAAATGCACCTGGCTGCTGCTCAGCCCCGGGGGCCTGCCAGCTTCTCCCAGCGTGGCCTCAAATTTGGGGTCTTACTCCTGGATTGTCCTCAAATTTGGAGTGTTACTCCTGGGATGGCCTCAAATTTGGGGTGTTACTCCTGGGATGGCCTCAAATTTTGGGTCTTACTCCTGGGATGGCCTCAAATTTGGGGTCTTACTCCTGGATTGTCCTCAAATTTGGGGTGTTACTCCTGGGATGGCCTCAAATTTGGGGTGTTACTCCTGGAATGGCCTCAAATTTTGGGGTGTTACTCCTGGAATGGCCACAAATTTTGGGGTGTTACTCCTGGGATGGCCTCAAATTTTGGGTGTTACTCCTGGGACAAGCTGGTGAGGCAGGGACAGATCTGCTCCCTCGGTTCATCCCACCTCTCGTTTCGGGCTGACTGTGGCTTGTTCCCCTTCGAAGAAATCACTCCCTCAGCTGGTGCAAGGCAGATATTTTTAGGGTCATTGTGAGGAGATAATTCTGGCCGTCCTGCAGAAAGGAATCCGTGGCTCCAGGTGAGGATCAGAGCCAGCTCTCCAAACCAGAATCGCACTGGGAGGTCGGACACGGCCCCGAGGAGCTCTGGAGAAAACTGGGACGTTGCAAACTCCAGCCCTTTCAAAGGAGCTGCTGTTCCAGAGGAATTCAGATAACCCCAAATCCTCTGGGCTTCCTGCAGCACTTCCAGGGCTGAGAAGCAGAACTCTGGAATTTTTTTTTAGTTCCCTTCTATTCGTGAGTCTCCGGAGCTTCTGAAATCTGGAGGTTCTTTACCCAAGAGCAAAAAAAAGGGAGGATTGGAACGTGCAAAAATTTGGGGGAAAACCAGATGGAAATGTTAATAATAACATAAACATATAAATAAATATAATAATAATAACGAAATAATAATAATATTATAATAATAGTAATTCTTGGCTCTTGTTGCATTTATATAAGAAGGTGTTTACTTTTTTTTGGTGATTTTTCTTTGATATTAATGTTTATTTTAATAAGGGAGAAAAGTTACTTATTTCCTCAGGTGGGAGGTGATGAAGCTCCTCTGTTTTTCTTTTTCTTTTTCTTTTTCTTTTTCTTTTTCTTTTTCTTTTTCTTTTTCTTTTTCTTTTTCTTTTTCTTTTTCTTTTTCTTTTTCTTTTTCTTTTTCTTTTTCTTTTTCTTTTTCTTTTTCCCACTGAACTCCTGCAGCTGGAAGGAGCAGTTCTGTGCCATGGCAGGGTCAGGCTGCCTGTGCCAGCCCTGGAAAATGGCAGAGATGATTTGTCAGGGCTTGATCCAAGGAAAAATCAGGATATGAAACACACACACACACACCTGGTTTTGCAGGTTCTCACATCAGGGGAGAAAAAAACCTCCCAGAAACCAGCGTGGGGATTCTTAAAGCAAAGACATTTTGTGTTTAATGAGCAGAAACTCGTGTGGTTTAATCATTTTTGGGAAGAATAAAGATTACTCTGTGGAAAATGGGGTGGTTGCTGATGAACAGGGTGGTCAGGCATTGGGAGGTGGTGGAATTCCCATCCCTGGAGGTTTCCAGGGAACGCCTGGATGTGGCACTCAGTGCTCTGAACTGGGGACAAGGTGGGGATTGGTCACAGGCTGGAATCAATGACCTTGGAGGGCTTTTCCAGGCTGGATAATTTTGGGATTCTGGCATTCTGACATCACCCAGCTGCTGAGATCTAACCTGCCCTTGCTTTTGGCCTGGAGCTGGGATGGAGCAGCAGGAAAAGCAGGGTGGGCTGGAGCACTGCTGGAGTGCCGGTGACATCCATCCCCTGCCTCCAAGGGTTTATTCCCTATTAATGACTCCAAAAGCTGAAAATCCACCTTTTTCCCAGCAGAAAATTCCATTTCCTTGGCCTTTCAGTGCTGGATTTCTCCACATTATTTCCTCCGAGCCGGCTCCGTGTGAGCCTCGGACTTGGCTTTGAATAGATGAATGTAGGTTAGGTGTGAATGGGAATAAAATATCAGATAAAAATAACCTTGGGCTCTTTGGAAATTGAGAAAGAGGAAAGAAAAAAAAAACAACAAACCCACCTTGCTGCTTGTGCTGTGCCCAGCTCAGCCCTGGAGGCTGCTGCTTCTCCCTCTCACGGGGGGTTTGGATGGCTCCTGGTGGAGTTTTCATGGGCATTTTCTACTTTTCACAGCTTCCTCAGTGTCCAAATCCTCAGTTTTGCCCCAAAATGTGCTTTTTTTCCTGCTCCAAATGCATCTCTCACCATCTGCTCCACGATGTTTGGGTTCACTCCCAGATGTGCATCAGGAGCGATGCACAGGGAAACCTCTCCAGAGTTTGTTTTGGAGAATTTTGACTCCTGTGGGATTATTTTTTGGGGGGATTGAGGGGACACCTTGTCCCTGCAGACCCCGGGAGCAGAGTTTGGCCAGAGCTGCCACTCCAGGCACGGAGCTCCTGCTCCTTTTTCAGTCATGAATCCTCCTCAGCTGCTCCCTCCAGCCAGCCCAGGGACTCTGGGCTGTATAAACAATCGTTTGTGGATCACTTTGTTTTCTCTTCCGTGGCACTGGCTCTGTCTGGAGGTGGGGATGGGGCAGCCCTGATGAGGCTGAGTTTTTAAATGCGTTTTAAGGACAGGGGTGGGGAGGAATGGGATTTTTTTTCCTGCGGGTTTTTTTGGATGAGCGATGCCGGTGGTGGAAAAGCAGCTTTTTCCCCCAAATCTCCCATCCTTAACTACCCATGTGCTCTCAGAGTGTTGCAAATACCCCCTTGCTCGTGGCCTGGCAGATAAAATCGCTGTTAATTTGGCAGGAAATGCAATCTGGCCCTGGAGTGCAGCAAAGAGATCCCTTTGATTTTCCTTCTGATTTCCTTTTCATTTTCCCTTGAGCACACCTGACCCTTCACACCATTTCACACCTCAAACTTGGCTTCCTTTCGTGTCCTTTTGTTTGTGGCTTGGCCCTCAGCTCGTGTCCCGTTGGTGGTGCAGGGATTGCCTTTCCCTGGGAGTGGGTTTGGGTGCCCTTGGTGGAATGACAAACCCCAGAGCTGCAGATTTCCCTGTTCAAACAGGACTGGGTGCAACGCTGGGGTTTGTGTGCGGAGGGAAGGTGGCACAGAGGTCACAGGGTTTCGTTCTTGCCGTGTTGTGAGCGTTTTATCCATAATTTTCATGAATTTTTGGGGGAGCTGGCTCTGAGGACGAGCTGTGTCTGCGCTGCCTGGGCATTCCAGGACCAACCATGGAACTGCAGTGACAGGAGCAGTGGCTTTGAGCTGAAAGAAGGGAAATTTAGGGTGGAATTCTGCCCTGTGAGGGTGAGGAGGGGCTGGGATGGAATTCCCAGAGCAGCTGTGGCTGCCCCTGGATCCCTGGAAGGCTGGACAGGGCTTGGAGCAACCTGGGACAGTGCAAGGTTCTTCCATCCCAGGCCATCCCACAACTCTGATTTATTTATTTTATTTTTTCTGTGAGATAAGGAGTTATCTCCTCATTATTCAGATAGGAGCAGGAACTGGGTGAGTCTCTCCACCCTTCTCAATGCCCTGGAGGTACAAAATTCCAGGTCAGTTTGCTCTGAGGGCTGTTCCTGCTGTCGGAGAGCCCAGCCTGGCTGCAGGAGCATCCTCTCCCTCCTGCCCAAGGGAATGGAGCATGGATGAGGAGAAAATCGAGATTTTAATTGGGGTGGGGTGACAGAGCCAAGGAGGAGCCGGTTCCTGGTGGTGCCCAGCTCCCTGTGGGAGTGGAGCTGTGCAAAGCCAAGGAGGGAACTTACATAAAAGTTCTTGGCTGAAGCCTCAGGTTTGATCTTGCATAACTTTGCTCGCTGGGGCTACCAGGAGGAGGCAAAGCCAGGAGCTTCCTGTGGATCTCTGGGGTCACATCCCATCTCTGCTGAGCTCTCCAACCCCACTGCTGGGGTTTTTCCTTTCCTTAGGGGGGCTCCAGAGGGGTTGGCCATGCTTGAGGACCTGGTGTGGTGGGGAACATGGAGATGAATGGTTTCTGTTCCTCTCTTCTCTTCCTTGTAAATCATTTACCCTCCAAGTGCTCCCTGGCTCCCTTTGGAGTCAGATGGCAGATGCCAGGACAACCACAGGGTTTGTAGTACTTACAAATGGTTTTCCAGCCTCTCAGTGTCCCAAAAAAATCCCTCCTTGCACGTCCTGGACCTGCATTTCCCCCCATCATCCCAGCTGATCCCTGTTGGTGTCAGCCCCACATCTTCCCTCACTTCCCCCCTCAGCACTGCCAACTTACAGTCACCCAGAGGGGAAAAAATCCTGCAAAATTATGTTTTTACCCATCTCCACAGGGGCATTTTTCCCCTTTTTGGAGCAGAGCTGAGCTGTGGATGCAGTAAAATCCCTCCTCCAGCCCATGTTGGTTTAAGCAGGTCTGGCTTAACCCTCTTTAATTGGCAGCTTGGCAGGGAAGGCTCTGGAGCGTTGCAGGCACGTGGAACACGGGAGCACAACTTCCAAAGGGATCGATGAAAGCAGGGCCACCTCCTTGCAGGCTCCAGCTCCCCTTTCATTAGAGCCACTCCTGCAGTTCCTGTGATTTGAAAATTGATGTTCAGCTGTAAAGAATCTCTTGTGCCGCCTCTCTCTCTGCGTTTCCTCTTGGGGTTTTCAGGGTAAATTGCTGCTGGATTTGCATTTAAAAGGGAGCAGTGGCACCGCTGTTCTCACTGTGTTCTTTGGCCAGCTCCAGCCTGGAAAATTCAGCACATTTTGGCACATCAGGTTGGGAGAGAGCTCCAGGATCAGCAAGTGCAGGCTGTGCCTGATCCCCACCTTGTCCCCAGCCCGGAGCGCTGAGTGTCACTTCCAGGTGTTCCTTGGGCACCTCCAGGGATGGGGACTCCAACCCTCCCTGGGCAATCCCTTCCTATATTTAACAGCCCTTTCCAGGAAGAAATTCCTGCTGCTGTCCCAGCTGAGCCTCCCCTGGGCCAGCCTGGGGCCGTTCCCTCTGCTCCTGTCCCTGTGCCCTGGGAGCAGAGCCCAAATCCCCCCCGGCTGTCCCCTCCTGGCAGGAGCTGTGCAGAGCCACAAGGGCCCCCTGAGCCTCCTTTGCTCCAGGCTGAGCCCCTTCCCCAGCTCCCTCAGCCCCTCCTGGTGCCCCAAACCCTTCCCCAGCTCCCTCAGCCCCTCCTGGTGCTCCAGCCCCTTCCCCAGCTCCCTCAGCCCCTCCTGGTGCCCCAAACCCTTCCCCAGCTCCATTCCCTGCCCTGGATTCACTCCAGCCCCTCCATGAGGCTCCCAGAACTGGACAGAGCCCTCAGGGTGTGGCCTCAGCAGAGCAGGGACTTTGCTGGGTGGTGGATGAAGATTTGATTCACATCCCAGTTATTTCCCTTCCCAGCTCGGTGTAAATTGCACCAGGATGTGCTCCCAGGAGAGGTGGAACGATGGAGAGAAGGTTCCTTGTGCAGTGGGTGGGTTCCTTGCTCACAGAGGCTGTTGGAGGTGCTCACTCAGACACAGACTGGCACCACCATCCTTTAAATCCCTGGTGCATTCCAGATTTTGGGATGTGGGGGATGCCTGGCAAGGGTCAGGTGGTGTCCCCACGGGCAGCAGAGCTTCCAGCACTTCTTGGGGGAGGTTTGTGCCTCCCCCCTGGGGCTGGGAGGGTGATGCCAGCTCCCTGTGGGATCTGCACTGGGCTCAGAGGTTTTTCCTGGAGCTCTGTGTGGAGCACCCCAAAGCAAACCCCATCCCAGCACCTCCTCCTCATCCCATTGCTCGGCTGGAATCGTGCTGGTCCTGCCATGGCCTGACCCCAGAGGGTGAGGAAATCCTGGTTTTACTGATTTTGAGAGGAAATTGGGGATCTGAGAAGATCCCTGGAGAAGATTCCTGTCAATCCATGGATTGCAGGAGCTGCTGGCAGCCAGGCCACGCACTTGGGGCCGTTGCACAGAGTTTTATTCCCAGCTCTTTCCAAACCTCCAGGCCTCCTTCCTGGAATTAATTTTAATTCAAGACACTATACAGCCTTTTAAATATTACACCAGGGTCATGTGTACTCCCATCTTTTTAAATTAGCCAGGCCTGGGAGAGAAGGGAGATGAGGAATTCAGATTTTTACTGAAAACTCTGATTTTTCTTCTGTTTTTTTTTTTACTTAATTTCTGCTAGAGGTCACCTTCTCCCACACCCTCCTGTTCCCTACCATGAAATAATTATTACGATGATAATAATAATAATAATAATAATAATAATAATAATAATAATAATAATAATAGGAGGAGGTTTTGATGTATTTGGTTTTTGGTATTTGGTATTTTTCTATCCAGAGTTAAAAACTAAGGAACATGCTGCAAATAGCTGAGGCCTCCACTTACCTTAAACATTGAATTCCATCAAGATTTGCCAATTTTTAAGCTTCGGGCAAAGCTTTTTGAGGTATTGAGGCAGAGAAAGGCAAATTCTGCTTTTTGAGGGCAAAGCTTTTTGAGGTATTGGGGTAAAGAGGAGCAAATTCTTCTTTTTTGGGGGGCGTGTGGTTTCCTGACAAGGAAGAATTTTACCTGTTGGTGCTCCCGCCTGGCTCGCTGGCTTTTCCTGCTTTTGCTGATATTTCCATGCTTGGAACGCCGAGATCGGGAGCTCTGGGACAGCTCCAGGTGGCGTTTAGGCTGCACCAGGTGGGATTTTAACCAAGCTGAGGGGCAAATCCAGCAGCTCAGCCCTTCCCTCAACGCCTCAGGGCATCATTTCAGTGGAAATCCCATTTCTGGGTGGCAGCTCCGGGCCGGGGAGCCGCGCCTGTCGTTCCCTCTCCCCGAAACGCTCGGCGTGGCTGACTCCTTCCCTCCCCTTGCCTCTCCAGCCGTCCCGTTCCCTCCCACGCAGCGGCTGACTCTGAAGGAGGTGTTCGAGGACGGGAAGCCGAGGCTCGATGTCCTCAAGAGCCACTTGGTGAAGGAAGGGCGGCTGGAGGAGGAGGCGGCGCTGAAAATCATCAACGACGGCGCCGCCATCCTCAGGCACGAGAAGACCATGATCGAGGTGGAGGCTCCGATCACAGGTGAGAGCCCTGAGCAGCGACCTGGGTGACCCCAGCTGGGTTGGGTTTTTGGGTTTGGTTTGGTTTTGTTTTTGTGGTTTTTTGGGATTTTTTTGTGGGGTTTTTTTGGGGTTTGGGGTTTTTTGGTGTTTTTTTTTGGTTTTTTTTTTGTGGGTTTGTTTGTTTTTCTTTTGGTTTTGGGTTTTTTGGGGTTTTTTTGGGGTTTTTTGTGGGATTTTTTGGGTTTTTTGGTTTTTTTGTGGGATTTTTTGGGTTTTTTTGGAGGGGGTTTTGTGGCTTTTTTGGGGGTTTTTTGGGGGTTTTTTTGGGGTTTTTTGTGTTTTTTTTTGTTGTTTCGTTTTTGTTTTGTTTTTCTTTTTTGGGGGTTTTTGGGTTTTTTGGTTGGTTTTTTTTTTGGTTGGTTTTTTTTTGTTTGGTTTGGTGTTTTTTGTTGTTTTTTTTGTTGTTGTTGTTTTGGTTTGGGTTTGTTTTGGTTTGGTTTTTTTTGGTTTTGCCCTGTTCCTCCCACCCACGAGGTTTTTTCACCTCTCCTGAGCTCTCAGCAGAGAGAGGATTTTGCCGGCGCTCCGCTCCTCGCTGCTTGGCGTGACCTTGCTTTTCTTAGCCTGGTAATTCTGTCCCCTCTTTTGTGCTGTCCTTCCTCCCCCAGTGTGTGGTGACATCCACGGGCAGTTCTTTGACCTGATGAAGCTGTTTGAAGTGGGAGGATCACCCAACAACACCCGCTACCTCTTCCTGGGGGACTACGTGGACAGAGGCTACTTCAGTATAGAGGTGACTGAGGACGTGGGGCCTGGGGGTGCTGGGGCTGAAGGAACCCAAAGTGTTGAACCTCAGTTAAAATACAGCTCAGGATCAGTTCAAATTCAGCTCAGAATGAGTAAAATTCAACTCAGAATCAGTTCAAATGCACCTCAGTAAAATACAGCTCAGAATCAGTTAAAATCAGTTCAGAATCAGTTCAAATTCAGCTCAAAATCAGCTCAAATTCAGCTCAAATTCGGCTCAGAATCAGTAAAATGCAACTCAGAATCAGTTCAAATGCTACTCAGTAAAATTCAGCTCAGAATTAGTTAAAACCAGCTCAGAATCAGTAAAATTCAACTCAGAATCAGTTCAAATGCAACTCAGTAAAATGCAGCTCAGAATCAGTTCAAATTCAGCTCAGAATCAGTAAAATGCAACTCAGAATCAGTTCAAATTCAGCCAGAATCAATAAAATTCAACTCAGAATCAGTTCAAATGCAACTCAGTAAAATTCAGCTCAGAATCAGTTAAAACCAGCTCAGAATCAGTAAAATTCAACTCAGAATCAGTTCAGTGTAACTTAGAATCAGTTCAAATTCAGCTCAGAATGAGTAAAATTCAACTCAGAATCAGTTCAAATGCAACTCAGTAAAATCCAACTCAGAATTAGTTAAAACCAGCTCACAATCAGTTCAAATTCAGCTCAGAATCAATAAAATGCAGCTCAGAATCAGTAAAATGCAACTCAGAATCAGTAAAATGCAACTCAGAATCAATTCAAAGGCAACTCAGAATCAATTCAAAGGCAACTCAGTAAAATGCAGCTCAGAATCGGTTCAAATTCAACTCAGAATCAGTTCAAATGCAACTCAGTAAAATCCAGCTCAGAATCAGTTAAAACCAGCTCACAATCAGTTCAAATTCAGCTCAGAATCAGTTAAATACAATTCAGAATCAGTTCAAATTCAGCTCAGAATCAATAAAATTCAGCTCAGGATCAGTAAAATGAAGCTCAGAATCAGTTCAAACGCAGCACAATAAAATCCAGCTCAGAATCAATTAAATCCAGCTCAGAATCAATTAAATCCAGCTCAAAATCAGTAAAATCCAGCTCAGAATGAGTTCAAACCCAGCTCAGAATCAGCCCAAACACCAAAGCCAGCTCTCTCATGCTGGATTTTACCCTCCAGTGGAGTTCTGCAGGGGATGACAGCAATGCTGATAACCCACAGCGTGATGATTTTGGGGCAGGAAAACCCAATCTTTGGCTCAGTGGCCTGGCAGTGACGGGGTTAATGGCAAACCTCTGCCTTCTGGGGGGGCTCTAATGTCACTTGGAGCTGTCACTCAGGGGCAGGAGAGGGACAGTCCATGGTGCCTTGCAGGCAGCAGGATCCCACCAGGCAGAGGGAAGCAAATGCTGGAAGAGCTGCAGGATTCAGGAGTGAGCAGGAAGAAAAACCCTGGATGGGGTCAGCAGGAAGGAGCAGAAATCACCTGGGATTCCATGGCCAAGAATCTGGGAGCTGTTGGTCTGGAGGATTCACTGCTGCCTCAGTGGAGACCTGGGGTGGGACAGGAAGGGACAAATGCCACAAATCCCAAGGGGCTGCAGCCATCTGGATTCACAGAGACAGGGCTGAGTGGAAGTGCAGCTCTTATCCCAGTTGGAAGCAGCCTAAGGAAAGGCTTTTTGGGGGAGCAGGGGCCTGGGATGTGGCAGAAATCAGCTGGAATAACAGAGGGAGTGATTTCTCTTGGAAAAAAAAAAGAGGCTGCAGGAACAGCTGAGCCACCGGCTCTGCAGAGGAATCTTTCCCCAGTGAAAATTTTTTTGGGGAGGGATGAGTGCAAGGGGTTCTTGGAAGGATTCTGCAGAGGATTTAGGGAGAGCAGGGCTGACAGCTTGAGCTCCAGCAGCCCCTGGCTCCCTTCCAGCCCCGAAATCCTGACAGGGAGCCAAGGTGTGACGAGGAGCAGGGACGGATGCAGCAGAGGTGAGGCTGGGGCTGGTGGGGTTTGGGGTGGTGCTGGCAGGAGGAGCCCCCCAGGGAGGAAGGGGAAGGACAGACACATCCCACTGCTCCTCTGGATGGCTCAGCTGGGTTTGCAGTGGGAATGTGTTCACCTGGAAAAGGGATTTTTTCAGAACAGCAGCTGAGAGAAAAAGTGGATTTTTTTTTTTGGTGTTAACCCAGGAATCTTCCAATGAGAGGTGTTGGGCCCTGTGTCTGTGTGTGGACTGTGTAGATCCAGGGTGGAAAAGTGCTGCTCCCACTCTCTGCTCTTAGCCCAGGATTGATCTGACATGGAGATTTTACTCTCAGACCTCCAGAAGTGCTGGTCTCTCCGTGCTGGGATCATCACAGAATCATGGAATGCTTTGGGTTGATAAGAACCTCAAATCCCATCCTGTTCCAGCCCCTGCCCTGGGCAGGGACACCATCCACTATCCCAAGTTGCTTCACACCATGTCCAGCCTGGCCTTGGACACTCCCAGGGGTGAGGAAATCTTTCCCAGCTTCTCTGGGCAACCTGTGCCAGGGCCTGCTCACCCTCCCAGGGAAGAAATTCTTCCATCCAGTATTCAGTCTAAATCCCCTTTTAGTTCAAATCCGTTCCCCCTTGTCCTCTCTGCCTGTGGTAACATGGAAGAATCCCAAGACTATGGAGAGAACCGAGGTGCTGGGGCAAAAAAAACCATGTTTTATCTTTTATTTCCTGCTGCTTTTTCCTCTCCTCCTTCCCTTTCTGCCCTGTGTTGCAGCAGGAATGCCACAGATTCCTCCTGGAGAATCCCTGTGATCCCACAGCTCAGGGTGGGCTTTGATGGGCACAGGCAGGGGCTGCTCCAAACACCAGGGTAAGGCAGAGTGGGGAAGTTTTCATTCTACTGCCCTGTGCTGGAAGAGATCCCCACCTGGCTGAGATCTGTATTAAAACAACAGCAGGTTTGGGATATCCCAGATGGAAAAACCCCCAGGTTTTCCCCGTGATGTGACCGCTGGGGAGGTGGGGAGCAGCAGCAGCAGCAGCAGCCTTGTGAGTCAGCACACAAATTTTGGCATCCACGGATGGGGAGATGATCCAGTGCCTGCCCCCAGCAGCTGGGGGTGTTCCTGAGCACAGCCAGCCCTTGGAATCCCTGTGGATCCCTTCCAGCTCAGGAGATTCCAGGATTCCATGAGCGTGACCTTTTAACGGGGTGGAAGAGGAGGGGGACGGTTTAATTGCATCCTGCTGCAGGAAACCATGCCAGAGTGGGGAGGGAGGGCCAAGGAGGTGGAAGGGCCAAATATCCCTTCCAGGTGTTTGGCTGTCCAGGTGAAAGGAGGAATTCCTGGCTCAGACAAAACCTTTCCAAACACCACCTCCTCCTCCCCCCCAAGGCTCTCAGTTCATCAGCTCAGCTGGACGTCGGCAGCAAATCATTCAACAAATTCTTGCTGGGGCCTCTGGCTTAGGGAAATTCTCATTTAAAAACATGAATTCACAGCATAATGAGGCCACGGAGAGTGGATTGGTTGATGATTTTGTTGTTTTTTTTTTTAAAGAAAAGGATTGTGAGGGGAGAGGGGAGGGGAAAGAACCGTGTGAAAGCTGGAATGCTGCTGGAAGGGGACTTTGGGAAGGGTTTGCTGTCCCAAACTGTCACAAATCCCAGCTCCAGAGTGCAGGGCTGACAGGCAGCATGGAAATCAGGATGAATTCCTCCACTGGGAGATGCTGATGAGGCAGGGCCCTGCTGAAGGGTTCCCAGTGGGAAAAAAAAAATGCTCCTTTCATTAAAGAGCTGGGAAAAATGCTCCTTTCATTTTCATTTTAATCCCAAATCCCAGAATGGCCCAAGAGTGGTCTGTGCTTGTGGCAAGGAGGGACCATCCCAGTCCATGAAGCTGCAGTACAATGAACAGAATGGTTTTGTTAAATCAGAAAGTAAAACAGCTTTTATGATCAGGAGCAGAATCCATGGAAAGGGGAGATTTATCAGGAAAAGTGGTGTGAGAATGGGCTGCACCTTTCCCAGGTCAGTTCTTCCAATCCAGTTATGACAGGACACGTGATTGCTGTCTAATTATGGAATTACATGTTAATCTTGATTTCATGCACTTTTTATCCAGAATAATATTAAAAGAGATCCAGAGTAATATTAAAGAGATCCAGTCAGCCCTGTGGAGTGGGAGTGAGGGTGGATTTGTGAGCTGGATTTGGGAGTTTTGCCTCTGCTCCCAATCTGGCAGGCTCTGTGTGTAAAACCTCCTTACAAATGCCAGGTTTTGGGAATGGTGAGAGAGGTCGTGGTGGGGGCAGGTTTGGCACCAGCCCCTCTTGCATTTTTGGGCTTGCAAATCCCAATTCCTCCTGGAATTCCCTCCCTGTGCCCTGCTGAGCTTTCCCTTTCCAGGTGGATCAAACCCTCGGCTTCGGGCCTCACACCATGAGGCAGAATAAGCAGAGAAGGAGATGATTTAACATTATTGAAACCCAAAAAAGCTGTGACTGCCTGGATTTGCTCTTTGGCTGTTGCAAACAGGCAGGAATCAATTCCTGGGACAGGGATCCGTGCAAAACACCAGGAAACATCCGAGGCATGCCAGAGTAGAAACTCCCTCATTCCTCATTCCTCATTCCAGCCCCTCTGGAGCCCTCGAGGGCCCTTCAGTCTCCTTTGCTCCTGTGCTCCTGGTACCTGGCATCCCCACATCCTTGGGAAGTGCCTCTAGCCCCGGGAATGCTCGCTCTCCACCTCCCTGGCACGTCCAGGAAGAGCTGTGGTGCCAAATTCAACCCCATTTCGCTTTAAACCCCTTCAAATGTGTTTTAAAATCTCTCTCCTGCGAGCTGCCAGCCTTCCATCCATCCCAACCCCTCCCCTGTTGATGCTGTGTCTCTGCCTTGCTTTGATGCCAGGGCTGGTTCTTTCTCCAAGTCATTTGGTTCATTTATAGCAGCTCCCCAGTCCTCCTGCCAGCCCAGAAAAGTGACATTTCGCTTGCAAACACGGGGAGGTTAAAGCTTTAAATCCCCAAATAATTATAAATGGTTTTGTTGGGAGCATTCCTCCTGGTAACAGATGCAATAAAACATGACTCTGCTACTGGCCTTGACCCCCCCGTTCTCTTTTGGAATTCCCAATTAATCAAGCTGTTAATGTGGGGTTGGATTCCAAGTGAGACACAGGCAGTGCTTTGCAGCTCCTCAGGGTTTTGGGGATCAGCTGGGATGATCCATGCAGAGCTTTCCTTGCAGGTTCAGTGCTTGAGCACCACCAGAGCTAAGCTGGCTGTGCTGGGAACTGACTGGGGAGCTGGTTCATTTGGGTTCTGGAGGTTGTTCCTGGGGGCTCTGTGCCCTGGATTGGGAATGTTGGAGGGTGTAAAACACACTTGGTGGTGCTTCCCGTTCCCCAGGCGTGTCCTGCAGCCTGTCAGCCTCCAGGGTAAGCTCCTATTAGAGACTTTAATCCAGATCCTGGAGCTTGCTGTCCTTATGGATTGTCCTTCCAGCACTCCACAGCAAGGAGGGAAATGTGATAACATTGTCCCCGTGAGAGATAACAGCTCACTGGGGTGAGTGAGCCCTCCCTGCCTGCCAGCCCTTCCCTCAGGCTTTTTTTGGGGAAGCCAGCATGAAATATTTCTGCTAAAAACCCCCATATTTCTGCTACAAACCCCTGTTTCAGCCTGACTTTGGTCTGTGCCTCATCAGAGGCGCCGGCGTTGCAGGTGTCGCCGCTCGCAGAGGGGATGTGGAAAGCCCTTTTCAAAGCTTTGCTAAGCTCAGCTTGTTTTTTTGGGCCCAGCTTTTCCTGTTTTGAGCTTGAACTTCACGTGACTGTAGAGTAAGCAGAAAAAAAAAAAAAAAAAAAAAAAAAAACAAACCGGGGAGGGGGGGGAATCAGTGGGGAAGGTGAAGCTGAATTTTCCGGGTGTTCCGTGGACAAATGTCTGCCTGCTCCTCTCGCTGCTCTCCATCCCAGTGGAACATCTGGAGCAAACAGCTGGTTCTGCTTTGCTGCTCTGCAAAAGGATGGTTTTTATTTTTTCCTCTTTGCTTTGTGCTGGAAGCAAAAGCTGCCCCCACCCAGCCCCGAGCTGCCTTCTGTTGGCTCCGGCCTCGTTTGTCACTTCTCCAAGTCAGCCCTAATATAGAGAAATCCCGGTGGCTTTTCCCCACTTGGCCAGGAGAAGATCCACTGCCCATTATGGAGCTGGGTTCCACTTTGGGTGTCTTCCCAGAGCCTCTTTAGTGCAGTCTCAGGCTGATGAGTGCCCTGGGAAAGGATTTGATGGCATCCCCCCCTGCTTGCCTCTCTTTGCAGTGCGTGCTGTATTTATGGAGTTTAAAGATAAATCATCCCAAAACGTTGTTCCTCCTTCGAGGGAACCACGAGTGCAGGCACCTCACAGAGTACTTCACCTTCAAGCAGGAATGTAAGTATCAGCAGTGGGAGAAGGGTTTGAATTCATTTAAATAATACATTTTAATTTTTTTTTTTTAAAAAAAGGTGTTGTGAGAAGGCGTGGGCTTCAATTTTTGTGGCATCAGTGCTGTAAAAACCCTGTTGTCTTGTTTTCCTCCTCTTCTGCTTCCACCCCTGCTATAAAAAATACCCCCAAACCCCAAATCTTTTCAGTTCTGCTAAGCACCAAACGTGGCCTTTTGGTTTCAGAGGCAGAGCGTGGATGGAAGAAATGGGAACACTTCTCCCCTGATGAGCCAGGCACACACATCCTCCCCTCCCTGACTTCCAGGCCAGCAACATGTAATCAGTGCCAAAAAGAACTTCCAGCTCCAGATTGTGCAGCTGGGATCAGTGATTGCAGTTGGGAACTGGGGGAAGGGTTTACTCCTCCCTGTGTGCACTGGGGACGATCATTTACCTCTCAAATTGGGGTTTTTTCAGTTAAAAGATGGGTTTGTGCACAGCATTGGAATATTTTTAAGGCAGTGATGAGGAAAGGTCAAGGAATGATGGGTTGGTTCTAAATCAGTATTTTCACAAATACAAAGGTGCAAGGTTTGATCCCAAATCAGCATTTTGACAAATATGCAGGTGCAGAGTTTGATCCCAAGTCAGTATTTTCACAAATACACAAGTGTAAAGTTTGATTCTAAATCAGTATTTTCACAAATACACAAGTGCAAGGTTTGATTCTAAGTCAGTATTTTCATGAATACACAAGTGCAAGGTTTGATTCTAAGTCAGTATTTTCACAAATACACAGGTGCAAGATTTGATTCTAAATTAGAATTTTCACAAATACACAAGTGCAAGGTTTGATCCCAAGTCAATATTTTCACAAATACACAAGTGCAAGGTTTGATCCCAAGTCAGTATTTTCACAAATACAAAGGTGCAAAGTTTGATTCTAAGTCAGTATTTTCACAAATACACAAGTGCAAGTTTGATTCTAAATCAGTATTTTCACAAATACACAGGTGCAAGGTTTGATTCTAAGTATTTTCACAAATACAAAGATGCAAAGTTTGATCCCAAATCAGCATTTTCACAAATACACAAGTGCAAGGTTTGATTCTAAATCAGTATTTTCACAAATACACAAGTGCAAAGTTTGATCCAAGTCAGTATTTTCAAAAATACACAGGTGTAGAGTTTGATCCCAAGTCAGTATTTTCACAAATGCACAAGTGCAAGGTTGATTCTAAATCAGCATTTTCACTAACACCACGTGTGCAAAGTTTGATTTGCGGGCCATTTTGCTTTTGAGCTCCCATATCTCCTTCAGGAACTGGGCTCCTTGAGTTCACTGAGCAGCACTTTACCCCCTCAGAGCCTGACTGAATTCCTGAATTCCTCCTCCCCAGGTCGGATCAAGTACTCGGAGCGAGTGTACGATGCGTGCATGGACACCTTCGACTGTCTTCCTCTCGCTGCCCTCCTCAACCAGCAGTTCCTCTGTGTGCACGGGGGCCTGTCGCCAGAAATCACGTGTCTAGATGACATTAGGAAAGTAAGCCAGCTCCACCAAACTCTTCCCTGTGGGGAGACAAAAGGAGATGCTGCTGAAGGCAGTCTCCCCTCTGATATGCTATGGCTGTGTTGACTATCCTAGAGTAGAAACGTTTGGTTCTAATGCAGAAATCCTTGTTTGTTTTTTTCTTCTCGTGTAATACTGAGCTGTCTTTGGATAAGTAACTTTGTGGAATTGGGGTCTCAAACAGCAGAGATGCTTCTTTGGGCTGGCCCCGTGAGTGGTTTTCAGCACCTGATCTCTAGGAAATAATATTTGTTTGCTGAAAAAGGAGAACTTGTGCTGACAGGATTTAACATGCCCTCACAGCCATGGGCAGGATAAAGAGTGAGTTAGCTGGGAAGAGTTCTGTTGGAGTCTGCTGGCTGTGCTCTGAAGATCAAGGGACAGGAGGTCATGGAAGGGGCAGAAAAGGTGAGATGCTGTAGGTAGGACAGACAGGGTTAGGTGGCCGTGCCAGGGACAGGAAGGAGCAAGCCAGAACTGAGACAGAACCAGAGCTGTGTGGAGCTGCTCTCAGAAGATACAGAGGAAAGGTGTGGGAGACCTTTTGAATAACAAGGTGCTGCTGCTTGAAGCCTCCTGATGATTTTAATGAAGCACCTGAGTGCAGCGTCCATGTGGACTGCGACAGTTCCCTTCGCTCCCAGCTCCCCCGTGGGGGTCACTCCTGGGTGGGTTTGGGGCTGGAAGGGTGGGAATCCTGCCACAGCTCCTCCTGATGTCGTGTCCCCCTCTCCAGTTAGACAGGTTCAAGGAGCCTCCAGCCTTTGGTCCGATGTGTGACCTGCTGTGGTCGGATCCCTCGGAGGATTACGGCAACGAGAAAACCCTGGAGCACTTTGCCCACAACACTGTCCGAGGCTGCTCCTATTTCTACAGGTGAGGGGGGTTTGAGGGGGCATTTCTCTCCCCTCACACTGAAATCAGTGTCCAGGCTGCTCTGGGGGGCTTTGCAGGATTTCTTTTCCTGGAGTCAGGTGGGTGCTTCATCCTGACGTTCCCTGGAGAGCAGGAAACCCCCAGGAAATTCTCCCCATTTGGTTCTAATGCACAAATCCTTGATTTTTTTTCTTCTCCTGTGATATTGAGCTGTCTTTGGATAAGTTACTTTGTGGAATTGGGGTCTCAAACAGCAGAGATGTTTCTTTGGACTGGCCCTATGAGTGATTTTCAGCACCTGGATCTCTAGGAAATAATCTTTCTTTGCTAAAAAAGAAGAATTTGTGCTGACAGGGTTTAACAGAACTCTTTGCAATTATTTTTTGAATGCTAAAACATATTTTGGGCTGCTGGACAGAAGCTGGACATTTTCTGCAAGTGGCTGCTCCCTGAAACCGAGAGCAGCCGAGCTCTGTGCCCTCCTTTGCTCCCTGCTGAGTTCTCCTCCCTTTTTTGTTTTCCAGTTATCCTGCAGTGTGTGAATTTTTGCAGAACAATAGTTTGTTATCCGTAATCCGAGCTCACGAAGCCCAGGATGCTGGGTAAGTGCTGGAGCCCAGGGGCTGGGCAGGGTTTAGGCTGGGCTGGGCAGGGTTTAGGCTGGGCTGGGCAGGGTTTAGGCTGGGCTGAGCCAGGTTTAACTGGTGCCCTGGTTTTTTTTTGCAGGTACCGAATGTACAGGAAGAGCCAGACCACGGGCTTTCCCTCGTTAATCACAATCTTCTCTGCACCAAATTACTTAGATGTCTATAACAACAAGGGTAAGGCTGGGGCTCTGCTGATTTTGGGGTGAGGTGGGTCAGGAAATCCCTCTCCCACTCTGCCCTCCCCAAATCACAGGAGGATTTAAGTTGGGAAAGAGCTCCAAGGCCATTGAGTCCAACCTGTGCCCGTTCCCCACCTTGTGCCACCTCCAGGTCCTCCTTGGACACCTCCAGGGATGGGGATCCAACCCTCCCTGGGCAGTTCCAAGGCCTGAGCTCCCTTTCCATGGGGAAATTCCTGCTGCTGCCCACCCTGAGCCTCCCCTGGCCCAGCCTGGGGCTGTTCCCTCTCCTTCTTTCTTTCCTCTTGGGGTTTTCAGGGTAAATCGCTGCTGGATTTGCATTTAAAAGGGAGCAGTGGCACCGCTGCTCTCACTGTGTTCTTTGGCCAGCTCCAGCCTGGAAAATTCAGCAAATTTTGGCACATCAGGTTGGGAGAGAGCTCCAGGATCAGCAAGTGCAGGCTGTGCCTGATCCCCACCTTGTCCCCAGCCCGGAGCGCTGAGTGTCACCTCCAGGTGTTCCTTGGGCACCTCCAGGGATGGGGACTCCAACCCTCCCTGGGCAATCCCTTCCTATATTTAACAGCCCTTTCCATGGGGAAATTCCTGCTGCTGTCCCAGCTGAGCCTCCCCTGGCCCAGCCTGGGGCCGTTCCCTCTGCTCCTGTCCCTGTGCCCTGGGAGCAGAGCCCAAATCCCCCCTGGCTGTCCCCTCCTGGCAGGAGCTGTGCAGAGCCACAAGGGCCCCCCTGAGCCTCCTTTTCTCCAGGCTGAGCCCCTTCCCCAGCTCCCTCAGCCCCTCCTGGTGCCCCAAACCCTTCCCCAGCTCCCTCAGCCCCTCCTGGTGCCCCAAACCCTTCCCCAGCTCCCTCAGCCTCTCCTGGTGCTCCAGCCCCTTCCCCAGCTCCCTCAGCCCCTCCTGGTGCTCCAGCCCCTTCCCCAGCTCCATTCCCTGCCCTGGATTCACTCCAGCCCCTCAGTGAGGGGACAGAGCCCTCAGGGTACCTCCCCAGTGCCCAGCACAGGGAGACAATCCCTGCCCTGCGCCAGCTGCCACCACGCTGGTTTTGATACAGAAAAATACACTATTTTTGCTACAAAACCCTCTCTTCCAGATGCATTCTTGTGCCTGACATGAAAGAGAGCTTTGTGTGCTGGGCTGAAGTGGTTTGACTTAATGTGTTACTGTGGCAATTAACTGTGCAGTCATGAGGCCTGGCATAAAGCTTTCATTGCCAGCCACGGGACAAGGGAGCCCTTTGGATGGCTGCTGCCATCCCACAGAAGCTGATGGTGTAGGAAAGCTTTCCACTTGCCCTCTGCCCCCTAAACCACGGGGATTTTCTCCAGCTGTGGGGTTTTTCACCCCTCGCTTTGGATCTTGGTTCTGAGAACCAGCCTGAGTAAAACTAAAAAAATTATGGTTTAAACCTTCTCATTTTGGTAGCTTGGTTCTACAGGAGTGTGACCTGGTGTTGATATTGAGGGGTTTTTAATGCTGGTGAAACTTCCAGAGGGAGCCAGGCTGGGAGAGCTGGAGGTGAAAGAGGAAAAGGCTCCAGGGAGACTTTCAGAGCCTCTGGCAAAGCCTCCAGGAGAGCTGGAGAGAGACCTGGGACAAGGGATGGAGGGACAGGACACAGGGAATGGCTTCCCACTGGGAAAGAGGAGATTTGGGTGGGAGATTGGGAAGGAATTCCTGGCTGTGAGGGTGTGGAGGGGCTGGGATGGAATTCCCAGAGCAGCTGTGGCTGCCCCTGGATCCCTGGCAGTGCCCAAGGCCAGCTTGGAGCACCCTGGGACAGTGAAAGGTGTCCCTGCCCTGGCAGGGGTGGCTGATCCTTAAGATCCTTCAAACCCAGCGTATTCCAGGAGTCTGTGAGTGGAAAGTGCCCATGGACATTGATCCCCTTTCCCTTTCCTCCCCCAGCTGCTGTACTGAAATACGAAAACAACGTCATGAACATCAGGCAGTTCAACTGTTCCCCTCACCCCTACTGGCTTCCAAACTTCATGGATGTCTTCACATGGTCTTTGCCTTTCGTAGGGGAAAAGGGTAAGATAGATTTGGGGTTCTGTTCCCAATTCCCAGTGACTGCTCCTCACGCCCTGAGTGTCACAAACCTGTCCCACAGCTCCAGGTGGCACAGCAGAGCAGTTCAGGCTCGAGGAGATCTGCAGTGCTGGGTTCAATTCTTGCAAAAGCAGCTGCTGCTACCTGTTTGAAAAAGCCTTTACCAATTATAAAACCCTCCTTTCTTGCTCTCTCTGCCTTGCTGGTGGAGCTGATCTTGGGTGCTGCAGCCCCACCTGGGAATCTGGAGACACTGCTCTGGGTTTGCAACAGAGGAGTTTTAAATTCCTCTTGGCTCCTGGCCCACTGAAAAGGAAGCATTCACTTCAATCCAAGGCTCGTTTCGTTCTGAGGAAGGCGAGGCAGCTTAAAATATGACCAAGGCTTTGCCTCAGCTTTTCACCAAGAGGATTTTTACCTCTCCTGATGAGCTTAAATCCCACCCCAGTGTTTGTAGTGCAGCTTCACCCTCACGACATCCAGAGGGGTTTTTCTGACTTTGAGGCACCAAAGGTCGCATCCCCCCCTCCCCAAATTCGGCCCTTCTCAGCGCCAGGTGGCTGTGATGTGGGTGGGGATGGGGAAAGGAGGGGACCTTGAGGGAGCTCAGGCTGTTCTGCAGGAATGTTGGCACCTCCTTTCCCCCACCACGTCTGGTTCCTCTGTGCTGTGCTTGGCCTGCATCCACCTCCTTGGCAGCAGATGCTCCGTGTGTCGTCTGCTCCGGCGCCGCCGCGGGTACCGGCAGCCTGTGCCCAAAAGCGTCTTCAGGCTCCCACTTGCAGGGGACCAGACGACCTTGAAACCCTTCCCTCCTCCTCCAAACCCCTCTCCCTGTGTGCCCTGCGCCCCTCTCTGACCTGGCTGTCTGTGCCTCTTGCAGTCACCGAGATGCTGGTGAACATCCTCAACATCTGCTCCGACGACGAGCTGATCTCGGACGGCGACGAGACCTTGGAAGGTAAAACATCCCTGCTGGCACCTGGGAGCAGCGGGGGGAAAGGCTGGGGCAGGGCTGTGATGCCTGAGCAGCACTTGATTTATAGCTGGATGCCCAGCCAGCGTCTCCAGTTCCTTTTTTTGCCCAACCTTTGCAGTTTTGGGTAGGGAACTTTTTTTTTTAATTTATTTATTTTTTTTCTCCTTTGCTGTTCAGTCACAGAGAAATTAAACGACATTCACTGCGACAGACACTTCTTGCCAGCTACTCTGGGAATGGTTTCCTGCTCCTTACACAGGCTGCTGGTTATTTTTTTCCTCCCAAATCAAAATTTTCTGCACCAAAATACCCACCCAATCTTCTCATCTGTTGCAGTGAACTCCTCTGTAAAGCGGCTCCTCCTGTCAACCCCTTCCCCAACAGGGCTGGGTTTGGCCCTGGTTTTAAGGGGACAAATCAGTGGCTGAGCTGCTGAGCAGTTTGGATTTTGGGGGGTCTCAGGAGCGAGGTGGTGACCTGATGAAGCTGAGGGGGGCAGCGAGAAGTGGGGCCTGAGCTGCCTCGGCCCCACGTGGAGACTCTTAACCCGCTTCTCCCATTGCATTTCCGTTTTGTTTTTTGATTTTTTTGGTTTGGTTTTTTTTTCTTTCCTCCCTCCCATGAAAATTAAATTTGTTTCTTCTATCTCTGTCTTCATCTACTTGTTTCTTGGTGTCTCCTCTCCCTGAAGATCACTACATTTCAAGCTATCCGAAAGGTACCCAGCTAGAATTTGCTACGAGCTTAATTATCACTGCCTGTGCCACCAGATCCTTGAAGTGGATTTTCCAGAGCTGACTAGTGGGGCAGTCTCTTCATCCCCTTTCAGTTTTAACATAAAGCTCCATGTGTTTTTTAACCCTTCTGCGTTCCTCCAGGAACTCTGAGAAACGGGGGTCACGTTTCTACCTGATTCTGAATGCAGCCACGTAGTGCATGGCTGAGCCATGGTGCATGTGAGCCCTGGGTTTGGCTTCCCTGTCCTGACGTGTACTGGGCCATGTGAGGAATCTCAGCTGAGAGGAGATGGATTTGTTTGTTCCCTCTTTCCACCTGAAATTTTCCCTTTTGGTTTCAGCTCCCTCTGTGCTTTTTTTGGTTTTTTTGTTGTTTCTCTCTCCCTAGAGCGGCAGGGGGAGTTTCCCCCTGTCCTGTTGTGTCCGTGTGGGGTCAGAGCAGAGCTGCCAGGCTCGGGCCAGCCCTTTCCCCCCCTGTGCTCCTTTGGATGCCAAAGCTGCTGCTTGCTTGCCACCGCGGGCGAGCGCAGCGGCGCCCACCAGACCCCTCCCTCCCTGATCGTGCTCTCTGCCTTGCAAACCGTGTCCTCATGGCTGAGTCATTTCGTGTCCCATCCTGTGCAGTGCCAGCTGCCAGCCAGACCTCCCCGAGCCCGTGTCCTGTGGTGGTTCTACTCTCTCCAGCCCTCTCGAGTTCCCGTGTGCCATCATCTCGTTGGTGTTTGCCATCCTGGTGCCATCCTGATGCCACATCCTTCCAGCACCGTCCTCTCTCCGGTGTAGCTGTTCAATCTGTCCAAAACCATGATTTGTTTTTTTTTTCTTTTCCTGGAGTCAGGCAGGTGCTTCATCCTGACCTTCCCTGGAGGGGCAGGAAACCCTCCCAACGTGCTGCTGTTTGCTCTTTTTCTCTCCCTAAGGTGGGACAACGGTGCGGAAGGAGATCATCAGGAATAAGATCAGAGCCATCGGGAAGATGGCACGGGTCTTCTCGGTTCTTCGGTGAGCATGGGCTGGGGGCCGGGCTTCATTTGGGGGCTGGGCTTAATTGGGGGACCAGGACTGAGTGTAATTTGGGGACCGGGCTTCATTTGGGACTGAGTTTAATTTGGGGACCAGGCTTAATTTGGGGACCAGGACTGAGTTTAATTTGGGGACCAGGCTCAGTTTGGGGACTGAGCTTAGTTTGGGGACTGAGCTTAATTTGGGGACTGAGTTTAATTTGGGGACCAGTACTGAGTTTAATTTGGGGACCAGGACCGGGCTCAGTTTGGGGACCGAGCTCAATTTGGGGACCAGGCTTAATTTGGGAACTGAGCTTAATTTGGGAACTGAGTTTAATTTGGGGACCAGGTTTAGTTTGGGGCTGGGTGATGGGGGGAACGCTGGTTAGGTAAAAAGGAAGAAACTTTCTAAGAGAGGTGGTTTTTCCTGACTCTTTCATGACACCTTTGCCTGAAAGAAAGTTGTAGCCAGGTAGAGGTTTGGTCTTTCCTCCCAAATAAGAAGTGGCAGATGGGAGGAAACAGCCTCAAGCTGCACCAGGGGAGGTTCAGGTTGGATGTTATGGAAAATTTCTGCATGGAGAGGGTTGCCAGGTGTTGGAATGAGCTGCCCAGGGCTGTGGTGGAATCCCTATCCCTGAGGGGTTTAGCAGATATGTGGATGTGGCTTTGGGGACAGGGATAGTGGTGGTGCTGGGTTGGTGGTTGGACTTGGTGACCACAGAAATCTTTTCTTAATGATCCCTTAATGAAGCCTTAATGAAGCCTTAATGATCCCCTGGCTCCACAATTCCCATGATCCACAACTCCCACCCCATCCCCCAGCCTTGCCTGGGCCAGTCCAGCTGCTGGCTGTGTAACTGGTGCTGCTGTTCCCTGCAGGGAGGAGAGCGAGAGCGTGCTGACCCTCAAAGGCCTGACCCCCACAGGTACCCTGCCCCTGGGAGTGCTCTCGGGGGGGAGGCAGACCCTGCAGACCGGTGAGTATCCCTGAGCTCCCCCTGCCCCCCAAACCCCCTGCAGCAGCTCCCACAGGCAGCCTGGAGGGTGCCAGGGGGGCCCCAGCCAGGGTTCAGGCCCGTGGGGGAGGAAGGATTCCCAAGCAGGAGCCAGCAGAGAGGTGTAGGTGGGGATGTGGAGAGATGCCGAGATGTCCCCGTGTGTACCCTGGAGGAAGAAAAAAAAAAAACCCACAGCGCCCACCCTGCCTCTAAAGCATGTTCAGTGCTTAATTGTTTGTTTCTGCCACCAGTTTTTTATCCTTTCATTTCCCTTCTAAACGCTGCATGGTGCACCATCCTCTGCCTCAGCTCGCTGTGCTGCTGCTGTGTGACAGCCTGTGTGTGAATGTGACAGTGACACACGGCCTCTGTGTGGATGTGGCAGTGACACAGCTGCTTGTTTGTTCTTCGTTCTACCAAACCCCCTCCCAAACCTGCCCCCCCTCTCAAGTCACAGATCCCAGACAAAGAGGAAGGTTCAGCCAAAGGAACGAGGTTCAGAAAAAAGTCTCCTCTCGGGGTTTTGAGGTGGTTGTGGAGGTTTCTTCCTGAATTTGCTGCCTCCCTCAGCAGCTCTCTGGGAGAGCAGGACAGAGCCAAGGATCCGACCCTTCCCACTCACTCCCTGGCTGCTGCTCAGGGGAAAATGAGCTATCCCAGAGGGAATCCTGTAAATCCAGTGTTTTAATCCTTCCCTGCCATCCGCCTTCCACGCCTGGCACCTCCCCAGCCTCCCCCTTCCCATGGGCACCGGGGATTTCCTGCAGCTCTCCCCGGGGCTGGGGCTGGGGTTTTGCCTGGATTAAGCAGTTCACCAGTCAGAAAGGTGGAAAACATCACTGCCTGCTCCCAGGGAGAGGATTGCAGCATCGCTCCCGAGCTCAGGGATTTCTCTGCCCACAGGAGGAGGGTGGATATTTTTTTTCCCGTTTTTTTATAGAAACCCATCTCAGCCCCGTTGCCCCAGTTCTGGGAGCAGAGCCTGAGTGGGAAGGTGGCTGTGGCAGCAGCTCTGTCCCTGTGTCCCCACAGCACAGGGGTCAGGCTGTGACGTTCTCCAGCACCTTCCCCTCTCAGGGGGTTCTCTCAGGGGTACCAGGGATCTCCCCTTTCCCCAAAAAATCAGCCCCTCCCCGGGACAGAACAAACAAGCTGGGCCTCTGCTGCTGCCTTACCTGCCCCGCCTGCAGGCTCCCCCCGCTCCCCTCGGCACCTCCCGGCTTCTCCTCACCCCCTTTCCCTGTCCTTGCCCCTTTTCCCATCCCCTTTTTCCCATCCTGACCCCTTCTCCCTCCCCCTTTTCCCCATCCTCCCACCCCGTTCCCGTTTCGCGCGTCCCTTCACGCTCCCGGTGAATTTATGGGAGCCCCGTCTGCTGGGCGAGGAGGGGAGGGGGCTGCCCCCCTTGTGGGGTGCCTCTGCACCCCAAAAAAGGGAAAAAGAGGGGGGACCTGCCCTCCTGAGCCTCTCCCCACCTTTCAGAGCAGGGCTTGGCCAAATCAGCTGAGTGAAGGCACGGAATCTGGGGCAGAGCTGTGCAGCCACAGCTCCATCCTTCCTCCCTGGCCTCCCGAGGACCACGTGGCCTCTGCCTTGTGTCCAAAGCAAAAAAAAAAAGCTGCATTTTGAGGCTAAAATCCAGGGAATCTGCTCAAGGGCAGGGCCTCCTCCCAGATGTTGAGGCAGGGCCTACCAAACCCTGGATGTTGCTGCAGCAGATTTAGGAAGGGGGACACTGCTCGGCTCTGTGGTGCCTTGTTGCTTGGTAACACTTCTCAGGAGGTGGAGCTGAAGCCAGAGTGGGTTTGGAGCCTGATTTTCTGTCACAGCTCAAGGCACCAGGAGCGGAGCAGCCCCAGTACCTGCTGCTCGTCCTTCCCTGGGAAACAGGCTGCCCTTTTCCCTTCCCACTGCTCCAAAAACATCCCCTGGCATCCCCACCCTCAGGCAGGGTGGTGGAGGAGGGTGAATTCCCCATCATCCATCACCCAGCTGGGAGCAGAGCCACAGCTCAGCCTGAGCTTGTCCCCATCCAGCACACGCAGCAGGGAGCCCCTCGCTCTCTGCCCCTCTGTTCTTCCAGAGGAAAGGAGACTCCCCCTGAGCCCTCGGGGGTCCCCTTCCCCCCTTCCTCTCCACCTCCTGTCACCTCTCTCTCCCCTCTCACCACTCGTTTGGCACCACCGGGGCTGGGGGGCCGCGGGCTCTGCGTGGCAGCCATGATGTCGGATCACTCACTGTCACTCTGTTTTTGTTTTTTTTTTTCTTTTCTTTTGTTTGTTTCGTTTGTTTTTTATTTTTTTTTCCCTGTCTTCATTTTTGCATGCCACTGTTCTTCTGTATTGCAGCCACAGTAGAAGCGGTAGAGGCACGGGAAGGTATGGCTAGAACCCGGCGAGAGACTCAAACCATCTCCGTGTGTGCGTGCGCTCATCCTCAAGAGCTTGACCCAAAGCCCTTTTAACTGAAGCTTTTTTTTACTCTTGCATCACCAGAAGTTGGGGGGAGGCCCTGCTGGGAAGGAAAAAAAACCAAACAAACAAAAAACCCACCCCCCAGGGGTTTGGTTCAAGGCTGTTTGCAGCTCCATGAGTTTATTCCTTCGTGGAACAGTTTATTCCTCATTTCGGAGCTGCCCGAGCTGTTCCTGCCTCCAGCAGCTCCAGAGACCTTGGGGTTGAGCTCCTGCAATCTGCCAGCACCAGCAAAACCCTTAAAAACCAGAGTTTTGTGGTGCTGGTCCTTCCCCACAGCCAGGCCGAGGTGGAGAGGCGATTCTCTGCCTGCAGAGTGTAGGGATGACAGATCCCTGAGGATTTTTCCTCCACGCAGCTCTCTGCAGAGGCTTTGCTTACCAAAGGAAGTTGTTTGTGAGCCAGCCAAGCCCTTGTTAAAAAAGAATCTGGCACAGCCTCCCCTTCCTTAAATTCTCCGTAGCACAAAGGAGTTTCATGTTTGGCCCGTGTCACCAGGGCCAGGGGATGGAACAGGGACACAGAATTCCCTCAGTGTGGGATTCATCCCTTCCCAAATCTGCCCTGTGTGTCTCCTGGTCATGCAAGAAATTTTTTTTTGCCTTTTGTGATCCAAGGACTAGCTGTTCCCTCTCCTGGTGTTGCAGTTGTGTGGTTTGTGTCGGAGTTCAGAGCCTTGTGGTGGTGTCTTTGTTCTGTCCTTCTGGGTTTTGCCTTTCTTATTTAATTTATTTTTTAGTTTCTTTTTTTAATTGTTGGTTGTTTTTTTTTTAGTGTCGTGGTTTTTTTCAGCTTTGAAATTTTTTTCCTGAGATTTTTTCACTCTCTGGGGACAGCAAGCACTTGTCTGGTTTATCAAGTTCCTCCTGTTCTATTGAAAGAGAGGGGGAGGTTTGGGATATTGGGAGGAAATTCTTGCCTGTAGTGGGGTGGAATTCCCAGAAAAAAAAGCTGTGGCTGCCCCATCCCTGGAAATGTCCAAGGTTTTTTGGGGGGGATTGAACCTGGGATCAGTGGAACCCTGCCCATGGCAGAGGGTGGAAGTGGATGATTTTAATCTCCCATCCGAAACCATTCTGTGGTTCCGTGAAGAGCTCTGAAGGAGCAGAGCAAATCCTAAACCTCTCCTAAAAAAAACCAAAAAACAAAAAACAAACCACAAAAGCACAAAAAACCCCAAACAAACAAAAAACCCAAACCAAAACAAAAAAAAAAGACAAAACAAACCAAACCAAAAAAAAAAAAATCAAAAGAACCCCACAAAAACAAAACACCAAAACAAAACAACCACAAAAACCACCAAAAAAGACCAAAAAACCCAAACAAACAAAAAAACCCCAAACAAACAAAAAACCCAAACCAAAACAAAAAAAAGAGACAAAACAAACCAAACAAAAAAAAATCAAAAGAACCCCACCAAAACAAAACAAAACAACCACAAAAAACCACCAAAAATACCAAAAAAAGACGAAAAAAACCCCAAACAAACAAAAAACCCCGAAACAAACAAAAAACCCCAACAAAAAAGAACCAATCCCCCCCAAAAAAAAAAAAACAAAAAAAACCCCAAAAAAACAAAACCAAAAACCACCAAAACAAAAACAAACAAAAAAAACCCAAAAAAACCAAAAAACACCAAAAAAACCAAAACAAAAACAAAAACAAAAACAAAAAAAAAAAAAAAAAAAAACCTTCTAATCCTCCTCTCAGGACATCAACCCAAATCCTAAACTTCACTCCCAGAACCCATCCACCAACACCAAAAAAAACCCCTAAAACCCCAGCCAGGTGCTTCCCGTCCCCTCCTATCCCCTTTGCTGTCTGCCGTGTGCCGGAGCGCTCCTCCGGAGCTTGGGGAGGGGCTGGGAAAAAACCCAAAAAACCCACCCAGACCCCTTCCTGACGGTCTCTCCCCTCTCTTTGTGCTCCCTCTCCCCCCGCAGCCATCCGAGGCTTCTCCCCGCAGCACAAGATCCGCAGCTTCGAGGAGGCGCGGGGGCTGGACCGCATCAACGAGCGGATGCCCCCGCGCAAGGATTCGCTGCACTCGGACGGCCCCGTCAGCCTGGTGAGCTCGAACTCTGCGGACAAGAACGGCGGCAAGAAACCCCAGTGAAAGGGTTCCCCGCCCGGCTGGAGGAGGAGGAGGAGGAGGCGAAATTTCATGGATTTTATTTATTTATTCTTCTTCTTCTTCTTCTTCTTCTCGGGGGTGTTGGGGGTTGGGGGCAAAAGGGGGAGGAAGCGATTTCTTCGCCTTGGAGGCACGGCCGTCAAATCCGAGTCCTGTGAGAAAGCGACCATTTTGTAAATTTTAATTTTATTTTATTTTTTTTTTTTAATTTATGTTGGGGTATATATATATATAAAAACGTCCTTTTTTTTTTTTTTTTTTTTTTTTTTGTTTGAATTTAGAAACCAATCCAACTGCTTGTGCATCCCGGGAATTTTTTTTTTATTTTTAATTTAATTTAGAAACCAATCCAACTGCTTGTGCATCCCGGGAATTTTTATTTTATTTTCTTTTGAATTTAGAAACCAATCCAACTGCTTGTGCATCCCGGGAATTTTTTTTTTTATTTTTAATTTAATTTAGAAACCAATCCAACTGCTTGTGCATCCCGGGAATGTTGTGCTGTCCCAGCTGCCCCCTCCCCCGAGAGGCCAAACCTCTCTGTCAGGGGGGGTTGGATTAAAGAAAAAAACCAACAAAAAATCAGTCAAACCAGGCAACTTGGGTCGTTGGCTTTGGCACAATTTGGAATTCGCCCGAGCTTTCCAAAGCAGGTCCTTCCCCTTCAGGATACGGTTGGGTTGGTTTGTTGTTTTTTTTTCCTTTTTCACACCTGTTTTCTTCCCAGATTTTTCCTGTTGTTTCCTTCCACCTCCTGCCTACCTGCAGCTGCTGCTTTAGCACCCAATTCCCTGGAAGGGGAGGCAGATTGCTGGGATCCATCCCTCTTTGCCAAGGTGACAGCCAGGGGTAGCTCCAGAGGAGGATTCCAGGGTTGGTGACACCAATCCCAGCACCTTTTCCTTCAGGAATTCAGCCAGATCCCAAAGGAAAAGAAGGGAGAAGGTGGGGGGAGTGCTGCTCTTCCTCTTGGAGCAGCCAGTGTGTGCAGAGCAGAATTCCCTTGGGAACCCCTCTGATTCAGAGCAGAATTCCCTCGGGAATCCCTCTGATTCAGAGCAGAATTCCCTTGGGGATCCCTCTGATTCAGAGCAGAATTCCCTTGGGAACCCCTCTGATTCAGAGCAGAATTCCCTTGGGAACCCCTCTGATTCAGAGCAGAATTCCCTTGGGAACCCCTCTGATTCAGAGCAGAATTCCCTTGGGAATCCCTCTGATTCAGAGCAGAATTCCCTTGGGAATCCCTCTGATTCAGAGCAGAATTCCCTTGGGAACCCCTCTGATTCAGAGCAGAATTATCTCTGCTGATCCTTGGGAAAGCTGCAGGGCCTGAGTTTTAAAGGAAAAGGGGGAGATTTGTCCCCTGGGGGGCTGCAGCTCCCACCAGCACGGGGCACATTCCCTGTTCCCAGCTCTGCCATCAGCCCTGGCTGAGCACTTCGGGGGGTGGGGGACAGGGTGGGCCCCCCAAATGTCACCTCCCTGTCCCCCAGCGGGGGCTTTGCTTGGTTTGGGGCATCACCCACCCTGGGGAGCTCAGCCTTTCCTGGCAGCTGATAAAAGTTTGGGATGGGATGGGATGGGTGGGGCACTGCTGCTTTGGGAGATGGGCACTCACTGCTGTTTTTGGGAGATGGGGCACTCACTGCTGTTTTTGGGGAGATGGGGCACTCACTGCTGTTTTGGGAGATGGGGCACTCACTGCTGTTTTTGGGGAGATGGGCACAGCTCGTTTGGGGAGATGGGGCACTCACTGCTGCTTTGGGAGATGATTGGGCACTGCTGTTTTTGGGAGATGGAGCACTCACTGATGTTTTTGGAGATGGGGCACTCACTGATGTTTTTGGAGATGGGCACTGCTGTTTTGGGGAGATGGGCACTGCTGTTTTTGGGAGATGGGCACTGCTGTTTTTGGGGAGATGGGGCACTCACTGATGTTTTTGGGAGATGGGGCACTCACTGCTGCTTTGGGAGATGGGGCACTCACTGCTGTTTTTGGGAGATGGAGCACTCACTGATGTTTTGGGAGATGGGGCACTCACTGCTGCTTTGGGAGATGATTGGGCACTGCTGTTTTGGGAGATGGGGCACTCACTGCTGTTTTGGGAGATGGGGCACTCACTGCTGTTTTTGGGAGATGGGGCACTCACTGCTGTTTTGGAGATGGGCACAGCTCATTTGGGGAGATGGGGCACTCACTGCTGTTTTGGGAGATGATTGGGCACTGCTGTTTTTGGAGATGGGCACTGCTGTTTTGGGGAGATGTGGCACTCACTGCTGTTTTTGGGGAGATGGGGCACTCACTGCTGTTTTGGGAGCTGCAGCTCGGTGCTGGTGGCAGGGCAGCCCCCCAGGCTGGGGAGCAGGGAGGGGTTGGAGTGCAGAACCGAGTGGATCTGGCAGGAATTCCGGCAGGGTGTTCTGGGCAGGGATCCTGGGGGTTCCCAGGGGACACCCCCGGGGTGTTGTCAGGGATTTCGGGGTGGGAGCTGAGCACTCTGTGCCTCTGAGCGTTCTCCCACCTAAACCGGGAGTGCTGGGGAGGGGATTTGTGAGATTTCCCATGGGAGCTGTGTCCCCAGCAGCTCCCGGAGCAGCCCCCTCCAGCTTTCCCTTTCCCCCCTTCCTCCCGTGCTCTCCGCAGCCTCTCCCAGGGGATCTTTGCCAAGGCTTTCCCTGGATCTTGCTCTCTTCCCTCGGCGATTCCAGCGCCGGAGGGAAAACAGCAACTTCCCAGGAAGCTTTCAAATTGTCTGAGGCTCACACGTCACCTAATCCCACGGGGCTGTTTAGGATTCTGCCAGCAGACCGCTGGGTTTCCACACTTTTCAGTCACATGCCTCCACTTTCCCCTTGATTTTTTTTTCCTTTTTTTTTCTCTTTTTTTTGTTTATTTTTCCCCCCTTTGATCCCTTTTTTTTTTTTTTTTACCACGCCCACCGCTTGGCGAAAAAAAAAAAAAAAAAAAAAAAAAAAAGCGCGAGATGTTCGGAGCCAGCTTCTCTCCCCACACCCCACCCCCCCCGCCAAGTCCGAGGAGTGGGGCCAAAAAAAAAAAATTTTGCCTTTTGTCTGTGAGTTCTTTTCCTTTGTCCTTTTTGCAGGGCCTCCCTGTGAGCGCGGTGAGCCCCGTGTGTGTGGTACCCGGGCGGCGCAGAGCCGCGCCCGGGGCTGCCCGTGCATGTTCGGGCGTGTTGTGCTGACCCAGGCTGGGATCTCACCAGCCGAGCCGCCAGGTTTCAGTCGGGATGGAGTCGGGATGGGAATTGCGGGACCGCCCCCGAGCCCGAGCCCGGCGTGGAGGGGTCAGCAGGGCCCGGCCCCGCCGCGCTTTGCTCGGCTGGCGGTTCGTCCCCTCCCCGCCCCTCTCCTGCCGATTCCCCCCTCCCCAAAATCCTCTTTGGGCCTTTCGTGGTTTGGGGGGCTCAGATCCGTCCCCCAAATCCTTGGGGCTGCTGGAGCTGCAGCTGCCCGGCGTCCCAGCTCTGGAGAAGGTGGCCAAGGGCTGGGTGTTGGTTGTCCTGGCCCTGGAGAAAGTGGCCAAGGGTGGGATTTGTTCCCCCCTTAACCCTGGGGCTGCTGGAGCTGCACCTTCCCAGCATCCCAGCCCTGGAGAAGGTGGCCAAGGGCTGGGAGTTGGTTGCCCCAGCCCCAGAGATTTTGGCCACCGGCTGGATTTTGGTTGCCCCAGCCCCAGAGATTTTGGCCAAGGGCTGGGAGTTGGTTGCCCCAGCCCCAGAGATGGTGGCCAAGGCTGGATATCAGTTGCCCCAGCCCCAGAGGAGGTGGCCACGGGCTGGATTTTGGTTGCCCCAGCCCCAGAGATGGTGGCCAAGGGCTGGGAGTTGGTTGCCCCCGTGTCCCTGTGACACACGTGCGTGTCACACTGCCATTTCCCCTCTTTTCCCCTTCAGTCAGCCCCCGGGGGGGGTGAGGAGCAGCGATGGGGCTCTGGGTGCTAATTACCCCCTCAATTAACGCCCCCTCCTTGCTGGGCCTCCCCTGCACAGCCCCGAGCTCCCCCCCCCTCCCTCCCCTCTTTTGGGGACAACCCGGGAGCAGAACTCCCTGCCCCCACCCCCACCGCGGCAAACCAAAAACAACAACCCAGAAACGCCCCCAAATTCCCCTTTTTTTCCTCCTTTTTCCCCTCCCCAGCGCCTCGGGGCTGGGCTCGCCTCCCACCCCTCCCCTCCCAGCTCCCGCCCGTCCCTTCCCCGCCCCGGCTGCCACCTGGAGCTTGGACCCCCGGGATTGTGGGGAGCCCAGGGGTCCCGGGGGAGCCCCCCCCGAGCCCCAGGGAGCCCCCAAACCAGGGAAAGCCCCCACCTCCCCGCAGCCTGGGTTGTTTTTTGCATGTTCTAGCAAGGTGCATGTCCAAGGAGGGGAGTCGGCAATGGGGCGGGTGCTGGGTTGAGTTCAAGCTGAAATTTTTCCTTTTTTTTTTGGGGATTGGGAGAACCCCTCTGGCTGCCTCTGGCACAGATCCCACCCGGCCAGGGATGCAGATCCCACCAAACCTCGGCCAGGGAGGAGCTGAAGCCCTCCAGGGGTGCAGTGATGGGTGATTTTTAGGGTTCTCGATGCTTCTGAAGGATCATACGCCCGTTGCCTGGAGACTGCCTCCTTTTTTTTTTTTAATTTTGACTTTTATTTCTCGCTTTTTTTTTTTTTTTTTTTTTTTTTTTTAGTTCTGTCGAAAGGAGAAAAAAAAATATGGTGAAAAAAATGTTATTTATTGGCAGAAATTATTTAATATAATTTCTTCTCTTTTTTTTTTTTTCTTTTTGTGAAACAAGGAATGAAATTTGTTTAGAACCGTCTCGATGTAAATCGGAGTCATCTTTAAGGAGGAAAAAAAACAAAAAAAAAAGAAAAAAAAAAGTTAAAAATTGACACAGTCACTGGGCTCCGCTGTGGTTTTTTTTGAGGGGTGAAGAGGATTCCTGTGCTGCCAGGAGGGAGGATTTGGGGGGGTTTGAGGGCTGGGGCAGCATCTCCCAGCCCCCAGCAGCTCGGCACGGGCGGAGCGGCGTCTCCCGGCGGGGTTTGGAGAGCTCTCGGCTCCTCCTCGTCCTTCCCCGGGTGAATGCCGCGGGGCCGGCGGCGGCGGGGCGGGAGGTGCCGGCTCCTGTCCCAGCCCGGCTCCTTCCCCGGCACTTTGGGGGTTGTTCCCTCCACACACAGAGAGGGAATTCGGGGGTGGATCCAAAGGGTCACGGCTCCGAGGCCGGGCTGGATCCTGCCCAGGGATGCATCCCCTGTCCTGCACCCCTGTCCTGCATCCCCGTCCTGCATCCCCGTCCTGCATCCCTGTCCTGCATCCCTGTCCTGCATCCCCGTACTGCATCCCTGTCCTGCATCCCTGTCCTGCATCCCTGTCCTGCATTCCTGTCCTGCATCCCTGTCCTGCACCCCTGTCCTGCACCCCTGTCCTGCATTCCTGTCCTGCATCCCCGTCCTGCATCCCTGTCCTGCATCCCTGTCCTGCATCTCCTCCTGCATCCCTGTCCTGCATCTCCTCCTGCATCCCTGTCCTGCATCCCCGTCCTGCATCCCTGTCCTGCATCCCCGTCCTGCATCCCCGTCCTGCATCCCCCCCTGCATTCCTGTCCTGCATCCCTGTCCTGCATCCCCTCCTGCATCCCCTCCTGCATCTCCTCCTGCATCCCTGTTCTGCATCCCCTCCTGCATCCCTGTCCTGCATTCCTGTCCTGCATCCCCCTCCTGCATCCCCGTCCTGCATCCCCGTCCTGCATCCCTGTCCTGCATTCCTGTCCTGCATCCCCGTCCTGCATCCCCTCCTGCATCCCCCCCTGCTCCCCCCATCCCCGGGTGCTCTGTGTCTCCCCCCTCTGCCTTCCCCTCCCGGGATGATCGCTCCCCTCTCCCCGAGCCCCAGCCGAATGTCCGGGCTGAGCTCTGCAGGGCTCCAGGGGCGTTATCCCGCTCACGGCAGCTTTTCCTCTGGGAATTCCGTCTCCCGCCTGGCGCTGGGCTCCCCGCGTGCTCCGCGCTCCCCACCTGCTCCTCCCGACAGCTCCGGATGCATCCCGGGCGTGCCCGGGCCGGGCCGCTCCGGCTCTCCCACCCTTCCCCTGGGTGTTCCCACCAACACCCAGGGGAGCCCCCGACCCCCTCCCCAGCACCGCTGCGGGACCCCCGCGCTCAGCCCCGGGGGGCTCCCGGCGCATCCCTGCCCGCGGGAGCATCCCGGGATGGGGCCGCGCGTTCCCGGCTGGCATCGCCGCGCTGAGCAAACAGGAAACACTCGGCCTTTGTTAATCCCGGCCCGGGCCGCGCGTTCAATATTTATCTGTGCGCGGAGGCTGGCGCTGGGAGCCGCGGGGAGGGAGGGAGGGACCGAGGCAGGGCCGGCGCTGGAGGCTCCTGGCCGCCCGCGGGGACCGCGCGGAGGGAGCGGGAGGTGAGAGGGGGGCGCGGGCGGGGGGTGCGGGAGCCCCCAGGGGGGCTGCGATGGGAGGGGGTCGCTCCTCGCATCGCCAGCGGGTGCGGCGACCTCGGGAGGTGTCACTCGGTGGGGTGGAGGGGACCTGGAGGGGACCTGGAGGGGATGGTGACCCCCCCCCGGCAGCAGGGATGGGGTCGGGGGTCCCCTCGCTGCTTTCAACCCCCCCCGGCCCTGCTGCCGTCGCTGTCCTTGTCACCCCGGGGGTTTCCAGCAGGTTCTGTGTCCTCGCCACGGTGTCCCCAGCTGGCACCAAGGAGCGGCCTCGTTCCCACGGCGTTGGGGTGGGAGCAGGAGGGAGGACACGCGCCCCTGTCCCCGGTGTCCCCCGGTGTCCCCGGTGTCCCCGGTGTCCCCGGTGTCCCCCGGTGGCAGCATCGCAGCCAGGCGGGGCTCCGATGGTCCCCAGCAGCGGGGGGCGGTGGCTGGGAGGGGACCCAGGGGTGGCAGCGAAGCCACCAAAGCCCCGGGAGCTCACGTGGGAGCTCACGGGATGAGGAAGGGCCGGGGCAGCGCCGTTCTGGGGGTGTCAGCACTTTAGGGGAGCAGGAAGCGGCCGGCGGGTGAGCGGGGGGTGCGGGCGCTGCCCGAGGGGGGACAAGGGGCGCCCCCAGAGCGGGGCACGGGGGTCTCACATGGGGGTCCCCGGTGCCCGTATCCCTGGGGGGTGGAGAGATCGAAGGGATGGAGGGGACGGAGGGGATGGGGGTGATGGAGGGGATGGGGGGGATGGGGGATGGGGGGGATGGAGGGGATGGGGGATGGGGGGGATGGAGGGGATGGGGGATCACCCTTGGGAAGGCGGGGGGCAGTGGGGAGGGGGTCTCTGCTCTCTCCGTGCCCCACCCCGGCGCTCAGAGGTCCCCAGCAGCACCGACCCCGCTCCTCGCCTCAGCCCCGATCCCCACCCCGCCCTTCCCTCCCCGTCCTCCCCCGAAAATCCCCTCCGAGTCCCCGTCTCCATCGCGCCGGGGGGGGCCGGCGGCGCCGGGCTGGCCCCGTTTCGTAAGCGGGGGCCGGGAACGCGTGCGCGGGGCGTGGGATGAGTTCAGCCCCTTGGCCCCGTTCCCTGGATCCCATCCCTGGAAATGTCACTGGAAACTCTGAATGGGCCGGGCCCGCTCCAGAGCGGGGAGCGCTGGGGGGGGCAGCGCACCCCGGGGGGACCGGGGCACACGGGGACCCAAGGCCGGGGAGGACGGCGGCTCCCGGGGGATGCTCCTGGGGGGCTCTCCCCGCCAGCCCCCCCGCCGGACGCGCTGAGCCCTCCCCGCTCCTTCTCCCGGCGAAGTTCGTGCCGCGGATTTTTCTTCCCCGCCGCTCGCTGCTCCGTCCCGCTCGCCCCGGGGCTCCCCAAAACCCCGGCGCTCCCCGGGGGTCCCCGTTGGCACCGCGCAGGAGGTAAGGGCCGGCTGGGGGAGCCCCGAGGGGACCCCCGGGGACAGGTTTTGGGGGGCGCGGCAAAGGAGGAGAAGGATGGGGCCGAGCTGGGAATGGCGAGGAGGTTTTGGGGTGCGCTGGGGGGCTGAGAGCCTGCACCCCGCTTTCCGTGCCCCGGGGCGCGTCCTTCCCTGTTCCTCAGTTTCCCCGCGGGGGTGATTAACGTTAATTACAGCCTTGGGGCTGCGGAGCCTCCGGCGCTGTGGGGACCAGGGAGCCGAGGGGTCGCCAGCCCGACCGGGGGGGGTCCCACAGACACCGAGGGCACCGTGCCGGGCTGGCACCCCCCGGGATGCCCCCCGGGATGCCCCGTTTGAGGCGGGGTCTGGCCCTGCCGGGCACCTGCGGTGCCACGGTGGGGACGGAGCGGTGACGGAGCACAGGTGTCCCCCCACGGCCCCGGGGCTGCGCTCGCCTCCGGAGCCACCCCGGTGTCGGGAACGGCTCCGGGGGTCCCGTCCCCCCCCCCAGCTGCCCCCCGGCCGGCCCGCGGTGAGTCACAGCATCGCCCTCCCGGCGGGCGGTGCCGGGCTCGGCCGCGCCTTCCCCGTCCCTCCGTCCCTTCTCTCTCCCTCTCTCCCTGTTTGCGCTGCAGGGCGGGGAAATATTTCTGCCCTGTCGTGTTCCCGGCGCTGGCAGCGCTCCCGGGCGGGCGACGCCGCTGCCGCCACGTGCCCGGGCGGGAGGGCACCGAGCCGGGATGCCGGGATGCCGGGCCCACGGGGAGGCGGCGCAGCCATCGCCCCGACCCGCCCCGGGCTGGATCCATCCCCGCAGAGCCGGGACAGGGCCAGGGGGTCTGGATCCGCACGGAGGAGGCGGTGGGGACCCGTGCCAGGGCTGGCTCGGGACAGGAACAGCCGCTTCCCCTGGCACCGCCCGGCTCCCGCAGCTGGGGACGCCGCGGTTGCCGCCCCACCGCGATCGCTCTGTGCCCCTCTGGGATGCTCCCAGCGGTGGGGCTGGCGGTGCTCCAAGCCCCCATCTCTCTGGGAATGCCCGGCAAGCAGGGACACGGCGCTCCCCGTGAGCACAGCGGCTTCTCCCGCAGGGCAGCCCCGGGGCACCATCCCGGACCCCCGCAGCCATGGCGGGGCGGCTCCTGCCCCCTGACACCGGCCCCGCTCCGGGTGTTGAGGACGTTCCGCGCCTCCAGCCACCCCCGCGGGTGTCCCCGCAGCCCACGGGGACACGGGTGAGTGCGGCTGGGGCTGTCACACGCTGGGGCGTTCATGGGGGGCTGCACCCCTCCAATCCTTTCCCCCCCTCCCACCTGCGCTGCCCCCCGTGCCAGCCCCTCCCTGCCCCACAGGTGCCCGTCATCCACCACCGCGGCTCCAACACCCTCAACTTCCACTTCCACGACGCGGAGAGCGGCGGCACCGCCGGGAGCGGCCAGGGAGCTGCCAAGAGCCCAGGTAGAGCCCTGAGCGTCCTGGGGACACCCCTGGGGGCTCCCCCGAGCCGTGCCCACCCGGGCCGTGCTCCCCCGAGCCGTGCCCACCCGAGCCGTGCCCACCCGAGCCGTGCCCACCCGAGCCGTGCTCACCGAGCCGTGCTCCCCCGAGCCGTGCCCACCCGGGCCGTGCTAACCGAGCCGTGCTAACCGAGCCGTGCCCACCCGAGCCGTGCCCACCCGAGCCGTGCCCACCCGGGCCGTGCCCACCCGAGCCGTGCTCACCGAGCCGTGCTCACCCGGGCCGTGCCCACCCGAGCCGTGCTCACCGAGCCGTGCTCACCCGAGCCGTGCCCACCCGAGCCGTGCTCACCGAGCCGTGCTCACCCGAGCCGTGCCCACCCGAGCCGTGCTCACCGAGCCGTGCTCACCCGAGCCGTGCTCACCCGAGCCGTGCCCACCCGGGCCGTGCTCCCCGAGCCGTGCTCACCGAGCCGTGCCCACCCGAGCCGTGCCCACCCGGGCCGTGCTAACCGAGCCGTGCCCACCCGAGCCGTGCTCACCGAGCCGTGCACACCCGAGCCGTGCCCACCCGAGCCGTGCCCACCTCGTCTCCAGTGAACGAGTGGTACCAGACGTGGCCGGCCAAGGAGAGCCCCCCGGTGCCCGCCCACCCCACCCCCAGCCCCAGGGCTGCCCCCGGACGGCCCCCGGGCTGGTCAGCGACCTGGACCAAGGACAGCAAGCGGCGGGAGAGGCGCTGGGTGAAGTACGACGGCATCGGGCCCGTGGACGAGACGGGGATGCCGCTGGCCTCGCGCTCGGTGAGTGGGGGCGCGGGGCGGGGGCGTCACCCCGCACTGTCACCCCCTGACCGCCCCGATGTGTCCCCCCCGCCCCCAGAGCGTGGACAGCCCCCGGGACTGGTACCGCAGCATGTTCCGGCAGATCCACCGCAAGCTGCCAGGTGAGCCCCGGTGCGGGCCGGGCACGGCTCGGCTCGGCTCGGCTCGGCTCACCTCCTCCATCCTCCAGAGCCCGACTGGGACACCCATTCCTGCCCCGCCACGGCGCCTCCGTCGCCCCCCAAACCGCGGAGGAGGGGGTCCGCCCCGGCCCAGCCCCCCGGGATGCCCAACGGGGCGGATTGGTGAGCGCGGCACCGGGACCGAGCTGGGGGGGGGCCCGCGGGGTGGGGGCTGCGGTGGCTGAACCCCCTCCCTGCCCCCCGCAGGACCCGCACCGCCCAGCCCGGCAGCATTTTCGACTACGAACCGGGGGAGTTCTGCGGGCAGGAGCAGGTAAGGCAGGGGCTGGCACAGGGCGGGGTGGGCACCGCGGTGGGCACGCACCCCTGACCGGCCCCTCGCCCTCGCCAGGCCCCGGCAGCAGCGCGGCCGAAGCGAGCTCAGTCCATCGAGGTGAGGCGCTGGTGGCCCGCGGGGGGCAGGGGGTGGCAGAGGGGTCCCGGTGCCCGCGGGCGGTGCCAGCCCCGGCCCGCCACGGCCCCGCCCTGCCCCCGCAGGTGCTGCTGGAGCGGGAGCTGGAGCAGCTCAGCGAGGAGCTGGACAAGGACATGAGGGACATGGAGAGGCGCCGGACCCCCCGCCAGGTACCCCCGGACCCCTCCTGCTGCCCCTTGGTCCCCACAGGGCACAGCCAGCTGTGGGCACACCCAGCTGTGGGCACATCCAGCTGTGGGCACAGCCAGCTGTGGGCTCAGCCGTTGTGCGAGGCGTGGACCTGCACGTGGTGGGGTGCACAGCTGGGGGCCGGTGTGGCTTGCACATCTGGATTAATGCCTGGGTGGGTGCGTGCACACCTGGGTGCCTGCACGGCCGGACGTGTGCACAACTGGATGCCTGCACAGCTGGATGTGTGCGTGGCTGGATGTGTGCGTGGCTGGATCCCTGCACATCTGGATGCCGGCACATCTGGATGCCTGCGCAGCTCGGTGCCCGCCTGTCTGGGTCCGCGCACATCTGGCCCCACGCAGGGGCTGCTCAGCAGCCCGGGAGCCGTGGCCGCGGCTGTGGGGCTCTAGGACCCAGCCCGTCCGTCCGTCCGTCCGTCCGGCGCTTCATTGGCGCAGCCGAGCTGGACTCCTTCGCTTCCCGCCGAGACTCGGCCTCCTGGATGATTAATTTTTCTCTCCCACCCCCTCCCGCTCCTCCCGGCAGAGCCCGGCGGCTGCTCCCACCGCTCGCTCCCCTGCTCCGGCCTCCCCGGCTGCTCGGTGAGTTCGGCGGCTGCCGCCACCCCCCCGGACCCCCCCAAAATCCCCCTGCTCGAGCCGAGGGACGGGACCCCGCCCTGGGGGTGGCGGGCGGGTGGTCCTTGCAGCGGGGTGGGAGCCCCCAGGCATCCCCCGGGATCCCCCCCAGAGCCCGGCACGGGTGGGACCCGGCGCCGGGCCGGCTGCCCGCTGGGTGGGACGGGGCCGGAGCGGGGCTGACCCTTTCCCCCGTCCCCGGAGCGGGGACGCCGTGTCCCGGGGTTTGGCTCCGTCCCAGGGGAGGTGACGGCGCTCGGATTCCCGACCGCGGCGTCCCCGTCCCCTGCAGGGAGGGGACAGCTGTGCCAGCGGGTGCCGGAGCGCCCCGGGATGGGGTGGGGTGGGGTTGGGTGGGCACCCCGGGGTGGGGTGGGCGCACCCAGACCCCTCCGCGCCCCGGCAGCGGGAGGAAAACAAACAAACAAACAAACAAACAAGCGCCTCCTCTTGTAGGACCTACCGTAACCCCCAGGGGCGCGCAGGGCGGGGGGTGGCTCCTCCCCTCCCCTCCCCTCCCCAGCCCCTCCTCCGGCTCGGGGGGCGCATTTGGGCTCTTTCAGTGCCCCCCGGAGCGGGGTTATTCATTAGCAGGGCCGCCCTCCCCGGCTCCGGTGCTTCCTGCTCGGCGGCTGCCGGAAAACTTTGGACCTGCCCTGCTTGGCTGCCTCGGGGACGAGAGAGAGCAGACCCGGGGGGTCCTGGTTCTGGGGGACCCCCCAATATTCTGGTCCGTGGAATTCAGGGATTCTGGTCCTGGAGGACCCCGAATTCCTGGTCCGTGGAACTCAGGGGTGTTGGTCCGTGGGACACGGGAGTTCTGAGGGTCCCTGATGTCCTGGTCCTTGAGACCCAGGGGTCCCGGTCCCTGCAACTCACAGGACCCCCATATCCTGGTCCGTGGAATTCAGGTCCTGGAGGACCCCGAATTCCTGGTCCGTGGAACTCAGGGGTGTTGGTCCGTGGGACACGGGAGTCCTGAGGGTCCCTGCAATTCACAGGACCCCCGATATCCTGGCCTGTGGGATGTGGGGGGTCCTGCCCCCCCGGGGGCAGCAGGGCCAGAGCAGGGAGGGCTCAGGGCAGCGGGGCCCTGCCCCTGAGCCACCACCACCCCACAGGAGCCCCCTGTCACCCCCCCGGCTGTGGAGCCCCCCCGTCACCCCCTGCCCACCTGCCACCCCCGGCATGGAGCGGGCTGGGCTGGGGCTGGCCAGTGAGCGGAGCCACGCAGCCCCCGGCAGAGGTGAGCCCCCCCTCAGCCCCCCTGAGCCCCCCCTCAGCCCCCCTGAGCCCCCCAGCCCTGCCCTGGGGCACCCCGGCTGCTGACACCCCCTCTTCACAGACACCCTCCGGCCAGGGACCCTCCCCAGCTTGTCCGACCTCGGGGACCCCGCGGAGGCCGTCAGGAGGGAGGAGAAGAAGGTGAGGCTGGCGCGGTCCCACCCCGGGGGGATTTGGGGTGGCCGGGTGGGGGGTGCCCCCCTGTAACCTCTCCTCTCCCTCCCCAGATGAAAGCCGCCCGCCTCAAGTTCGACTTCCAGGCTGAATCCCCCAAGTGAGCACCGGGGTCACTCCTGGGGTGCCCCGGGGTGAGGGGTGGGCACGGGGGCAGCCCCGGCAGGCGGGCTGGGGACAGGTGTGACCGTGTCCCCTCGCAGGGAGCTGACGCTGCAGAAGGGGGACATCGTCTACATCCACAAGGAGGTGGACAGGAACTGGCTGGAGGGGGAGCACCACGGCCGCGTCGGCATCTTCCCCTCCAACTACGTGGAGGTGATTCCGGGCTCCAGGGGGCAGCGGGGCCGGGGGTTTGGGGGGGTCCCGGCGCTGCCCCTCACCCGCGTGTCCCGCCCAGATCCTGCCGCCCACCGAGGTGCCCAAGCCCATCAAGGCTCCCACGCTGCAGGTGCTGGAATACGGCGAGGCGCTGGCGCTCTACAACTTCCGAGGGGATCTGCACGTCGAGCTCTCCTTTCGCAAGGTACCGCCGCTCCGTGCCGGGCCGGGCCGTGCCGTGCCGTGCCATCCCGAGCCGTGCTGACCCGCCCTCTCCCCCCGCGGCAGGGCGAGCGGATCTGCCTGGCGCGGCGGGTGAACGAGAACTGGTACGAGGGGCGGATCTCGGGCACCAGCCGCCAGGGCATCTTCCCCGCCACCTACGTGCAGGTGCTGAAGGAGCCGCGGGTCAAAGCCACGGCCGAGGACATCCCCTCCTCTCCCGGCCCCGCCAGCCCCCGGCCCGCCGCCGGATCGCCGTCCCCGCAGCGCTCGCCCGCTCCCCGCATCCCCCAGGCTGCCCCCGCCGGCTCCCCCCGCGAAGCGAGGCGGGGTCCCGGGGTGTCGGGGGGGCGTCCGTCCTCCCCGCGCCACCTCGGTGTCACCTCCCCGAAGCTGCCCCACGCTGGCACCCCCCAGCCCCTTGGTGGCCTCCGCCAGCCCCCCACACCCTGCCCACCCCCAGGAGCCCCGGCGTCCCGCCTGGACCCCCGAGCAGGTGAGTGCCCCCCGGGCAGGGCAGTGCCCCCCGAGTGGGTGAGTGCCCCCCGAGCAGGGGAGTGCCCCCCGGGCAGGGAATTGCCCCCCGAGCAGGGAATTGCCCCCCAAGCAGGGGAGTGCCCCCCGAGCAGGGAATTGCCCCCCAAGCAGGGAATTGCCCCCCGCCCCAGCATCGCCCTCCGGCACCTCCGGGCCTGCGGGCGCTGCCCTGAACCCGCCCCGTCCCTCCACAGCGCGATTCCCCCCCGGGGGCACAAAGCAGCGCCCGGCCCGAGCCCGCCCCGTCCTACAACGGCTCCGAGATCCGCTGGACTCCGTAAGCAGGGCCGGGGGCGTCCCCGGGGCGCGGTGTCCCCTGCAGGGCACGCGTGGGTGGGTGGGCACTGCCCGCGCTTTGTCCCGCAGGTACCGGGCGCTCTACCAGTACCGGCCCCAAAACGCCGACGAGCTGGAGCTGCTGGAAGGGGACCGGGTGGATGTCATGCAGCAATGCGACGACGGCTGGTTCGTGGGTGCGTGGCCAGCGCCTCGGGGACGGGGATGAGGGCGAGGTGCCACCCTCACCCACCTCCCCGCGGTTTTTTTTTCCACGCAGGAGTGTCCAGGAGGACGCAGAAATTCGGCACTTTCCCCGGGAATTACGTGGCGCCGGTGTGACCCGCGGGCGATGGGGGACGCCGGGGGGGTGGGGTGTGGGGCTGGGGGCTTCCCCCTGTCCCCCCCCTGTTGTCCCCGCCGTGTCCCCGCACGGGGGTGAAGCGCCTCCAGCTCCCTCCCGCCCCTATGGGGCTGCCTCTAACAGGGACAAATCCCCCCAGTGCCGGGGGGTCTGCCCCCCAGCCCGGTGCCTTAACCCGCCCCCTCCTCACCGCCGCCCCGGGGGTCGCCCGGGGGGTCCGGGCCTGACCATGACGGCCGTGACCCGGCCCGCGGGTCCGTGTCCGGGAGTCGCCTTCGCTTCTTTCCCGTCATTAAAATCTCAGCTCAGCTCAGCTCAGCCCGACTCCGCCAGTGCCGGGATCGGGGAGGAGCCGCTCCCGGGACACGTCCCACCGGGAGCCGTGGGGCGGGGAGCGGGGGAGGGAGGGCGCTGCGTGGGGCCGCGGGGATCCCCCCCACGCCCACGGGCGGTCCCGCTCGGTGCCGGGGCGGGGGGGCCGTGCCCGCAGCCCGGCCCGGCTCCTCCCGAGGAGGCGGTGCCGTCCCGGGGTCCGCGCTCGGCTCGGCCGCCCCGGTGAGTGCGCGGGGGGCACGGGGGGAGCGGGGGGTGTCCGTCCCTCGGGGGGCCCCGGTGCCCGGGGGGTGCAGAGGGATGTGCGGGCGGGTCACCGCCGCTCTGTCCCCAAGCTCCCCGCCGGTGCCAAGTCCCTGTGTCCCCACGTCCCCGCTCCTCCCGGCATCGCCCGGCGCCGCCGCTGGGGCCGCGGGTGCCAGGCGGCACCGCCGGTGGCACAAAGACGTCGCTGTGCGGCGGGGACAGAGCCCGGAGCGAGCGGGGACACGGGTGGGGAGCGGGGGGCGAGGAGGGGGGCACGGACAGAGCTGGGGACGGGGAAAGAGAGGGGGTACAGGACACGAGGAGGGGAGCATAAGAAAGACGGGGTGCAGTGTCTAGAGTCCAGAGAAGGGTGCAGAGTCCAGAGAAGGGTGCAGGGTCCGGAGAAGACGCCCTGCCCCTTTTGGGGAGTCTGGGCTCGGTGCCCAGCTGGGTGTGGGGGTCCCCGGGCTGCCCAGGGATGCTGAGCAGGGCTGGGCATGGCGAGGGGGTTTGGGGTTTGGGGTTTCCTCCCGGCGCTGAAAGCCCAGCCCAGGAAATTCTTCCGGGCAGCCTCTCAAGCCCCTCTTTGTGCTCTTGGGATTTTTAACATTCCCGGCGGCTGCGGAGCGGGTGCCCGGTTCCGGATGGGGTGCCCGGTTCCGGATGGGGTGCCCGGTGCCGGATGGGGTGCCCGGTTCCGGATGGGGTGCCCGGTGCCGGAATGGGGTGCCCGGTGCCGGATGGGGTGCCCGGTGCCGGAATGGGGTGCCCGGTTCCGGATGGGGTGCCCGGTGCCGGAATGGGGTGCCCGGTGCCGGATGGGGTGCCCGGTTCCGGATGGGGTGCCCGGTGCCGGAATGGGGTGCCCGGTGCCGGATGGGGTGCCCGGTTCCGGATGGGGTGCCCGGTGCCGGATGGGGTGCCCGGTTCCGGATGGGGTGCCCGGTGCCGGATGGGGTGCCCGGTGTCGGATGGGGTGCCCGGTTCCGGATGGGGTGCCCGGTTCCAGATGGGGTGCCCGGTGCCGGATGGGGTGCCCGGTTCCGGATGGGGTGCCCGGTGCCGGATGGGGTGCCCGGTGTCGGATGGGGTGCCCGGTTCCGGATGGGGTGCCCGGTTCCAGATGGGGTGCCCGGTGCCGGAATGAGGTGCCCGGTGCCGGATGGGGTGCCCGGTTCCGGATGGGGTGCCCGGTGCCGGAATGGGGTGCCCGGTTCCGGATGGGGTGCCCGGTTCCAGATGGGGTGCCCGGTGCCGGATGGGGTGCCCGGTTCCAGATGGGGCTGCCCGGCTCTCCCAGGCTGTGCCGGGATGGATGGGGCGGGATCTGCTCTGGATTTTGGGGATGTGGCTGCCCGTTCCCACCCACCCCATGGGAGCCGCTCACCGGGGTGCCACGGGGACCCTGTGCCACCCCCCGGGGGACCCTCATCATCCTCCACGGCTGCGGATGAAGGACTGGGGCCGCTGCTCCTTGCTGGGTGTCGGACCCCGCTGTGCGGAGCAGCGGGACCCGTCCCTCTCCGCCACATCCTCCCCTCCCAACCCCACAGGCTCGGCCCTGCCAGGCCACAGCGGCGGCCCCGCTGCCAAGGCGGCACCGATTTCCTGCCTTGCTGCAGCTCCTGGGAGCGACCTTGGCCGCCTCAGCTGCACCGCCCCGTGCCTGGGACCCCCCGGCCCCGGGGGAGGAAGCCGCCAGCCCCGGGGGACGAGAGGAAGCGGCGGTGGCTGCTGGCACCCTGCGAGGACCTGGGTCCCCTCCCCGGAAGGAACGCGCTGGGGACCCTCGGGGTGCGGTGGTGACAGGGAGGCCCTCGCTGGGTGGTCCGTGGGCAGGAGGAGGGAGGGAGGGACCCTCCGCCTCATCCCCCCGGCACCTGGGACCGCTGACACCCCCCCGCTCCTGCCATGCCGGTGACAGTGACACTGCCCGGCCCGGCCCCGTGGGGCTTCCGCATCTCCGGGGGAAGAGATTTCAGGAAGCCCATCACCGTCTCCAAGGTAGGAGCCGACCCCCCCGCGACGTGTCCGGGGAAGGGAGCCGGGCGGGCCGGGCTGCTCCGGGGAGAGGATCCAGTTTGCTGTCCTTGAGGGATCCTGCTCCGTGGGAACGGCTCCGGTGACTCCCGTGGCTGCCGTGGCCCCCGGGCTGGGCCGGGCCGTGCCAAATTTCCGGGTGTTTTTTGTGTTCCCCTCCTGGCAGAGGGGCTGGTGCGGTTCTGTCCGAGCCCTGGAGGGTCCAGTGGGCGGGGGGGAGGGGGGTTCAGGGGCTGGGGAGGGGTCACCGTCCCACCTCCCCTTCTCCACGGAGGTGACGGAGCACGGGAAGGCGGCCGCGGGTGACCTGCGGCCGGGGGATGTCATTGTCGCCATCAACGGCCAGAGCGCGGCCGAGATGCTCAACGCGGAGGCGCAGAACAAGATCCGGCAGAGCGCCGGGCAGCTGCGGCTGGAGGTGGAGAGGTGGGTGCTGGGGGTCTCCAGCCACCTGGGTGTCCCTCGTCCCCTCGGGGGCCCGTCCCGCCTCTCTAATTAATCACTCGGCTGCTAACGAGGCCGGGCAGCCGACCGGTCCCACTTGGGGACTCAGCCTCTCTGCAGGGCGAGGGTCGCCCCGTGCCCTGCTCGGGGGTTTCTGTGCTCCTGGGGCACATCCCAAACCCCTCTGCCCTCCCTTGGCCCCCCCAGGTGCCCGGTGCCACCTCCCAGCCACACCAACGGGGACACCTCGCCGGAAGGCTTGGCCACGAGCGTCCAGGTGAGCCCTGGGCAGCCCCCGGGCCCCACCCGGGGCCGGTGGCAGCTGCTGGTGTCACCCTGCCCTCCCCAGGACACGCTGAGGATGCCGAGGGAGAGCCGAGGCGCCCTGAGGAGCCTGGAGCCCAGCCTGGCACCGCTGGCCCACCCAGCTGGCAGGGCCAGGTGAGGCTGCCCCGGGCTGAGCGTGGGGCTGGGGGGTGGGGAGGGGGCTGGGGAGGGCCAGGGACCCCCCTGATGTCTCCGTTCTCTGCCCCAGCTCACAGCCCGAGGAGCAGGAGTTCACCTGTCCCAGCCAGGTGAGCAGGGAGCTGGGGGGGGCATCTGTGCACAAAAACCTTCTGAACCCTCAAACCATCCCCGATTTAAACCCCAAACCTTTGCAACGCCAAACCTTCCCCCCTGGAGCCCCCAAACCACCTCATTTTAAACCCCCAAACCACCCCACTCCGAGCCCCCAGCCCACCCCACTCCGAGCCCCCACGGCCCCGTCACTGCCCGGCCCTGCTGTCCCCCGGGCTCCCCGCCTGCCGTGGGTGCCACCGCTGTCCCCTCCCCGGCCTCCCGGGCACCGCCGCACCTGCCCGGGGATGTTTTTTGCTCCTCTTGGCAGCGGCGCCAGCCCGGGGAGGCCAAACCAGTTTGGGGAGGCGCAGCCCCGCTCCCACCGGGGAGTTGGCCGGGCAGGGACCCGCGAGACCCCCGGGAGCGGGATGGGGAAGCGCCGGGGGTGGGATGGGGAAGCGCCGGGAGCGGGGGGATGGAGATGCCCGCGGGGCCGGATGCCTCCTCCACCCCCCCAGCTCAGCCCCAGGACGCCCGCGGCCGCCTCGTCCCTCCCTGCGGGCAGCCGCTGGCTCCGGCCTCGGCGTCTCCCTCCTTTTCCCTCCCTCCCCGCTTTCTCTTTTTTCTTGTTTTTCAAGCCCAAATCGGGAAGAGCCGCGGCCCCGAGCGCGGCCCTTCCCGGATGCCTTTGGCCGCGGCCCCGGCCGCCCCTTGGCTGCTCCGGCCGCCCGCTCCCTCCTTCCTCCGCCGGCTCCGAGGGGTCGCTCCCGGCCCCGCAGGGTCCGTCCCTGCCCCGGGACAGCTCGGACACCCCCGCCGCAGGGTTGGGGACCTGAGGATGCCGAGCCCGGAGCCCCCGTGCTCAAGGGTTCGGCTGCCCTTGGATCCATCCCGCTCCTCCTCGCATCCCGGCCCGGGCTGGATGCCGGCAGGGCCGAGGCCAAGCCCCGGCTCCTCCCGTGCCTAATTTTAGCTCCTCATCCCTCGAGACCCCACGGAGCCTCGGCGCGGCCCCTCTCCCTCTCCGCGGGTCCGGCCGGGGGGGTCCCTGCGCCCACCCCCCCGGGTTCGTTCCCATCTGCGCGGCAGCTGCTGCCGGGAACATCGGGAACTTCCACTTACCCGGGGCTCCGCTGCCCGGCCTCGCCGGGGCCGCTGAGCAGCTGCAGATGGAGGGGAGGGGCGCAGGGGCTGCATTTTGGGGTGGGGGTGCTGCCCTGGCCCCTCTGGGGAGGGGTCCCAGACCCCCCAGCCTGGGTGGGAGGGCAGAAGCAGCTGCCCCATGGAGCATCCCTGCACCCCTCTGCCTTGGGGACAGCCCCCGGGTCCGCTCCGGGTGTGTTGGGGTGCCTGGGGGGGTCTGTGGGCACTCTCAGGCCATTTTTGGGGGGGCTGATGCAGCGCCCCACCCCAGGACATCCATCCCTTCTCCCCCCGCCAGGAGCGAGGACGCCTGAGCCGCCAGAGCAGCTCCCAGGGACCCCCCTGCCCACCCCCAGCGGAGCTCGGAGCCCCCCAGACCCCCCAGACCCCCCTCGGGGAGCGGCGCCTCTCCTCCCCCTCCCCCAACACCTGCCACAGGTACGGAACGGGCTGGGGGCTCTGTGGGGGGACACCGCGGCAGGGAAGCCCCCCACCCCCGTGTCCCCCACGCCGATTCGTCACCCGTGGGTGCCGAGGCAGCCCGTGGAAAGGGTTAACTCACCTGCAGGCAGGTGGGGCCGTGGGAGGGCCGGGCAGGCCGCGGCAGCTCCCGGGCTGGAGGGAGCAGGTGGCGGGCGGGGGCTGGGGTGGATCCCGGAATTCGGGTGCAGGGAACCCCCCCAAAAATAAAAATCCCCCCCAGCCAGGGCTCGGAGCCGGCCATGAGGCGCCTGGAGGAGGACTCGGAGGTCTACAAGATGCTGCAGGAGCGCCGGGAGCTGCGGGCGGCCCCGCGGCAATCCAGCACCTTCCGCCTGCTCCAGGAGGCGCTGGAGGATGAGGAAGGAGGTGAGGAAGGCACGGGGGGAGGTGGAAGGTCTGGCACGGGGGGTCGGGCAGGACCCTGATGGCCTCGTGTGCCCACAGGAGGTCCCGCAGCCGCTTTCCCCAGCCGGCTCTCGGCCGGAGCTCGCAAGCCCGTGGCCGGGGTGCAGAAGCTGCACGTCTGTGAGAAGTGCGGGAGCAGCATCGCGTGAGTGGGGCCGGGGGGCTGCGGAGGGGGTCCCCCGGGGCAGGGTCCGTCCCTGCCGAGCCGGAAAAGGGGCTGCCGGCAGGGCTGGGGTGTCCCGGGGCGGGATGTGTCGCTGAGGATGGAATGAAATGATCCTGGGTGCGGGTGGGGCGGGATCGATCTCGGCCGGGGATCACTGCCGGCGGGGTTAAACCGGGGCTGGCTGTGGGGTGGGAATGGGGCTGGGGGCCTGGGGGTCCCAGGGCAGGATCCACCCCTGCCATCGCTCCCTCAGGCCGAAAATGGGGGTGGTCCCGGGGACTCGGGGGGTCCCAGGGCAGGATCCGTCCTTGCCATCGCTCCAGGGCCACGATGGGGCTGACCCCGGGTGGGAGGGGACACCGAGGACACGCAGTGCCCCCCCCGGGGCTGACCCGCTGTCCCCGCGCCCCCAGGACGCAGGCGGTGCGGATCCAGGACGGCCGCTACCGCCACCCCTCCTGCTACACCTGCGCCGACTGCGGCCTCAGCCTCAAGATGCGCGGCCACTTCTGGGTGGGGGACGAGCTCTTCTGCGAGAAACACGCCCGCCTGCGCTACCAGGGACCCCCGGGAGCGGCCGCGCCCCGCCCGCTGTCCCCCCGCTCCTGAGCCCCGCCCGAGGGGGTCACCGCCAGCGCCCCCCGCCACCCCCGGGGCTGTCCCACCCCGCTGAGGGCACTGCCAGGCCGGGGGTGGGTGGGATTTGGGGGGGGGGGATGCCATGCAGGCGCCCACCTCCAGCCCTTTGTGTGAGGAGCTGGGTGAGCTCTCAGCCTGGGGGGCACCGAGGGGACGTTGTGGGGGGGTGGGGGTCGCTTGTCAGCACTTGGGGACCCCAGAGGGGGCTGGCGCTGCTTGTGCACTGACTGCAGAGGGATTTTCCGAGGAATTAAACCAGATTCTCTATAAATATAATATATATTTGCTCCACTGCCGTGTCTGCTCTGTGCCCCCCTCCCAGGGCAGGGGGGTTTACCCCAAACCCGGGGTGCAGACAGGACCCCCCCAGCACCCCGGGGTGGGGGTCCAGGGCTTGCAGGTCCTTGTCCTGCTCCCGGGAAGGTCAGCGCTGCCCGCAGGGCTGGACGGCCCCTCCCTGCTCCCGGCGTCGCTGGGAGGTGTCCGCGTTTATTGGGGGTTGTTGGCCGAGGCCTTTGTCCTGCTCCGGGTGCTCTTATCGCGCCCGCGTGCAGGGAGATGGCTTCGCTGTTATCGGGGCTTCGCTCTTATCGGGGCTTCGCTCTTATCGGGGCTTCACTGTTATCGGGGCTTCGCTCTTATCGGGGCTTCGCTGTTATCTGAGATTCGCTGTTATCAGCGGCCTGGGAGGGACCTGTCCCTGCCCGTGTCCCTCCGCGGCAGGGACAGCCAGGGCCGCCCCCTCCCCTCCTGCCTGGGGTCTCACCGGGGTCTGTTTGGGGTCTCTCTCACCGTGGAATTCCCGATTAATCATCCCAGAGCGGCTGGGGCTGCCCCCGGACCCCCGGCAGTGCCCAAGGCCGGGCTGGACGGGGCTGGGAGCACCTGGGGCAGGGGAAGGTGTCTGGATGGGCTTTAAGGTCCCTTCCCACCCCAAACGTTCCACGGCTCTATGACACCCAGGGAGGGAGGAGGAGGATGATGATGATGATGATGATGATGATGGTCCTGCCCTCCTCCCGCCCTCTCCGCACGGCGAAGAGAGGCGGAAAGGCTTTGGAGCCCTCCCGGGATAACACAGCCGGGGCTGGGGGCACAGGGGCTGCCCAGGCGGGGGGCGGCACAGCCCCCCACCCCCGCCCCGCCCCGGGGCTGTGCCGCCCCCCGGCGCTGCCCCATAAAGGAGCGGAGGAGCAGCAGGCCCCGTGCCCGGCTCCCGGTGCTCCCAGCCCCGTTCCCGGTTTTCCCCCCTCGCTCCCGGTGCCTCCCGAGGATGCTGCGCCGCCGCGGAGCCTTCACGGTGCGGCCGCTCCGCGGTGACCTCGGTGAGTCCCCCGGGGCCGTGGGGGACCCCCCCGCTCCCCGCTTGGATTGGGGGTTCCCTCGGGGTCTCCAGCCGGCCAGGATCGTGCAGGAGGGGATCCCCTCCGCCTGTTTTGAGGTGTCTGTGCTGGAGAGGGAACCTGGGGTCCCCAGAACCCCAGCTGGTGTTGTCTGTGCTGGAGAAGGAACCTGGGGGGGTTCCCTGGAACCCCCAGTTTGTGCTGAAGCAGCTCCCCAACATCTGGGAGCTCCCGGGGGCTGAGCTGGAGCTGCCAAGGCGGCGGGAGGAGACCCCCCCCAGGAGGAGCTGATGGGGACCCCCCACGCCCCTTCTGGCCCTGCCTGCCCCCTCCGGTGGCACCCCCGGTCCCGCAGCTGTGGAATTGCGGCGTGTGGGAACCGGGCTGCCGGCAGCGGCGGAGGGGCTGCCCCCCGGAATTCCTGGGATTCAATCCTGCTGGGGCGGCCGGCCTGCTCCGCGGCGCTGCCGGGATTCAATCCCTCTGAAGGGCCGGATTGTCTCTCCCGGGGCCGGCCGCGACTCCCCCGGGCCTCTCCAACCCCCGAGGGATGCGCGGTGAGTGCTGCGGCTGCAGGAGGGGCAGGAATTGGGGACCACCGGGACCCCCCCGCCCGGCGAATTCAGCCCAGGCCGGAGGGCTGAGCGAGGTTTCTGGAATCCGGTGGGATGCAGCCGGCACCTGGCTGCCTGCCGGCGCCCAAACAACGCCGGGGTGGGAAGGGAGCCCTCAACCACCGGCCCAGCCGGTACCGCCGATCCCAAACGCCGCGAGGAACCAGTTGGGAACCGGTCCTGTAATGAGGCGCCTCTGGATGCAGGGCCCGCCGCCGGCCGGGCTGTCTATAAAAGGCAGCGCCGGGACGCGCGCCCGGCACTCGGCGCTGCCTCTCGGCGATGTGGGGTGGCTCCTGCGCCGTCTGGAAGAGGAGGTTCAGCTGCTGTGAGTGCCTCTGAGCTGGGGAGGGGGGGTCAGCCCTCCAGCGGGGTTTTTCGGGGGGTGGGCAGCCCGCGGGAGGGGCCGAAGCGCCGCGCCCGCCTCTCCCCGAGCCGCGGCCCGGCTGGGAAGGGAGCGAGTGCCGGGCGAGGGACGCCGAGCCCGCCCCGTGGATGCGCCACGATCCCACCTGGAGCTGCGGGGGGATGAGGGGCACACCCCGGCTGGCGATGCCCCCCATCCTGTGGGGACGAGCGGTGCTCCCTGGAGCCATCCGGGATCCCGCGGCCGTGCCGTGTCCTGGAGCCACCCCGGGTCCGGGATCCCGCGGCCGTGCCGTGTCCTGGGTCGCCAGTGGGGGATGCAGGAGGATCCCGGCTCACCCGGCTCAGGGTGGGGGCCCTGGGTGCCCCCCCAGCAGCGCGGCTTGGGAGGAGGAGGAGGATGAGGATGGGGAGGCCGGGGCCGCGTTTTGGGGAGCAGCGACAACACTTTGGGGTGGTAGGAACGCATTCCCGGCTGGAGCGACCCTCTGGAGTCCCTGGGAAGCGGGGAGAGCGGCCTCGGGCACGGCTGGAGCTGCCCGTGGGGGGCTCGGGGGGCTCGGAGGGGTGGTGGGCACCCAATTTTCAGCCCCACCCGTCCTCCCTCCCCCCCGCAGATGGTCCCTGGGAGTCGGCCGAGAGCTGCTGCATCGTGCGCACCTCGGCCAGCGTCTACCGCCGGCTGCAGGAGAGCCCGCGGCAGCCCCCGCGGGCCATGAGCACCCGGGGGCCGCCCCCGCAGCCCCCCAGCAGCCGCCCCCCGGCCGGCGGGAGCTTCCTCAAATCCGAGTCCGAGGATTCCGGCGTGGAGATGGCCAGCAACGAGCACTCGCCCTCCACCCCGCTGGGCTCCGAGAGCAGCTTCTCCCTGGACGGTTTCGCGGCGGAGAAGCCCCCCGGAGAGGAGGAGCAGCCCCCCCGGAGCCGCCCGGCCAGCCGGCGGCTGCTGCAGGCAGCGCAGCGGAGCAGGAGGCAGCGCGGCCCGAGGCAGCTCAGCCGGCGCAGCTCCAGCGCCGCCGACCTGGCGGAGCCACCGCGGGACCCCGAGGAGCCCCGGGGGGCGGCGGCTGAGGGGGGGGCTCGGCCTGCAGGCAGCCCCCGGGCCGTGCCCGAGGCCGCGCTGTCGGGGCAGGGGCTGCGCTACCTGGAGCACGTGTGCCAGATGCTGGAGCGCCTGGCCAGGCTGCAGCAGGACAACCGCGCCCTGCGGCAGCGGCAGCAGCAGCTGCAGGCGGCCGGAGCCCCCCGGAGCACCCGCCCGGCCACCCTGGTGAGGGCCGGGAGGAGGAGGGGGATGCTCGGGGGAGGAGGAAGCCCGGGCGGGGGTCGCGGCTCACACGCTGCCTGTGCTCCGCAGCCCAGCCGGCAGCCGCCCAGGCAGGATTGGGGAGCCTGGAGGGGTTCGGGGTTCCGGCCGCGCTCCTGCTCGGACAGCCAGGCTCCAGGTGAGCGGGGCGGGGCTGGGCTGGGCTGGGACGGCACCTGGGGGGGCCAGGTGAGCGCTGGGGGGATGCGGGAAGGGCGGGAGCGCTGCCAGGTGAGTGGGGCTGGGCAGGGATGGCACCTGGGGGGCCAGGTGAGCGCTGGGGGGATGCGGGAAGGGCAGCACGATGCTCCCCTCCCAAGCTTGAGCAGCTTCGTTCCCCTCACGCCGCAGCTGAGGCCGGGCCGTGCCGGAGGATGTGGGGACACTCGCTCAGCTCCCCCAGCCTGCTGGAGCCCTCCGAGGGCGGGGCGGCTGTCGCGACACCGGACAAGGTACGGCCGGGGGGTTTCGGGGTGTGGCGGGGTGGGGTCCCAGGGGTCTCTCTCTCTCTCTCCCCTCCCGGCTGACCCCTCCTCTCCCGGCAGGACGGGCGCTCGCACTGGGGCCGGGTGAAGGTGCTGCTGACCCGCCTGACCCGCCGCTCCCTGCGGGGTGGCCGCTGCAGGTAGGACGGGGCGGGTCCCGCTCCCGCCGCCAAACCTGGATGGAGGAACTACGTCACACCTCTCCCTATGACGTCACGCCCGCCCGGGGCCGGCCCCCGGCCCGGCGCGCCCCTTTCACCTTTTTTCCTTTTCCCCCAATAAAGTTTTTTGTTTTTTCACCCATAAAGAGGCGGCTCTCAGCGAGGTGCTTGCTGTCGCGCCGTGACGTCACGCTCCCGATGCAGGCGTGACGTCACGCGATGTCACGTCACTGCCGCATCACTTCCGACGGCTTTTCCGCCCCTTTTGTCCCGGCGGGCCCGGGCCCGCGGACGGGTCCAGCGGCTCCCGCCCCCTGCCCTGGGTGTCCCCCGAGCCCCCTCCCCGGGCAGGCTCCGGGGGGGTCCCGCTGCTCGGGGTGTGGGGGGGTAAAGCTCCCAAAACCTCCCCCCGGAGCCCCCCGAGCTTCTCCGCGGGGGGGTTGGTGGGGAGGGGGCGCCGGGGGATCCCCGCTGGGGCAGGGATGACGCTCCCGGGAGCATCGCGGCTCCCTCGAGGGGGGCTCCCCAGTTTGGGGGGCACAGGAGGGTGAGGAGGGGTCGATGCCGCTGGAGCCCCTGCCGGTGTCGCCAGCTCTGCGCGGGACGCGCCGGTGCCGCAGGTGAGGACGATGCCGCCCCGAGCCCCGGCCGGGCGCTCTCCCATCACCTTCCCCGTTTTCCCTCCCTTTCCCCCCTTTCCCGCTGAGTTCCCACCGTCACTTGGGGATTTTTGGTTTTTATTTCCCTTCCCAGCGGTGAATCCCTCAGCGCCTCCCGGACACCCCGGGCGCATCCTCGTCCTGCATCCCAGCGCCGCTTCCCGGGAAACGTGAGTGCTGATCCCGGCCGCGGGGCTGGAGGGGCAGGGGGTCCCCGGCAGTGCCCCCCGGCCGGGTCACGGCCTGAGCAGGGGGCGCTGAGGGGTTTTTGGAGCACACCTGGTGTCTGGGGGAGGTGTCTTATCCTTGTCCCTCTCCCCCTTTTCCAGCATCAAACCCCGTCCCACCGCCCCCCCCTGGGCTGCCTGGAGCCCCCCGGGGTGGGGAGGGGCTCGGGGAGGTGGGGGAAGGACCCGGCTGGGTGTCCCCAGTGCGGGGTGGGAGCCTGGGCACGCCCTCCCCTGCTGCCCCCTCCATCCTCCCCCTCACCTGGGGCTGACCCCGGGGAAGGTGCTGAGGCTGCTCCAGGGGATGCTGATTCTCCTGTCAGGGCCCAGGTGAGGAGGAGGAGGAGGAGGAGGAGGGGGGAGGTCTGAGCCTCTCTCTCCCACCCCAGCACCCCCGGATCACCTGGAGCAAGGGGAAGCTCCCGAGCACCTGACAAGGAGAATCCAGGTGTGGATCCAGCTGTGTGCTGGGGTCGGCAGGCCTGGGCAGGGTTGTGAGGAAAACCCTTGGCACTGGTGGGGCTGGATTTGTGCTGGGCTGGCATCTGCCAAACCCATCCCGAGGGGGTCAGGGGCTGGGGGGAGGAAGGGGGACAGCCAGGATTGCTGCAGCAACACTGGGCTAACCCGGAATCCCTGTTGGGATGGCAAAAGGAGGAAGATTTGCTCACCAGCAGGGGATTCTCCCCATCCTGGGATGGCCCCACTGGCACTCAGGTGGATCCTCTTGGACCCGGGAGGGCCGGGTGCTACTCAGCCTGGCCCAGGGGTGCCTCAGCCTGAGCACATCCCACAGTGCAGAGTTAAACTTTCCTCTCCTGCCAGCCCTCCCTGTCAACGCTGGCATCTTGTGGGTGGCCCAAAACCTGATAATTATCCACTTCTTACTACAAAAACTGAAATTCTCCTCCCCAGCTGCTGCGGGGAGGACACAGAGTGAACCCCTGGGTTAAAGTTTGCAGGGATGAAATCCCTCTCCTGAGTGCTGGGAGGGCAGCAGGAGCTGATGGCATGGACCAGGAGGATGCTGGGGATGAGGTGGCTGTGCCACACAGGGTGACAGTGACACAAAGCCACCAGGGGGGGTTCAGCTGAGCCCAGGGGAGGAATCAAACACCTCCAGGCCATGGAGGGGCTGCCATGGATCTTTGCCCACCTGCAGGGCTCAGATCCCGTGGGGAAGCACCTCCCTCGCTCGGGCTCACGGGCTCCGTGCGTGGCAGTTGAATATATATATATAAATATCTATAAAAATATCTATATTCTGTATATTTAGCATCCCTGCTCCGGGTAACCGTGGCAACTGGGTTTATTTTGCTTAAACCTGGCCCGGCATGTGATGTGGTTGGGAAGGAACAGCCAAGGGGAGAGGGGAGGGATGAAGTTCTCCGTGCTGGGAGCTGGGGAGGAGCCTTGGGGGGGATGCTCTGGGGGGGACCTCGCTGTGTCCCTGCACTGGGGACAGCCCCCAGCATCCTGGAGGGTTGGTTTTAGGGGTTCCATCCCCATTTTTCTGCTGGGCTTCCCAGGACACCCCTGACTCTGCTGTTCCCTGTCTCCTGCAGGTTTGCCAAATGCAGGCCCTGGCAGGAAGAGGTGCTGATGGTTTCCCTGGTGTCTGGAGCTGTGTGCCCTCACCTGGAGCAGCAGCAGCCTCGTGCCACCCCGAGGCAGAGAAGGGACCTTCCTCAGCTCCACCAGAACCTCACCAGAGTGGGTTTCCACCCTCTGATCCCACCCAGGACACAGCAGGCAGCCTCTCCTTACCCTTAAATGTGCCAGCTCAGGCCTAAATCGCCGATATTTTACTGGAGAACTCTGTTCCTCGTGCTTTGACGCCGTTTCCTTCCCGTGCCTGCTGCTGCTGAGCCTGCTGCTCCCTTCCCTGCTGCTCAATCCTGGAGGGCTGGATGTTCAATCCCGAGGGGATGGGTGTTCAATCCCGGGGCGATGCTCAATCCCAATTTTTGGGATAAATGCTCAATCCCGGGGCGATGCTCAATCCCAATTTTTGGGATGGATGCTCAATCCCGGGGCAATGTTCAATCCCAATTTTTGGGATGGATGTTCAATCCCAGGGCGACGCTCAATCCCAATTTTTGGGATGGATGCTCAATCCCGGGGCGATGCTCAATCCCAATTTTTGGGATAAATGCTCAATCCCGGGGCGATGCTCAATCCCAATTTTTGGGATGGGTGTTCCATCCCGGGGCGATGCTCAATCCCAATTTTTGGGATGGATGTTCAATCCCGGGGCGATGCTCAATCCCAATTTTTGGGATGGATGCTCAATCCCGGGGCGATGCTCAATCCCAATTTTTGGGATGGATGCTCAATCCCGGGGCGATGTTCAATCCCAGTTTTTGGGATGGATGCTCAATCCCAATTTTTGGGATGGATGCTCAATCCCGGGGCGATGGATGCTCAATCCCAATTTTTGGGATGGATGTTCAATCCCAGTTTTTGGGATGGATGCTCAATCCCAGTTTTTGGGATGGATGTTCAATCCCAATTTTTGGGATGGATGTTCAATCCCAATTTTTGGGATGGATGTTCAATCCCAGTTTTTGGGATGGATGCTCAATCCCAGTTTTTGGGATGGATGCTCAATCCCAATTTTTGGGATGGATGCTCAATCCCGGGGCGATGCTCAATCCCAATTTTTGGGATGGATGTTCAATCCCGGGGCAATGATCAATCCCAATTTTTGGGATGGATGTTCAATCCCGGGGCGATGGATGCTCAATCCCAATTTTTGGTATGGATGCTCAATCCCAATTTTTGGGATGGATGTTCAATCCCAGTTTTTGGGATGGATGTTCAATCCCAGTTTTTGGGATGGATGTTCAATCCCAGTTTTTCCCCTCCCGGTGTCGCCCCAGGCCCCGCCGTGTCCCGCCTGCAGTGGCGGCCGGCCGCCGGCAGAGGGCGACAGCGGCCCGGCGGTGACAGCGACAGCGGCGCGGCCCCGGCGGTGGCACCGACTCGGCCCCGGCCGCGCTGCGCTGCCGAAAACTTTATTGGGGACAAGCGACCGAGTCCCTGTGGCCCTTCCCCGCACACCGAGGAGGGGCTGCAGCCCCCCAGGTTTGCTCCTGGCTTGGGTTGTCTCCCGTAGGGATGTCCCCAGCTGTCCCTGCTCTGGGGTCCCCTGTCCCCACCCTGGGAACTCCCCAGCTCTGGGGCTCTTTGTACCATTCCTGGGAAGAGAGGGGTGGATGCTCGCCAGGGAAGCATCACCCTTCTCCCCGTGCCTCAAAATAATGGGATTTGAGTGATTTTACCCTCCCCTGAGGGGGCCACTGAGCTCCTAAGGCACAAACTGAGGGGGAGTGTCGGGGGTCTCACCCTCTCTGGGGGTGATGCCAAGGGAGGCTGGAACCTGAGAAAACCCAGCACCCCACACACACCCCATTCCCCATCTCCCTTTCCTGCTCCCAAATTTTAAGGCAAAACTCAATTGGTGGAGTGACAAGGACGATCCACACACCCCGGCAGGAGCGCAGAGCCCCTGGGGTGTGACGGGAACAGCTCCAGCCCCACAAACCCATCCCTGGGATGGGAGCTGGGGTGAAAGGGGGCAGGGATCCCCATCCCCAGCCTGGTCTCAGTCGTCGGCCACGATGGAGAGCGCCCGGAGCTCGCTGAGCTTGGCGTCGTTCTCCCGCTCCCTCTGCTCGTCGCTCAGCCCGGGCCGGTCGATCTGCGCCGTCAGGTCCCCAAAAATCTTGTGCATCTCCGTGTAGTAGACAACCTGTTGGATAAAAGGGGGGATTGGGGAGGGAGGGAGGGAGGGAGGGGGGTCTCCTCCCCAGCCCACCCCTCCCCTCCCCGCCGCGGGTGCCCTCGGCAGCCCCTCTCCGCGGCGTTGGTGTCTAAAATAGCTCCCCTCCCACGTTGGCGATGCCAACCCCCCGCGATTATTACAACTCGACACGTTTTAATAACGCGCTGCCCTTCTCCGCTCGCTTCCCCATCTGCGAGCCGCGCCCTGCGGGGCCGCCACCGCCGCCCGCCACCCTCCCCGGTCCCCTCGGTTTTGTCACACCGGGGGGACACCGGCACCGGGCCGGCCCTGCCCCGCGGCTCGGTGGGCACGGCGGGCAGGGGGCTCGGGGGGGCTCGGGGGGCTCTGTGCCCCGTGAGAAGCGCGGCGAGGAGGAGAAGGAGGACGAGGAGGAGAAGGAGGAGGGAGGGGTGTGTTAATAACGTGCTAATTAGCACCGCCAATTATCTCCGGCAGCGAGCAGCGCTCTGCCGGCGCGGGAGCCCGTGGGTCAGCGCAGGCAGATGGCAGCGGGGTGGCTGCTCGGGCGCGGGGCTCCAGCGGGGAGAGGGGGGGGCTTGCGGCCCGGCCTGGGAGACCCTCGGGGCTGTGGGACCCCCTCGGTGTCGCGGGACCCCCGGCATTGACCCCTCGGTGCTGAGGGACCCCCCCCAGCCCTGCCTGGGGGATCCCCGGTGCCGTGGGACCCCCGGGTGCTGCGGGGCTTTGATCCCCACCCCGGTGCTGCCTGTGGGACCCCCGGCTCTGTGGGACCCCCAGCCCTGCCTGGGGTGCTCCTGGTGCTGCGGGACCCCCAGTGCTGCCTGTGAGACCCCCGGAATTGCAGAACCTCTGGGTACCCCTTGCACCCTGTAGGACCCCTGGGTGCCACAAGACCCCCCAGCCCTTCCTGTGGGACCCCTGGCACTGCAGGACCCCCCTGGTGCTGTGCCAGGTGTGGGATCCTGTCCTGGACATCCCCCCACGCCCCTCAGGGAGGGCTTGGGGGGCGCTGCCCCCCCAGGGTGGGCAATGCCAGCCTTGTCCCCGTTTCCCAGAGGGGCCCCGGCAGCTCCGGCAGCTCCGGTGCGGAGACACCGCACGGTCTCCATGGAGACCAGCTCCCCTCATCCTGCTCAAAACCGTGCCGATTTTGGGCAGGGCCCAGGGGGGCATGGTGGGGACCCCCCACACTGCAGCACCACCTCCCTGACCCCCTCCCTTCCCAGGCCTGTCCATCCCGGGGGTTGGGGGGCTGCTCCGTGGCCGGGGCTCCCCACGCAGCCGTGCCGGCTGAGTCACAGCCGTGCTCATTTACACGGTGACTAACGAGCCCCACACAGGGCTGAGCTGGCAGGGCCCCCCAAAATCCCTGCACGCCCCCCCCCAAGGCACAACCCCACAGCTGGGTCACCCCGAACATCCTCTGAACCCCCCTGCCAGCAAGAGATGCCAAAAACACCCGGAATCCTTCAGTGATCCAGGGGGCAGGGATGGCCCTGGAGACGCCCCCCGTGTGTCCCTTGTCCCCAGTCTGCTGTCAGCAGTGGCACTGCCAATTCCAGCATGGAAAAATGAATCTTGCCAGGGCTGGAGGCAGATGCTGCCCCTCAGGATTGTCCTCAGGGTTGTCCCCCAAGGTTTGGGGACATTGGTCCCTCAGGATTGGTCCCAGGATTGTCTCTCCAGGATTGTTCCCCGGGATTTGGGGACAATTGCCCCCCAGGCTTGGCTCTGGAATTGCCCCTCCCACCAGGATCCAGAAATCCCTGAGGATTCCTCTGTGACCAGGACTGTCCCCCAGGATTGTCCCCCAGGATTGTCCCCCAGGACTGTCCCCCAGGACTGTTCCCCAGGACTGTTCCCCAGGATTGTTCCCCAGGACTGTCCCCCAGGATTGTCCCCCAGGACTGTCCCCCAGGACTGTTCCTCAGGATTGTCTCTCCAGGATTGTCCCCCAGGATTGTCCCCCAGGACTGTCCCCCAGGACTGTTCCCCAGGATTGTCTCTCCAGGATTGTCCCTCAGGATTGTCCCCCAGGACTGTCCCCCAGGATTATCCCCCAGGATTGTCCCCCAGGATTGTCCCCCAGCACCCACACTGCATTGAACAGAGCCAACTCCTTGGTGCTGCTCCCCCTCCGCCCACACCCCGCAGCCACCAATCCCTTCCCAACGGCCACCCCGTGTCCCCAGGGCCTGGTGGCTGTCCTTGGGGACACCCCGTGTCCCCAGGGCCTGGTGGCTGTCCTTGGGGACACCCCGTGTCCCCAGGGCCTGGTGGCTGTCCCTGGGGATGCTCCTCTCCCCCAGCAGCCCTCAGTGCAGAACCAGCTGGCACCATCCGAGTCTCCCGAGCTTCATCACAAAAATCCACAGGCATGGATGGATCCCCCCATGACTTCTCCTGTTCAAACAGGAGCAAAACCCCTCCCAGATGCACCCCAAACTGGTGACAGTGACAACACAAACTGGTGACAGCGACAGCACAGGGCCCCTTGCTCCGCAGCCAGCTCGCCCTGCCCTACCTGCTCCCGCCAGCCCAGTACTTTTCCAGCTACGGACACCACATGCTCCGTCCCCATCCCATCAAATCCCAGCTCCCAGCTCGCCTTTGAGCCCGAGCCAACGGCCCCGAGTCCACCTGTCTTGAACTAATTCTGTTTGGGGACGCCGTGTTCCGTGGATTTTCTATAGATCCCGGCCACAACGGCCCCCCTTGTTTGGGGCAGCCCTACCCAAAACAAACCCGGGGCTCCCCCAGCCCACAGCACCAGCGCTGCCTGCCAGCCCCATTTTCCCCCCCATTCTGTTAAAATCTGAAGGAATCTGATGATTTCTAGCTGGAAAACAAAGCACCAAGCGGGAAGGAAGTGCTGTTCACGCCTCACACCCGGCGACGGCTCCAAAATCTCCCCTCTTTCATCTCCATGTGGCCACTTCAAAGCCCCCCCAGCCAGGGAAATATTTGCCTCCCTTGGCCTGGCCCTGGCCCGTGGGTGGAGGGAAGAATTTGGTGTTGGATGTTACAGCCCTGCGAGCTCAGGACATGTCCCGGTGTCAGGAGACAGCCGGGATCACAGGCAGGCTGTGCCATGGGAACTCGCCCGCCCGGGGGGGAGGCTTGGGAGGGTCTTCCTTGGGGTCTGAGCCGTGGAGGTGCTCAGGAGCAGGGTCCTTCCCCTTCCCTGAGAGGCAGCCGGTCCCTTCCCAGCTCGTCGTGGTGTCACTGTCACACAGTTTGTCTCTCTTTAAATCCTGGCTTCCTCCAGAGCCAAAAAATTAAGGAAAAATCACATGGTTTTGCCTTTGGATGGTGGGTTTGACCCAGGGAGAAACAACCCCAAAGTCACAGCACCCTGATCCCAGTGCCACCCCATCCAGGCCTTTCCCTGTGGGATGCACCTCCAGCCTCATCCCAGATCCTGAGGAAGAGGCTGAAAAGGCTGAAAATAGAAATTCCATCGAGGAACACGACCCCCCTCAGCTGCTCAGGCAGCTCAGGGAGGCACAGAGGGAGGGCAGGCTGGGCAGGATTCCCCTGGGATGGGGATGCTGCCCTCCCCAGCCAGGTGCCTGCAGGTGAGCAGCTGCCGAGCTGACTCAGGGCTCGGGCTGCTATTCCTGGCTCCTCACTGACTCATTACCTCGGGCAAATCGCATCCCTTTTCCATTTCATTTCCAGCCACTTCCAGGGGGAAAACGCTCCTCAGAGAGCCGGGGGGGGCACGAACATTCCAAGCTCTCCTCCCAGCATCCCTTCCCCGGGGGTGGAAGGATGCAGCCAGTGCTGGGAAGGAAGAGGGATGAGGCTCCCATGGAGGCTGGCAGGCAGGGAGGGAGGGATGTGAGGAGCTGCATCCATCTGGGACCAGCTTTAGTCCAGCCTACGGGGGAGATGCCTCAGCTTTGTTGTGACGCTGCCTTTTTGGGTGTTAAAAAACGGGATCTCACTCGGTTTTTCCCAACAAATTCCTCACCTGAAGAGAGGCAGGGCAGATTATGAAGGGAGAGAAAGCAGAGGATTCCCAAGAAGAGGGATACGGATGGAGGGTCTCACAAACAGCCCCCTGCTGCTCCCCGCTCGCATCTCCGGGCGCTCCGAGCGCGCCCATCCCAACGCCCTCCTCGCCCCAAATTCCTTGGGAATCGGGACACAAACGGAGCCAGGAGACGCCAGAGGGGCAAAGCCGCTCTCTGAGGAAACCCACGGAGCACAAACCCCCCCGGAGAAGGCCGAGAACGTTCGGGTTTTGAGGTCTCACCCACGGAGGGGGGGAAAGGGCCAGCGAGACTCGGGGAATTCTGGTTATTCCGGGCTGGAACAGGGAGCCCCGCGCCCGATCGCTGAGGGAACAGCAGGAACAGCATCCCCAGCACCCACCCTGCGGCGCGGGGAGCATCGGCACCATCTGGTAGGTGAATCAGCCTCGCAGACAACTCGCTGGCAGCTCGGCGGAGAGGCTCCGAGTCGGAGGTGAGATGGGGAACACGTGCTCCCGGCACCTCCCGGCGGCTCCCCCCGCCGCGCACCTGGGCCCCCGCGGCGCCGCCCGGCCCCGGAACCCCGCGGGAGATCGCCCACGGCGCGGGCACCACCCCGGTTCTGCCCTCCTCCCCAAGCTGGAGCGCCCCGGTTCCACCCTCCTCCCGGTGTGCCAAAGGTTCTCAAAGCTCGGTGAGATCCCGACCCTGCCCCTCTGCAGCCTGAGGGAAAGGGCAGAGGGAGGAGGAGGAGGAGGAGCACGTTCCTGAAGGAAGCTGGAGGGTGGAAATGAAAGCTGGCACCTCTTCCTGCGAATCTTTGGTGTGGAGATGTCCCAGGAGCCTCTTCTCCACTCGCCAGGAGACGCAAGAGACCCTTCAGATGAACCCAAACACCTCACGCCTAATCGAGCCCTGAGCTCAGGACTCCAAACTCAAGGAGACGGCGTTCCCAGGTGGACAAAGCCATGGAATTCCAGTGGATACAGTGCAGGCAGAGCTGGAACTGTGGGACAGGACACGACACAGGTACCAGGAAGGGACAAGGCCTCACCTGTGCCCGGACCAGCGACTCGAAGCTGGGTTTGAAGTAATCGATGCGGCTGCTGTAGAATTTGGGCATCTCCTCCAGGAGCTGCTTGTTCTTGGCTTCAAAGTCCTCCTTCACCGGGCGCAGCTCCTCCCGGGCCTGCGGGGGACACAGGTGGGGTCAGACCCCTGGGACAAGGATCCTCCTGGCGTGGAGGCCACCCCAGGACAATGGGGTGCTTTGGGGACAAGCAGTGACAGGCCTGGTGGGACTCATGGGATCATCCAATGGAACCTGGTGGGACCCATGGGATCATCCAATGGAACACGGTGGGACCCACGGGATCATCCAATGGAAGCTGGTGGGACTCAAGTGACCATCCAATGGAACCTGGTGGGCTCCAAGTGACCAGTTAATGGATCATGATGGGATCACCCAATGGACCCTGGTGGGATCCAAGTGACCATTCAGTGGAACCTGGTGGGACCCATGGGATCATCCAATGGAACCTGGTGGGACCCATGGGATCACCCAATGGAACCTGGTGGGACCCATGGGATCATCCAATGGACCCTGGTGGGCTCCAAGTGACCAGTTAATGGATCATGATGGGACCACCCAATGAAACCTGGTGGGATCCAAGTGACCAGTTAATGGATCATGATGGGACCATCCAATGGAACCTGGTGGGACTCAGGTGACCATTCAGTGGAACCTGGTGGGACTCAAGTGATTTTTCAGTGGAACCTGGTGGGACTCAAGTGACCATCCAATGGAACCTGGTGGGACCCATGGGATCATCCAATGGAACCTGGTAGGCTCCAAGTGACCAGCTAATGGATCATGATGGGACCACCCAATGGACCCTGGTGGGACTCAAGTGACCATTCAGTGGACCCTGGTGGGACTCAAGTGACCATTCAGTGCAACCCGGTGGGACTCAAGTGACTATTCAGTGGAACCTGGTGGGATCAAAGTGACCAGTTAATGGATCCTGATGGGACCATCCAATGGACCCTGGCAGGACTCATGCTGTCACCCTGGAAATCCACAGGACACCCAGAGAGGTCGTGCCTTCTCTCCTTCAGAAAAACACGAACAAAACCCAGCTGGGCTGGAGAACCTCCCTGGCCACATCCACGTCCCCTCACCCTGCCCATCCTGCCCCCACCGTCACCGTGACCTTCAGCTCAGTGCATCCAACTGGCTCCTCTAAACAGAGCATGGGGAGAAGGGGAAATGTCTCCGGGCTGGTGTGGAAAAGGGCAGGAGGGGGTGGGCTGTGAAATATTAGAGCGGTTCAAGTCTGCCACTTAATCCCGCTGCCATTCCGACGGGAGGGGCGGCCGGGAGAGCCCAGCCTGGCCACGGCGCCGGCCCTGGGGACAGGGACAGAGTGCCAGGGGGTGGCATGGCCTGGGCTCCAGGCTGGAAAAGGCTGGAATCATCCCAGCAGAGGAGCAAATTCGTCGTTGGCCAGGAAATCGGGAGTGTTGAAACTCCCGGGATGGAGTTTGTGGGGGAAATTCTGGGGTGGAGCTCATGAGGGGAAAATTCTGGGATGGAGTTCTTGGGGGAAAATGCTGGCATGGAGCTCATGGGGATAATCCTGGGATGGAGTTCATGGGGGAAATTCTGGGATGGAGTTCATGGGGGAAATTCTGGGATGGAGCTCTTGGGGGAAACTCCTGGGATGGAGTTCATGGGGATAAACTCCTGGGGTGGAGTTCTTGGGGGAAATTCTGGGATGGAGTTCAGGGGGGAAATTCTGGGATGGAGTTCATGGGGAAAGTCCTGGGATGGAGCTCATGGGGGAAAATTCTGGGATGGAGCTCATGGGGGAAAATCCTGGGATGGAGCTCATGGGGGAAATGCTGGGATGGAGTTCATGGGCGAAAATTCTGGGATGGAGCTCATGGGGAAAATTCTGGGATGGAGCTCACGGGGGAAAATGCTGGGATGGAGCTCATGGGGATAAACTCCTGGGGTGGAGTTCATGGGCGAAAATTCTGGGATTGAGTTCATGGGCGAAAATTCTGGGATGGAGTTCATGGGGGAAAATTCTGGGATGGAGTTCATGGGCGAAAATTCTGGGATTGAGTTCATGGGCGAAAATTCTGGGATGGAGTTCATGGGGGAAAATTCTGGGATGGAGTTCATGGGGGAAATTCTGGGATGGAGTTCATGGGGAAAATCCTGGGATGGAGCTCATGGGGGAAATTCTGGGATGGAGTTCATGGGGAAAATCCTGGGATGGAGTTCATGGGGGAAACTCCCAGGATGGACTTCACAGGCGGCAAAAGAGCAGAAAACCTGGAGCAAACAATGGATGTAAATTTGCAGCTCATTAATTAAAAATCCCTGGATGAGATGAGGCCCTCTCCCATCAAATCCAGACCCTCTGGATGCCCCAGCTTCAGGATTGCTCAAGGCTCCCTCCCACAGGTGTTTAAACTCAGTGTTTGGTTAAGATTTTTTTCTGGGGAGGGGGGAATTAGATCAAAAGTTCATTAAGGGGAAAAAAAAATATGAAATAACTAAACCCTGCTTAATCACCAGGACAAAAGAATTCCCATTTTTCCAGCCCCAGCTTTAGTCGCTGAGGCTGAGCAAAATAAGCTGCTTACTGTTAAACCAGAGGTGTCTTTTGTTCAGGCTGTTCTTTAACACAAAACTTCATTTTTTTTGGGGGGGGGGGGGAGGAAATTCATCAGAAAAACACATTTTCTTTGACTCTGAGAATCAATTGTTCCTGGGAGGATCAAGCCACGTGCTGCTGGAGCGACAGATTTTGGGGAAAAACGCTGGGGAAGATTTGAATATATAAAAAAAAAACAAAACCAAAAACAAAACAAAACCACCCCAAACCCAACAAAACAAAACCCAAAACCCAACAAACTCCTCACGATTTCACTAAAACTCGGGAGAGAGCAAAAAGAAATCTGGCCAAACTTCCTGTTAACCAATTACTGCAATTTTCCAAGGCGAATTTTTTTGGGGGGAACAGGTGGCAAACACAGAGCTGGGAAATTCTCTGATCTGCTCCCTTCCCCATCCAGCTGCTGGCTCAGAGGTCGGGGGGAACCCCCCTGTGCCTCGACCTCAGCTCCCCCAGAGCTTCTGAGGCTCTGATCCCATTTTTCTCTTGGAAAAAAATTCCATTTTCTCTTGGAAAAAACTCCATTTTCTCTTGGAAAAGCAGCTCCTTCCCTTCACCCAAACCCAGCACTGCGCTGTCAAAAAAAAAATGTGATTTTTTTTTTTTTTACACAGATAAAAGGCGCCCTCCCAAAATATTTTATTCGGAGAGGAGGGGAAAAAGCTTTTCCCCAATTTTTCCCAGGAATGCTGCCTGGGATTATTGTGGCTCTGGGGGGACACCTCCATACCTGGTGCAGCTTGGCCAGGACGGGGCCGGTTCTTTCTTTTTCCTCGTATTTTTCCACCTTGGATTGGAGGCGTTTGTAGTCCTGGAGCGTCTGCTCCCGGCGCTTCACGGCCATGTTCAGGCTGGGGAAGACACTGCTGAACCTGGGAAATAAAAATAAAAAACACAGGAAAGGTTTTTTTGGGATATTTTGGGATGGTGGAGCACCCTGGTCCAGCAGAAAGTTCCCCGAGCGATGCTGGGGGAGATTTTTCCGAGCCCAACTGTCCCCAGAATTCTGGATATTCTTAATTAATTCTTATTTTTTTCCCCAATTCCTGGTTGGAAAAGGGAAAGAAGAGGTGGGCGAGTTGAAATAAAAGTCCAGGAAAAATAAAGAATGAGTGCAAAATAAATATTTTTTTTTTGCATTATTTTTTTGCACTTTTTTTTTCCTTTTTGGATACTATTTTTTGCTTTTTCTGCATTAGTTTTCTGCTTTTTCTAGTTAATTTTTTGTGCCTTTTTGGTTAATTTTTTGTGCTTTTTTGGGTTAATTTTTTGTGCTTTATTGGTTAATTTTTTGTGCTTTTTCTGGTTAATTCTTTGTGCCTTTTGGGGTTAATTTTTTGCTTTTTCTGATTAATTTTTTTTCCTCTTTTCCAGCGAATTTTTGCTCTTTTTGGGTGGCAAACCCAGCTGAAGAGGAGCCCCGAGCCCTCCCCAGAAGGATTCCCAGCACCCAACAATTTACCCAGGCGATGGGAAGGATTCCTATTATTAAAATGTGTTACAAATTGAGGAAACATGAACATCTGATGGAGAGTATTTTTGAATGCGACAGAAAAGGGAAAAAAAAAGCAGGAACTGGAACGTTGCTCCTGTCTCTTAATTCCAGAAAATCCAATTATCCCAGGGGATACCAGGGCCTGTGGGCTGGAATCAAATAGGTGATGCTCCCTTTGGGGATAATAATTTAATATTCATAAATTCCAGGGGTGATTTTTTTGGGGGGGTTGACACCAGGGGATTGGTGGTGAAAAATTTTTGTCTGGGCAAAGATTTGGATCCTGGCGATGGATTTCACTTCCACGATGGAACAAACAGCTTTCTTAAAATGGAAAAAAATGGAAAAAAATGGAAGAAAATATAAATATAAATCAAACTAGGGGGGCCATTAGCAAGAAGAAAAGACACAAATGTCACTTGGCGAGTGTCATTTGCTTTGGATGTGACCTAAATCCACGGTTCAAGCGGAACCACGGGTGTTCCCAGCCCTATTAAAATCCCATTTTCTGCTCTCTCCGGAGGGTGCTGATGGGGCTGGACTGTGGGTGCTGAGGGAAAACTTTCATCCCTGAGCCTCAGTTTGCAAAGGGCAAACGCCAGGAGCCAGGGAGGAGAGGGAATATTTGCATCCAAGGGTTTTGTGCGGAGCTTTGGGTGAGAGGCTGATCCGGGGATGTGATCCTTCAACCCTGCACACCCCCCGAGGCTGGCACAGAACAAATCCATATAAATATAAATATAATTATACATCCCAGGGTATTTTTCCCTCTGTTGCAACAGATTGGGGACGAGGAGCAACCTGGAAAAGTCATCAGGGAGCTGCTGCAGCTGCCTGGAGGGGATCAGATGCTCTGCCCTGACATTGCTTTTTATGGGCACCGTCCCACACCAGCCCATGATATTTAAATGGGAGCCATGTCCTGGGTGCAGCAGGCTCCAGGCACAGCCTCACCAGCTCCTGGGCTGCTAAAATCTCTCCTATCTCTTTGTAAAGTTCAAAAATCTGCCAGGAGAGGGGTTAGGGAAATGGGGATGGAGGGCAGGGGTGGGGAGGAGTGGCCAGGTTGAGAGGTCTGACAGGATAATGGTTTGGGTTCACGGAATCAGGGAATGCTTTGGGTTGGGAAAGACCTTCAGGACTCTCCAGTTGGGGCAGGGACACCTTCCACTGGCCCAGGAGGCTCCAAGCCCACTCCAGCCTGGCCTGGAGCACTTCTAGGGATGTTTTTTCTGCCAGGTCTCCTCACTGTGGAATGCTCTTTCCCAACGTTGCACACACACAGCGCCAGCAGCTCGAGGTCCCAGCTCCTGCAGGAATTTCTCCCAATTATTAACCACAGGAAGGAGGATCCCATCACTCCAGAGAGCCTTTCCCGATTTATTTCATGTTCTATCCCTGATAAGGGGAGGTTTGGGAAGGACACAAAATCTCTCACATAAAGCAGGGAATAAAAACCATGGGGATGAACAGCACGGGGAACAGGTGAGGACACCCCCTCTGACGTGGGCTCGTCATCTTTCATACAGATAATTACGTACAGATTATTAACAATTACAAACCAATATTCACACTCTGTACTAAACAGGTCATTTCTATACTAATCCAGTCCCTCTTAAGCTGCTTGGTGCCACCATCACAGCAGAAGATGGAGACGAAGAAGAAGGAGAAGAAGAAGAAGAAGAAGAAGAAGAAGAAGAAGGAGAAGACCCCAGGGCACCACCCAGAATCCTCCATCTTGTCTCCATTCACGCCTATTCTAGAAATCCTAAATGTGAAAATAACACTACTTTTTACCACCCTTTGAGGCTTGTAATTCCTCTCTTAATGTGGGAAGTCCTTCCCTTGGACTGAAGTCAAGGCCATTTTATTTTATTTATTTTATTTTATTTTATTTTATTTTATTTTATTTTATTTTATTTTATTCTATTTTTATTTTGTATTTTGTATTTTATTTTTTTTTTTTTTTTTTTTGTATTTTATTTTTATTTTATTTTATTTTTATTAAACTCATAAACGAATATAAAAAGGTGAAACGTGGTTTTTCACACAACCCTTTCCCTCGGAGAAAGCAGCGAGGGAGGACGCACAAAACCATCAGAGCCACGCAGTTTCCATTTACTTTGAAGTTAAATCTGGGTTTTTTAAAAAAAGGGAGAAAAAAAATAAAAAAAAGGCTCAATTTTGATTTTTTTTTTATTTTAATTCTTTCCCCCTCTCTCTTTTTTATTCCCGGTCTCGACTCGGTGCAATTTCGCAGCCCGTAATGGAAGGACACTGCGCTCCTTTAAAAAAATATCTACAGGGCTGGCTCTGAAGAGGCTGGAGCTGTGTAGGCACAGCAGCTCCTGTCTCCCAAGGACTTTTCATGCATAGATTATACGCTGCATTTCCCAGAGCAGGGGGGGCCCGGCTCCCCAGAGCTCCCGGTGTCCTGAGCTCCAGCCTGGCCACTGGGAATCGTGGAATCCCACACTGGCTGGGGTGGGAAGGGATCTTAAATCACCCCCTGTTCCACCCCCTGTCACACCTTTCACTGTTCCAGGGTGTTCCGAGCCCCAGGGAAGATTTCCTCCCCAGTATCTTGTTTAAATCTCCACTTTTTTTTAGTTCCAAACCAACCCTATCGCTTATTGGAGCTTCCCTCGGTGTGGTTGTTCTCCACCAGCAAAGGGTTGGGTCACTTGCGGCTTCTCTGGACACCACCAATGCCCCAGGGAGCTCTCTGTGTGCCCACCAAACTCTCCCTGTGCCCACCTAACTCTCTGTGCCCACCAAGCTCTCCCTGTGCCCACCAAACTCTCTGTGCCCACCAAGCTCTCCCTGTGCCCACCAAGCTCCCTCTGTGCCCACCAAGCTCTCCCTGTGTCCACCAAGCCCTCCCTGTGCCAGCTGAGCCCTCCCTGTGCCCACCAAGCTCTCCCTGTGCCCACCAAGCTCTCTTTGTGCCCACAAAGCTCTCCCTGTGCCCACCAAGCTCTCTCTGTGCCCACCAAGCTCTCCCTGTGCCCACCAAGCTCTCTCTGTGCCCACCAAGCTCTCCCTGTGCCCACCAAGCCCTCCCTGTGCCAGCTGAGCTCTCCCTGTGCCCACCAAGCTCTCCCTGTGCCCATCAAGCTCTCCCTGTGCCCACCAAGCTCTCCCTGTGCCCACCAAACTCTCTGTGCCCACCAAGCTCTTCCTGTGCCCATCAAGCTCTCCCTGTGCCCACCAAACTCTCCCTGTGCCCACCAAGCTTTCCCTGTGCCCACTGAGCTCTCCTTGTGCCCACCAAGCACTCCCTGTGCCCATCAAACTCTCCTTGTGCCCACCAAGCTCTTCCTGTGCCCACCAAGCTCTCTGTGCCCACCAAACTCTCCCTGTGCCCACCAAGTTCTCCCTGTGCCCACCAAGCTCCCTCTGTGCCCACCAAGCTCTCCCTGTGCCCACCAAGCTCCCTCTGTGCCCACCAAGCTCCCTCTGTGCCCACCAAGCTCTCTCTGTGCCCACAAAGCTCTCCCTGTGCCCACCAAGCTCCCTCTGTGCCCACCAAGCTCTCTCTGTGCCCACCGAGCTCTCCCTGTGCCCACCAAGCCCTCCCTGGTTTAATTTCCACGCAGGATCAGCTCAGCTCAAGCAGGGAAGGACCTTCCTTGGACTGCTCCAGGAATCAAGGAATCCTGAATTCCCCTGGGACTCATGGAGAAGGGGTTTCAAGCCCTGCCCAGGTTTTTTTCTCCCTGTGTGGACAGAAACACGATCCCAAGGCCAGTGCCAGGGGTGCCAAACACCCGTTCAGGGGGAGAGGCAGAGCCAGGCTCCCCTGTGCCAAGTTATTCCGAGGAATTCCTGACTCTGCACGTGGCCCCAGTGTCCCCACAACCATCCCATGCACGTTACTGACAAATGCTGAGCCTCTGCCATCCACAGACACAGTCAGGCCCTCCCAGAACAGCCCTGCAGGGATCAGAAGGGTTTTCCAAAGAAAAAAGGGTTTTCCAAAGAGTTTTCCGAAGTCTTTGGTGAAGCACCACCAACCCCTCCGGGCAGCAAAGGGACTGGGATCAACTGGGAGGGGAGCAGCAGCCAAAGTGCCCTTTGGAAATGGAGTCTGAACAGCTCCACACAGAATTCCATGGGGAAAGAGCAGGGAAGCCTCACAAGCAAATCCAGGATGTTTCGCTCATCCCTTGGAGCAAGGGAACAATTCCTGTCCCTGGGAGATGCAGAGAGGAAAACCCCAGAGCAGATTGGGATGTTTATAACAAATCATGGACTCAGCAAGGTTGGGAAAGAGCCTTAAAACCCAGTTCAACCACCACCCCAGCACCACTAAGCCACAAAGTGCCACATCCAGACATTTTCTGAGCCCTCCCGGGGATGGTGACTCCTGGGCAGACTGTGCCAGGCTTCGACAGCTCTTACCACGGAAAAGACATTCCTAATATCCAATATTATGAATAATCCCAATACCTCCACAGGGAATGAGGGGGTCTGACAGCCAAAACCACCCCCAAATCCCCCCCAGCACCCCGTGTAACCCAAGATTTCCTTGTTTCAACGCAAACACAAGAAGATCAAAGCCAACTCGAAAGAAAATTTGGTGGGAACGGTGGCAAAGTGAAGGTAAAACAGCACATGGGGGTATTAGAGCCCTTGCCACGAAAGCAGCTTGAGGAATAAGCTGCTGTTGGTTCCCTGTCACTTTTTAGGGAAGGCTGCTGAGAGGGGATTACAGCCCAGGCGGCTTAAGAGGAGCAGGTGAGGGGAAGATACGCGGGGATAACGAACAGAAAATACAAATTACTCTGCCCGTGGCTGTGGGGGGAGAGGGGGGGAACCTGTCGGTGAACTCCTCACAGGATGACAGGTTATCCTTGGGAGAACACCTAAATCACCTCAATCACCTCGTTCCCTGCATCCTAAATCGTGTTCCCACCTCGTCTCCACGCCAGCCTCCCTGTAATTAAAGGATGGGGCTGGGGAGAGGCTGCCACGGGAGATAAAAGTGCCCCAGGATTCCCAGTGCTGCTGGATCTGTCTGTTACTCGGCCCAGCTGACAAATCTGGGGCTTGGAAATGGGAAATTCCTCCCCATCCCTCTGCTGGGAAGCCCTGGGGATGGTGGGGATGCTCGAGGAGCGGGGATGTTCTGTCGCCTCTCTGTCCTCTCACCCTCTCCCATCCCAAATCCTCATCCCACTGCTTCCTCCAGGGCCCATTTTTAGTGGGAAAGGGGTGCTGGAGCTTTGGCACAAGGAAAAATAATGGTAAAACCTTTAACCCTCCTTGTTTTCAAGCACCTTGTTGGCAGCCTGTGAGCTGGACCTGTGGCTCTTCCCTAGGGCTTTATTTTTGGGATGAGATCTTGGATAAGAAACCAAAAGGAAGTGGACAAAAAAAGGTAAAAAAAGAAACAGCAGGGCTGGGAAGCAAGAAAGGGATGGTGGATGAGGTGAGGGGAAGTTTGGAGAGGCACCAGGATGGCTCAGGAGAGGCTGGAGCCCGGAGGGGGATTCCTGCCATGCCTCAGCTCGTGCCCACACATCCGTGGCGGCCCATCCACCCACCAGGAAGGGGGAAACCAAACCCAACCCTTCCTCCTGGAGGGAAAAGGTGCAGGAACGGAGAGGCCAGGACGAGGAAGCAGCGTGGAGGAGGATTAGGCGGCCATGTGGCTGCTCCAAATCCTCATTAGGGGCTCGTTAAGGACATGAAAGCCGCTTTTCCTGCTTCCGGTCCGGCACCCCTGGAGCTGCTCCTGGCCAGCTCTGGCTGCCTTTTCCTGGCAGCTGGAGGGAATGCTGGGGTGCTGGGAAGGAGGTGGAGTGAGGGATCTCCCTCCCGTGACACACAGCTCTGATGGGATTGATCCCTCACTGCTCTGAGCGGCTCCTGGACTGCACCTCTGGGATGTCCCACGGGTCTGACACCCACCCCTGTGTGGTGGCACCTCGGTGGCAGCACCCTCTGTGTCACCCCTGCCAAAGCCAGGGTGACCATGACATCCCCGTGGCCAAAACTTCTCCAATTTTGGGACAAGGACAATGCCCCAATGGGGTGATCCTGTGCCAGGGTGACCAGGACATCCTCGTGGCCAAAACTTCTCCAATTCTGGGACAAGGACAATGCTCCAATGGGGTGATCTTGTGCCAGGGTGACCAGGACATCCCCGTGGCCAATTTTCTGATTTTGGGAGTAGGACAATGCCCCAAATCAAAGGGATTGTACTTTGCCAGGGTGACCATGACATCCCCATGGCCAAACTTCTCCAATTCTGGGACAAGGACAATGCTCCAATGGGGTGATCCTGTGCCAGGGTGACCAGGACATCCCAAGGGCCAAAACCTCTCCAATTCTGGGAACAGGAACATCCTCCAAGGGAATGGCACCAGTTCAAGGTGACCATGACATTCCCATGGCCAAACCTCTCCAATTTTGGGACAAGGACAATGCTCCAAGGGAATGGCACCATTCCCATGGCCAAAACCTCTCCAATTTTGGGAAGAGGAACATCCTCCAAGGGAATGGCACCAGTTCAAGGTGACCATGACATCCCCATGGCCAAAACCTCTCTGGGTTTGTGAGCAGGACAATGCCCCAAGGGAATGCCACCAAGCCAAGGTGACCAGGCCACCCCCTGGCCCTGAGAGGGTCAGATAGAGTCAGTTAAACCGAGACCTGTGGCCCTGGAAATCGGCTCCCGACGTGAAAGGCCCTAAATCCCGTGGATTTCCAAACCACCTGGCTGCCTTAAGCCGCTTCCTTCCTTAAATACAGACACACAATATGGAGCAGTAAGACTCCATCCCCAATCCCTGACCCTGCCTCGACTGGGAAGAACTGGGAGAGCCAAGTCCACACCAGCTTTTGTCCCCTTTTGCCCCAGATCTGCTGCTCTGGTGTGAGATTCCACAGGCAGCTCCCAAAGAGGAGCCCATCCCTCCTGCCCAGCTCCTTGCCCAACCCATCCCCTGAAAAATGCAAAATTCTCACTGGAGCTTTGCTCTTTCCCTGAAAAAGAAATGAGTCATTCCCAGCCAAAGGGTTCTTGGGGCTCAAAAAGGCAAATTGTGAATAACCCTACAAGCCCAGAAGCAGAAGGATTTAAACAATGCAAGCCTCCACCCCTCCTCCACTAAATCCACTACTGCTTTTTTTCAACATGGTTTAACAAATTCCCCACTATCTGCCTGGAAAAATCCAATCCCTGGACAACTGAATGGAGATTTTACTGCCCATGTGCCTCTCATTACAATACATTACCACTAATGATAATTGTCTGGATTATACTTATCTGTTTCTTTGGCTAATAAAACTATAAAGGACCACCAGTGAAGATGTAATACAGTGCAGCTGTTGGAGCAAAAAAAAAAAAAAAAAATTTAAAAAGCTTCTTTTTTTTTCTAGGTCAGAGCGAAGTTGGGAGAGGCTGGGGAGAAGGAAAACCTAACTGGAAATAAGAAGGGCTCCTCAAGGCAGCTTTCATTAATCTGGAACTTTTCTGCCAGAACCAGCACTGGGGTTTATCTGCCAGCAGGACAAGGGGAGGGGAGGTGCAAGCTCTGCATTTCTCTCCTGCATCTCATTAGCCTCAAAATGGACCCTTGGGCTCCTCAGAAATGTTCCTGGCCAGGGCTGCACCTACAAAGGGAAGAAGGAGGGAAGGGAAGGAGCGTTTTTGTCCTCAGAGTGGGGATGGAGCTTCCCCACTTTAACATAAGCTGGTTAAAGGCACACAGGGTGAAGCTTTGCAGGTGCCAAAGGGCAGGAAAAGGGAAAAAAAAAACCAAACAAACTCTCATCTTCTAGGCCAATGGGAATTGGGGAAGTTGGAGGGAATTGCTGAGGCTGGAAAGCAGCCAGGAGTAAACACCCGGGTGTGGAGCTGAGACTGGGCAGATAACGGAGTGTCCGGAGTGGGATGGGCTGGGTGGGAAAGGATCTGAAGGATCATCCAGATCCATCCCCTTCCACACCTTCCACTGCCCCAGGCTGCTCCAAACTCGCCTTGGACACTTCCAGAAATGGGGCAACTTCAGGGAATTCCAGCCCAGCCCCTCCCCACCCTCCCAGCCAGGAATTCCTTCCCAATATCCCACCCAAATCTCCCCTTTCCCAGTGGGAGCCATTCCCTGTGTCCTGTCCCTCCAGCCCTTGTCCCCAGGCCCTCTCCATCTCTCCTGGAGCCCCTTTAGTACTCTGAACTCTCCCTGGAGCCTTTTCCTCTCTCATTCTCTGCTCTCCCAAAAATTGGAGAGGTTTGGCCATGGGGATGTCCTGGTCACCCTGGCCTGGCCCCATCCTTGGATTTGGAGCAGGTTCCTGTTCCCAAAATTGGAGAGTTTGGGAAAACTGGGAGAGTTTGGATGGTTTTGGCCACGGCTCCAGCCCTCGGAGCATCTCCCCTGGGCAAATGGAAATGGTTTTCTTGTCCTGAATTCACCAGCCCAGGGTTTCAAACCCAAGGCAGGTTTGCAGGGAAAGGGATTGTCTTTCATTTCACCAACTAACACAGGCTGAGTGGAGAAAAAAAAAAAAAAAAACCACACAAAAAAACCCAACCCAGAATATCTCAGAAACACAAGTTCTTCCAATTTTAACAGAATGCTGGAAGAAAAAGTTAATGTATCTTTCATGAGGACAATCTAGATAATAAGCAACACAATTCCACAGCAAAAGGCTGAGATTTTTTTCCCCTTTTTCTTTCTCTCTTCTTATTTTTTTTCCCTTAAATAAGCAGGAATTTCTGCTCGTGGATAGAGGACCAAGGTAAAACTTGAGTCACCAAACATCCCCCAGACAGGAACACGCTGTAACCTCAGGTGTTAAGTGATCCATGAGATTTTACTTTCAGATTTGGGCAGAAACAACAACTTCAGGGGAAAAAAAACCCAAAAAAACCCCTAAAAACCTAAACCACGACAACCCCTCTGTGTGTCAAACCTAAACTGAAATTGTTATTCAGCAATTTGCAACACTTACTGTCATATTAAAGTAATTTCAGTTTATTTTTTTTTTGCCTCGCTGGCTCTGCTCCTGTAACAAAACAGCAAACCTTGGGATTTCAGGGGATATTTGGGAGGGAATTGAAGTTATCCTGAAAGGTTTGGGGGTACAGCCTGTGACCCTGGAAAAGGTGGAAATTCTGCAGGCCAGATGTGACAAAATGTGGGATTTGGGTGTTTTCCCCTCATTTCCAACCTCTCTGGCTACAAAGGCTCTGCAACCTCTCTCTCCTCCTTCTCTGCATGGAAATATTATTTATAAACACACAGGAGCTTTTGCTTTCTCCTTTTTCATTTAGGAAAATTCCCAAATAAAAGAAATTTTTGCTCAACCAGCCAATTTCTGACCCTCCCCTGGATGATCTCCAGGTGGTTTTGCTCTTTGCTGGAGCGAAGAGTTGGTAAAAAACCAACACAAAAACAGAGAGAAAGATGAATTATTCATCTTTTGGGGATCCCTTCCAGCCCAGGATGCTCCTTGATTTTATATCTCAGGAGTTCTTTATGCTACAGGTGAAGCAGCAGTGGCCAAAAAGGTTAAAATTATTAATTAGGGCAGCAAAACCAGTGTGGCCAGCAGGACCAGGGCAGGATTGTCCCTCTGTGGATTTCCAGCCTCTCCCCAGGATCCACATTCCTGGAGCTCAGGATGAGGACAACCCCCTGGTTTGGTACTCACTTTTTCAAAGGCTCTATGACTGTCTTTTGGATCTGATTCACCTGTGAGAAGCAAAAAAAAGGGAGGATGGCAGGTCACGATTGTTGGAAAACCCCGTCTGCACCAGGATGGGTTTGTAAGGAGCCCACCACGGGATGGGGAGGGACTCTGAGCCACAGCCACCATGTCCTTCCACCAAAAGAGAGGGAATTTCTCCCGTGGGAGCTGAAATCCCAGCCAGAAGACTGAGATTTGAGAAAGTCGTGTGGGAAAAGTCTTGGGGATGATGAGAAAAAGGGAAAGAGGTGAGAGACAAAGGTTCTGGGCAAGGCAGGGAGGGACAGGACACAGGGAATGGCTGCCCACTGCCAGAGGGCTGAGTTAGATGGGATTTTGGGAAGGAATTCCTGGTTGGGAGGGTGGGGAGGGGCTGGGATGGAATTCCCAGAGCAGCTGTGGCTGCCCCTGGATCCCTGGCAGTGCCCAAGGCCGGGCTGGAGCAGCCTGGGGACAGTGGGAGGTGTCCCTGCCCATGGCAAGGGGTGGAATGGGATGGGTTCAAATCCCTCCCAACCCCAACCACTCCCCAATCCCACGAGACTCCCACCACTCCACGATTCCATGACTGTCCCAGCACTCCCATCTCCCAGCCAAACCCAACCCACCTTCTCCTGGTTGAAGGAGTCCATCCTCTTCATGGCCGTGTCGAAGGCCGTGACCATCTCCAGGAAGGAGGGCTCCTGCTCACACAGGGGGTTGGACAGCAGGTCTGAGGAGATCTTCACAGCAGACTTGGACATGGCTGATGGAAAAGGAAAAAAAACCAGAGAACGTCACATTTCCCCACTGCCAGGCAAAAATCAGGGAGCTGAGCCAGCCAGGAGGGGTTCAGCACTTTCCTGGTGGTTGAGAGAAAAGCGAGGAGAAGGCACCAACTCATTCATGTAAACACCCAGAGAAGTGTTTTTATCTAAGTTAATCTGAACCACTCCAATGTGAGGCTTGTGATGCTGCCAGAAATAATCCCAGACTAACAAAAGCACTGTTCTCTTATATATAAAAAAAAAACAAAAACCCACCACCAGAGCTGGGGGTTTTTATACATCTTCTCTCGACAGACTATTAAGTGTCACTCTCAGCCTCACTATAGCTCTTCCACGACGAGGAAAAAATCACAGCCCATTAAGTCTTTCAAATGGCTTTACAAAAAAAAATACAAGTATTTGAAGTGGATTTAGTGGGAAAGGACCAGACTGACAGGGCTGGGAATCGAGGTTTCTCTCTCCTTGTGCAAACACAAAGAGCAGGGGACACGAGTTAAGCGTTTTCCCCTCGATAAATCTGAATTTTGTGCCTGTGGGGAACGAGGCAGGGGGGATATGAAGTCCCTACAGGCCTTGGGAGTGCCACCAAGAAATGCAGAAGCACCAGGTCATGCTCTGACTGAGCATTCTGCTTTTTTTTTTCCATCAGGCACGTCCCTCTTTATCCAAACACTTGGTCTGCAAAAGGAAAATTCAACGACAGAACCACTACAGGAATGAGCAAGAAATTAGGGAAGGTACAGAATGGAAAAAAAGACTAACAAAAAGGAAAGCATAAATATAAACAGGGATAAGATAGACTTTAAAAAAAAAAAAAAAAAGGCCAGAGGTACTAAAAAAAGAAAAAAAAAGTTCTTTTTCCTCAGTGCTGGAAGTTATTCCAGTTGGAGATCACAAAGCCAGATGCTATGGGGGAGCTTTGGAAAAAAGACTCCCTTCGACATTAAAAGTTAAAAACCATCTGAATAATGGGGGTTTAAGATCATGAATCAAGGGGTTAAACACTCTGATTTAAAGGTTACACACAATTATAACAGAGAGAGCTCAGAGGCTGCAGAGCTGGGGAGCTCAATGCAGAACGAGGGGAATAACAAAGCTACCGTATCCATCTATTCTCCAAACATTAAGGCTTTAGGCATTTAAACCTTTAAACAGATGGGATATAATCCATATGTGTGACCACATCTGAGGAGGGATTTGTGCCAGAATGGCAGAACTCCTTTGGGCTGGAAGAAGAGAAATGAAGTTTTCCTGCACGGGAAAGGATTGGAAGGGAACTGGAGGGAGGGAGGGGCAGGGTCACGCTGGGAGGTTGGGAATTGTGGGGGGGGTTTGGGGCATGTCCAGGGGGAATTAGGGTCAGGAATTTCCTCTGCATCACTGAGATCACCTGTAGAGAGCTGGAAAAGTGGGGTCTGAGAGCCCCAGGGCAGGGAGGAGGAGAGAGAGAAGAAGGGGAAGGAGGAGAAGGAGAAGGAGAAGGAGAAGGAGAAGGAGAAGGAGAAGGAGAAGGAGAAGGAGAAGGAGAAGGAGAAGGAGAAGGAGAAGGAGAAGGAGAAGGAGAAGGAGAAGGAGAAGGAGAAGGAGAAGGAGAAGGAGAAGGAGAAGGAGAAGGAGAAGGAGAAGGAGAAGGAGAAGGAGAAGGAAGAGAAGGAGAAGGAGAAGGAGAAGGAGAAGGAGAAGGAGAAGGAGAAGGAGAAGGAGAAGGAGAAGGATCACCTGCCCCTGCACTGCTCTTTTGCTCATTTAACATGTGAGATGTATCTCCAACTAAAGGAATTTCAGATTTGAGAGTCCAGCACAGCCAGAGAGCAAACCTGAGCCACGGGAATGCCGTGGGTTACCTGCACCTCACTCCAAAGGAGAGCTTTTACCTCAGTTAGAGAACATCCTCCTGCTCCTTAAGATCCTATTTTGTTTGGAAAGAGGGTGGGGAAGGGGGTGAGTGATGTCCAGCCCCGGGACAGGGAGTGCTGCTAACAGCCCATTCCCCGTTTGCTGGCAGGGCAGTGCAAGAGCCTCGCTGGGATGTTTCCCTGCACAGGAATCACTCTGGTTCTGAGCTGAGCTTTTTGGGGAAGAAGGTGGAGACTCGAGCCACCAGTCCCACTTTGCCAAGGGAGTGTTTGCAGGCAGTGAAGAACCAACCCCCCTGAGCCTGGAAGAAGGAGACAGGAGCCCCGGATTTGGGGGCTGGATGTTGATGGAATGGGCACTGCCAGGTGAGGAGAGCATCCTCAGGGATGGATCTGATCCACCTCCTTTCCCTTCAGCCCTCCCTCAGCAGGCTGTGTGCAGTACCTCTCCCTCCCAGTCATCGTTTCAAGCCTTTAAATGAGAAATCAGATCTTCCTGGCTCTGGCCAAGGCTCATTTGTGACTCTGCCATGTAACAGAACGGAAAAAGAAAGTCCTCCCACAGCTCCTCTGGGACTTGAAATGCTCCATATAAACAACGCCCACTGCAAGGGAGGGGAGGGGAATCCTTAACAAGGAAAAACTTACCAAGGATCCCTGACAATGACCAGAGCCCTTGGAAAGGGCAGCTCCCACCCTGGAGAAGAGTCCTGGGTGTCTGGTGCTTCTCCCACCCCTCTCCCTAAGCTGGGAAGGGTGGGAGAGTGAAGCACTCTCCCCTGCCCCCCTGGTTCCTGTGCTGGCTCAGTTTCTGGGGAGCTTTTGGGGAGAGTACAACAGGGATAGGGTAAAGGATTCAAAAGAGGCTCCTACCTCAGGGTTATTCCAAGGCTTTATTCTTGAAGGGGTTCCTGAGGCCAAAGAGGTCAAAAGAGGAAGAACATGGGTTTTTATCTGGTCTCTCTGGGATAGATAGCTGGCACTGAGCCATAGGTCAGAGATAAGGGGAGAACAGGGTCACACTAACAGGTACAGACATCAGGGGGTCTTCTGGGGGGAAACCATTTCCCCAGAGGAATTCAACAGGAGAGCAGGGGAAGAGCCCGGATCTGTGTTTGTGCCAGGTGATACCCACACACACACACAGAGGTGAGAGGCTGGATGCTGGAAACCCCCAAATTTGCCTCCTTCCCACTGGCCCTGCCCTGCTGTGACCCCGATCCCAGGGGAGGAGTGCTGGCCCAGTGCAGCCCACACCTGTTTGTGCTGGTGCCTCTGCCTTGGCTCCGGAGCTGTGGGGGCCAGGCAGGGACTGCTCCAAACCACAGGCTGGGAAAAAAAATCCATCTGGGTTTGGAACAGCTCTGTGCTGCAGGTTCCTGCTCAGCATCCAACCAACCCAGCTCCCAGTGCCTCTCCACTGGATCCCTCTCTCTGGGCACAGCAGGGATGTGGGACAGGACAGATGTCCCCCCAAACGTGCAGGCAGAGCTGCTTGATTGCTTCCTGCATCGCCCACTGCCACGAGGGGAAGCCAAAAGAAGCAGCCACCTCGGGAATGAGCCGGGTTATCCCCCAAGGAGGAGCTGCCAGGTCAGCATTTCCCACGGGAAGCACGGCCAGCTGTGCCCAGCTGTGCCCTGCAGAGCCCCCCAGAGCCATCCCACCTCCCTGGGGAGCTCCAGAGGGGGAGATGAAAGGAGGACTGAAGGAGGTGAAAAAAAGCACTGCTGGCACCACAGCTGCTCCTGCTGGATAATCTCAGACCTGGAATAACGACTCCTGGTTTTTTTGTTGTTTTTTTTTTTTTTCAGTGGCAGAAATTGAGGCAAAGAAAAGAAAGGGACTTTTCCAAGGCCAGAGAGCTGAGGAGACAGGGAGTGAGCCCACAGCACTCTGTGTGTTCCCTGGGCTGAGCTGCTGCTCGCAGCCCTCTCGCAGATGGCCTTGTAACTAAGCAAACTGAGTGGGACTGAGCTCTGGATTTGTTTTCCAGACTTGTCACACATTACTCATGTGATCTCGAGAAAAAAAGTCACTTCATCTCTCTGTGGCCAAGTTCACAGTCTATGTATCCTCCAGTCACTCACCCAAATCTGCATCTGTGCTTTTCTTCATATCCTTCTGAAGTTTTTTGGTCTGATCTTCCAATCTGAAAAGATGGGAGGGAGAAGGCAAAGTCGGAATCTTGGAAAGAAAGGAACCCAAGTGCATCATACGTGCAACAAATCATTTACGGGCTGAATATGCTGGCTTCTGGTGGGAGTTAAAAATATCCAGGCAAGGCTCGATGAAGTTCAGTGCAGCTCAACCCTTTCAGGGGTTGTTTTCAGATGGTTTTTAACCTTTTCAAGTTGGTGATCTCTTATTCATAGTTCACATATTTCCTGGAAGTTCTCACACTTAGCACAAATGGCAGAGCCAAATGCTTTCCAGAGGATCCGTGTGAGCTCCTGTGACACGAGGCAGGATGGCAAAGCCACTCCTGGGTCCTCTGAGGTGCTGGGCTCTTTGGGGACCCTGCAGTTTTCTGGCAATTTTACACTTTTTTTTTAATTATATTTTTTTAAAGCTGCCAGAATCTGCAACCCCGCTGCAAATACTTCTGAGGACACCTTTGAACGCTCAGAGAAACCCTGAGGAATTGGAAATTACAGGGCAGTGAGGGATTTGCTCACTCTGGGATGAGCATCCCTGGCTAAAATTCCCAGGGAAGATGCAATGAGAGGAGGGAAGCACGCAGCCAGTCCTGTCTGACCAGTGTGGTTGATACTCACTGCTGCAGCTTCCCATATTCCCTTTCAAAGTCTCTCTCCACCTGTGGAAAGAAGAGATGGAAATCAGCTCCAGGGGACTGGAGTGTGCAGGGAAAGCTGGCCCTGGGAAACGCTGAGCTGAGCCCAGCACAAGCTGCAGCTTTAATGGGAGTTACACCTCAGAAGTAAAGGAAATATTGGGGTTTTTGAGCTCCAAACTCTCCTAGAGCTGGCATCAAACGTGTTCAGCTCGTGCTCCAGGACATGGATTGGGAGCTGATGGGATAAATGGGAATGCTGTAAAAGCTGGAAGGTCACTGAGCATGGCTCAGTGCTGGGGGACAAGCTCGTGTTCTCTCCCAAAAACTGAGGGGAGCTGCTCCTCCTCCAGCCCCGTTAAGGACCCTGAGGTGGGTCTGGCTGTTTCCTCCTTCCTCATCCAATAAAAGATGGTGAAATTCCCCCCAAACCACCAGTGAGCCTTCCCATCTCTGCATTATTCACCCCCTCCACACACTCCTGACCCCTACAACAGCTCCATCCCATGAAATTCCTGGGCTGGAGCACAATCCCACTGAACTGTGACACCTCCAAAAGGGAGGGGAACCCTGCGCTCCCAGCTCAGAGCTCCAGCCCAGCCTTCTCCCCATGCTACCTCAGTGCCTGCTCCCTCCTACTTGCTAGCTGGCAGCAAACCTCCAGCGATGGGAGATATTTTAAGGAACTTTCTTCCCATGCTGACTGTTTTAACACACTTAAAACATTCATTCCACACCTCGTCAACCAGAGCAGCAAATGGATTTCAATTGACCAGCCAAGAGTAAATCCGTGCGCGTTTTTGTTGTCATGGGATCAGCGCTGGGTTCACTTGTGTTGTCAAGCTCCTGTGCTATTAAGGAAATGCTGGGAGTGCTGGGAGCAGCCAGGACTAGAAGGATCCAAAGGTTTGTTCCAAATTCTCCCTGCTGGCCCCGGGATTTCAATCCCAGGCTTGGTGCAGCAGCATCACCACATTTAACGGGGACGGTTGCTTTTTCGAGCAGAATTGCTGTTAAAAGCTTGGGGGTGGTTAAAGATGGAGCTGGTTTTTCTTAAAAATCTCCTTTTTTTAAACATCTTTTTAGGCTGCACTTGGCCCTCCAGCAGCCTGATCCAGTGTCCAGCCACATTCCAGCCCCATCCCAGCACCCAGCTGTCCACACCATCCGCTCCCACCATCCGGGGGATGCGAGCTGGGCTCTCTCTCTCTCCCCCCCTTCCCCCAGCTCCAAAAAAAAAAAAACCCTCCCCGGAGCTCCAAGCTCCTTTTTTTTTTTTTTTGTGCTGCTAAAATTGGGCTCTGGAGAGAACAGACAGGGAGCAGTGTGGGGGCAGCTCACACGACTTTTGTGCCTGGCTGTTGGCTCGGGGAGCCGCAGCAACGCGCGGCAGCTGGCGCCCTGCAGGTCAGGTAACCAGCAGATAGTAAAAGCTCACCCTCCATCCCCGTGCCTGTTCCGGCTGCTGAAATTACCCAGGGGAGGAGGGCTGCACTCTATTTATAGGCCTGAGGTGTGAATTGTTTTTGGTTGCAAACAGCACAGGGTCGGGCACGACTCAAAAATACTCTCTCCCCTTTTTTTTTGAGAGGCTTGGGGGTGTTCGTTCCCTTCTCGTTCCCTTCTCTCTGTGTTTAGGAGGATCTGCTCGGCAACCAATTCCTCCCAAAGCTGGAGGGTTTGGCTGTGGAATGCCTGCAAATATTCAGGGTTTCTGTCCCTTTTTTTTTTTTTGCTGTTGTATTTGCCCCTTTCTGTGCAATAAGGAAGAGGCATCGTGGATATGGAGCAGCTTTGGGGGCCAAAAGGGGTTCCAGGAGAGCTGGAGAGGGATTTGGACAAAGGATGGAAGGACAGGACACAGGGAATGGCTTCCCACTGCCAGAGGGCAGGGCTGGATGGGATTTTGGGAAGGAATTCCTCCCTGTGAGGGTGGAGAGGGGCTGGGATGGAATTCCCAGGGAAGCTGTGGCTGCCCCTGGATCCCTGGAATTGGCCAAGGCCAGGTTGGAACAGCCTGGGATGGGGGAAGGTGTCCCTGCCATGGCAGGGGGTGGAAAAAGATGAGTTTAAAGCTCCCTTCCCACCCAAACAATTCGGGGATTTTAGGATTCATCCCATAAAGGCAAAACCTCCCCTCCCTGTGCCCCTCTGGGTGCTGTGAACCCCCCAAACCTCCCAAACCCCCCCAAAACCCCCATCCCAGCCCCAGAGCAGGATCCACATGGGGTGGAGGTGACTCCACACAGAGACACTTTCAGCTGCCCAGCCTGACTCACATCCCCAGCCCCATCTCCCAGACAGCTGCCCAAGGATTGCTCTTATTTTTCACGCCCACAGGCAGCAACTGGCTCCCAGTCCCCACAGTCTGTGAGCTCCTGGAGCCTCCCAGCCATGGCTGGAGCCCGGATATCCCACAGAAACAGCTCCCAGGAGCTCTGGAGAGGGAAAAGCTGCTCTCACGTGCTCCCACCCAGCAGAAGAGCCCTGCAAGGAGGACAGGGGGAACGTTTTGCAGAGCACACAGTAATTCCCACTCCCAGCAGCTCTCTGTGGTCACATGCAGAGGCTGTGGAGAGGATTATCACGTTAAAGAGTAACGAGAACAAGAAGTACAGGCAAGAAAATTACAATATCCTGAAGGGAAGTTTCCGTATTATTAAAATAATCCCACTGCTCCGCAGCCTCCTTCTGAAAACTCCAAATCAAACCATGCTCTCTGTATTGAACCTTTTTTTTTTTTCTCTTCCAGGCACAGGGGCTGGGTAATGCAGAAATCGCTCGTCTCGGGGTTTTTATTTAAATCTACATCACGAGCGACGAGCTCTGGAAAGCTCTGAAATAAAACAAGGTTCTCTCCTTCACCCAGTTCTTTTTTTTTTTGTTGTTTGCAAACACTGGGCCGCCCACCTGTGATCAGATCCCTCCTGCTTGAAGGGCAGGGCCACGATCACCACCGTGGTGATGAGGCAATGGAGAAAGATTGGAGCCAACACTACAAAGAGATGGAAATAAGGGACTGTCAGGAACCTTCCTATCCGCCTGGGCCTCATGTTTTTTCCTAGAGGAGGAAGATGAGCTGATTTCTGCGTCTTCCAGTGGTCTCAGCCTCTTTGTAGACCTTGGGAAAAAGTGGGAAGTGTGTGTTTCCTTCTTCCTCTTCTCCAAAAAAATAAAGAAACCCATAGAATTAGGCCACGAATTCTGTTCTAAAATGAAATTTCTGCTGAGATTCTGCCATCCCATCAAGAATTTCAAGGTAAGCCCCGTGGGTGAATATTCTGGGCCAGAGCTGCAGAGTGCAGGTGGATCTGGGATGCCACAGACTCCACCCAGCAAGATCTCCACGTCCCCAATGTGCAAGAAAGCTTCCCAGGAAAGTGGCAGAGGGGAAAAAGGAGGCACCTCCCAACTGCAGAGACCAGAAAAGACTGAAGGAAGAGAGTGAGAATGAGCAAAATGATTTAACTGGCATCGTTTGAATTCTTCCCCTTGTTCCCATGACATTCCCTCCATTGTTTTGGGATTTCCAGCTCGCTGGTGCAGCCCCGTGGAAAGGTGCTGACGGCCACAGCTGCAGCGGAATCCTGCTGCTCACCGAGCTCCTCCGGCCGTCCCACACCCCTGGGGAAGGCAGAGCTGCTGGGATGAGTCAAGGAAAGGAGGTTTGGCAGCTCAGGTCTCCACTCCCTGCCAAGCTGACTCAGGCCAGCGAGGAGGAGGAGGGCGAGCGGTCTGAGTCAGCCCGGGCCGGAGCGGGGCTGAGGGAAGCAGGGAGGGATAAAACCTGGCTGGCCCCATCCCCAGCCCCCTGCAGCCATGCAGGGCCCTGCTCTCCCTGCCTGCTCACATCACCCCAGCCCCCGTGAAGGGCAGGGAACAACCCTGGGGGGACGCAGGTGAACTTCAGCTGGGGCTGCAGGAGAGCTGGGGAGGCGAGACAGCCGTCTCTGCTCTGTCCCCGGGGAGGGAAGAACATCTCTGCCATAAGAGGCTCCCTGGCTGAGCAATAAACATGGGAGAGATATAATTCTAACAGGTTTAACTCCTATCACTGGGCATTAGTTTAATTGGGCTGCGGGCCCGTGGCCCTGCTGACAGCAGGTCCTCTCGGAGCATTAGATCCTCCCACCCGGCTCCCAGAGCCCGGTGACAGCTGCTCTTTTCAGGGGAGAGGAGGGGAGAGATTATGCTGTCTGGAATTGGATTTGCCCAGGTTAAGGTGGAAACAAAGCACGGCCATGTCTGGGGAGGGGGAGATCACCTCAGTTCACCAGCTGATATTTTCTGCTGGGGTTTCCTTCTCCCTCAAGAGCTAAACTGTGGCTGACACCGTGCCCTTCTCCAAAGGATCACAAGCGAGTGGGCACAGGGAGTCATGACTAATTCCTCGGCAGCCCAGGCAAATTGCTTTTCAGGACTTACTCCTGGCCTAGATCTGACACCAGCTCCAGCATCGAGACAACAAAAAAGCTTCTCTGGCTCGCTGAGCCTCTCGGCAAAGCCACCCCCCTCATCCGACTCCACTCCCAGGCCTCATGGAGAGCCAAGGAAGTTACTTCCTAACAAATGCTGCTTTTTTTTAATTTAATTTTTTTTTTTTATCCTTCCCCCTCACCATCCTCTTTTGTGGTCCGGTCTCTGTGAGTGGGAGATCCTCTACCCACAACCACTTCCCTTCCGACGGGCTGGGGATGCAGCCCTGGAGATGCCACACCTTCCCACTTCCTGCTGGGCTCCAGAGCCCAACATCTGGAATATCCCAACCCCTTGGCTGCTGCTGCTGCTGCTGCTGCTGCTCCCCAACGCCTGCACAGATGGAGCGTCCCAGCCTGCAACTGGGAGGGAAACTTGGGGGCCTGCAGCTCAAAGCAACCCCATCCCCTCCACACCATGGCATGGAATGCCTGATCCCGGGGGATATCTGTGGTTTCCTGCCGTTTGTTCTGCTTTGAAGAGCTGCACTCTTCAAAGTTCCAAGGTTTTGGGCTTCCTGTTTTCTGCTTTCCCTGTATCTGGTGCCTGGAGAGCAACACCACCAGCATCATCATCATCATCATCATCATCATCATCATTATCATCATCCTAGGGCAAGTGGAAGTCTTTCAGAAATCAGTTTCCAGCTTTGTTGACACGAAAATCTCGTTCCTGGGGAGCTGAGGAAGGAAGGAAGGAAGGAAAGGGGCTGGAAAGGCTCTGGGTGCTGAATGAACCTCTGCCTGCTGGATATTCTGAGCTGTTCTATTTAATACACACACATGTATATATAAGCAAAGGCTGCCAAGTGCTTCAGAACAGCACATTCCAGCAGGAAGGGAAGATCTCAAAGGTGCCACCGCTCATCTGCAGGGAGCCCGAGCTCAGGGATGGCTGATTTTAGGGGAGAAAAACCCCTCCCAACAGCAAAGACAGCAGGAGGGGAGGGAAACCAGCAAGGAAATCTAATATATTCAACTGGGATGTGAGGATGGGTGGGCTGGAGATGCCCAGCAGAGCTGGCCAAGAACACCCAGAGCTGCAGAGCAGTTGGTTCTTGCCCCAGCCTGGAAGGACATCGGCGTTGGAACACTGGGAAAGGCGAAAGGAGCAAGGAATGTGGGGGCTCCTGACACCAGCTGGGAGCTGAGGTGTGAAGAGCTGAGGCTGGGCTGCCTCACCCGAAGGATCACGGGCAGCAGCACCTTGCTGGTGGATGGCCAGCCCCTGGAAAAGGGCAGCTGAAAACATGGAGAAAAGCAGGGAGGAATTTTACCCGTCCTTGTCTTCGTCGCCTGCCTGCCTGGCTGAAATCCTGTGCTGACAGTTTGGAGCTGTTACAGAAAATTGCTGCTCCACGGCAGCAGACAACCACCAAATCCTTTAAAATAAAACATGACAATCAAGCCTTGAAGGGAGTAGTGGGATTAGCCCTCTGCCTCCAGGGAAAATGTCATGTCCCAAGGAGAAACTGCCCCACAAACGCCGGGTGCCCACGCATCCTGCGGAATTAGCCGGGTGTCCCGGAGAGGAAGGATCAGGGATGTCAGTCTGTGCAGGGGATTAGGTCACCAACGCTGTCAGAGGGACCAGCTCTGCCCCACGCTGCCTCTCAGGGCTCCCTTTTTAGAGCAGGTGTCCAGGTGAGTTTTCAGGGCCAGCTCCTGCGAGGTTCCACAGCTTTTCTCTGGGTTTTTTTGGCACGGGACAAATGCGAAGCCAAGCTGCTTAAGGAGGGAAAATACCACAGCCAGCTGCAAGCAGCAGCACTTGGGGTAAGGAGCCTCAAATCCACGGGAATACAAAATGCTTTTTTAATTTGCTTTTAAAGCAAATGCTGTGCAGCACAAATTAATTCACGCCCGAGCACTAAGCATCTCAGCTTATAAGCCTTTCTTTGGAAACAGTTATATTCAGCGATCTGAACCACTCCTCCTCCTCCATCTGCTCCGAAAGGATGAACAAACAAGCCATTGCTGAAAGAAGGAAGGAAGGAAGGAAGGAAGCAAACCCGTTCAGCCATCTCCGAGGAAAACTGTGCCAGACCAAGAGAGCTCTTTTCCCCCTACCCCACACACACACGCACACACACACCCTCCTCCTCCCCCCAAAAAATAAACCCCAAAAATTATAATTTCAACAGATCCCAAACCAAAATATTCCCCCTGGCTGGGGCTCCCCCTCGCTCCTCGCACGAGGAGCCGAGCGCTGGTCACACGCGGCAACAGGTTCTGCTGCTCCAGCTCCCTCCCACACGCTGCAAAATGGGACGAGTCAAAGTGCCGCCTTGACTCATCAGCCACATGATCCGAGGCTGCAGCTAAAAAGGGGGAACTGGTTTACTCACTGTCTTGGGTACAATCTGTTTCTTGGGCTGCCCGATCTTGAACGGGATCCTGCAAAAGAGAGAGGAGAAGGGAAGGTGTGAGCGGCGATGATGCTGCCTGGGCTGGGTTTGGGGCTTGCAGGGGTTGTTGTCCCGGGGTGGCAGCCCCGAATTCCAGGCACTGTGCACCCCAAAAAAAGGTGGGAGAGGCTGTGGGGAGACTTCTCAGCGTTCCACGCCTTCCTCCCGAGGGGCAGCTCTGATCTCTGCTCTGTGACAGGGACAGCACCCAGGGAGGGTCAGGTTGGATTTTAGGGCAAGGTTCTTCCCCCAAAGGCTGGGATAAGCACTGGGACAGCTCTGCAGGGAACAGGCACAGCCCCAAGGCTGCCAGAGCTCCAGGAGGGTTTGGACAACACCCCCAGGGATGGGATTTTGGGGTGTCTGTGCAGGGCCAGGAGCAGGTCCTTGTGGGTCCCTTTGCTTCCTCCCTCCCTCCACCCCAAATCAAGGCCAGGATGCTCCACAAGCAGCTGAAGAACCCGCTCTGTTTAAAACCAAATCTGCTGGGGAGGATAAAATAATACTAAAAAAAAAAAAAAAAAAAACAAACCAACAACCACCAAACAAAGTCTGTAAATATTTAGAAAGAGGATATTAAAAAAAGGAACGAGCCGGTGTCTGGAAGCTGCGAGCTGCTTCAAAGGATTCCTCTGCTCCAGCAGCTGGAGGAGAGGCTCACCTGCCAGCACAGCCTTCATTCTTAAAATCCCTAATTCCCAGGAAAATCTGGGTTACCTGAATGTGAGGAGTACTCTAAATAAATTACACAACATATGTAAGGGTGGCTGGGTCAGCTGGGAGCAGCCACGCGGGCGGCCTAAAAATAATTGGATTTCTTTCACCTATCAGTATAATGGAAATCCAGGAATTCAGCTGCTGCTGTCAATGGGTTTAATTAAGTTAAAGAGGTGCTGCCTGGTTAAAGCATCCCAGCCAAAATCTCCCAATGTTTGCTGGGTTGTGATGCTTTAAATAAATAGAAAAAAATTGAGGTCATAATGACATTAAAGTGGGGTTGGTTTTTTTTTGCCAGAGATGTTTCACCTACAGCTCAGCTTCATCCCATCCCATCCCAAATCTGCTCCAGGAGCTCCTGGGGAAGGGTCTGAGTCCCCTCCTGAGAACTTGGGCTGGACCAGCCCAAATTCTCCTGCTGCCACACAAAACTTGAGATAAACCCATGGATTTTGGGGACTGTGTTGTTGTCCTGCTGCCCCCCAGTCTGGCTTTTCCCACTGCTGGTTCTCCATTTGCTTCCCACCAGCTCCACCTCCAACAGCTGGACCCCCAGGATATATTTTTACCAGTGTAAAACCCAGCTGTGTGCAACAGGAGGAGTTTGCAGGGGAAGAATGGGCTGGATGAAGCAAAAAAAACCCAGATTACCCAAACTCCAAACCTTCCTCTTCCCACTTTTCCCGTTGTTTTCAAGCCAACCCTGTAATTACCCACCGGGAATAATCCAGGGCTGCACCCCCTGTGACCCTCCCTGAGCAGCTCTGGAGCCAACCTGAGTCACCAGGTTTAAATTTAAATTTTTTATTTTTTTTTTTGCTCGGGAGAACTTCCTGTTTATGGTTCCCCCGGTGTAATTTTGGGTTTAACCCTTTCCAGCTCCTGTGGCAGTGTGAATCACCCTTCTTTTATAAACAAACACCTCTCTGCTGTGTAATTTCCCCTGTCAATAACCGGGGGTGTGGTGCCTTACAGGAAGAAAACAAAAAAAAAATATATGGATTTATTTTTTTTCCCTTTGTGGGTCAAATATAAACCAAAAATGAGGCACCTCCCGCCCGCCACCCGCAGCCAGGTGCTGTCACTTGATGTTTTTGGAAGTGATGGCATCGACTTGGTGGTGAAAGGATTAAAAAAAAAAAAATGAGGATTTTACTCAGTTGTCCCAGTTAAAACCAGTTTGCCACTCTCTGGGAGTGTGGAGCTGGAGACCAGGCTGCTTCCTGGTGGGCAAGGACAATTAAAAAGGTGATTAAAGCATTACCTGTGCACAACCTGCCCCTCTGGGGGGTACAGGGAGCATCCCAAAGTGGAAAAATGGGTAAATCCAGGGAGTGCTGGTAACAAGGGGGATGTGGGGTAGGAAAAGCCACGAATCAGAGCTGGGAAGGGAAGGCAGAGGGAGCACAGGGGGTCCTGCCCCATCCCATTCCCCATCCTCACCCTGCCAGGGAGGGCAAGGAACCCCAAAAATCCCTTTTTTTTTTCCTCCCAGAAGCACAGGGAAGTCAGTGGAGCGCTGCAAATCCCCCCTGCAGCAGTAAATATCTCTATCAGCATCATGATGCCACTTGGTAATTATGTCTGTCTCAGTAAAACCTCGAAAAAAATAACCCTGTGCAAGTCAGGTCTGTTCCTCAAGTTCCTCTGTTCCTTATTGGGGTTTTGGTTTGGGTTTTTTTTTTTGTTCTGTTTTACAATTTTACATAATTTTCCTGGTTTCTAAATCACTGCCTTTTAATATGATTCTCTGGGAGGGTGGAGGGGGGGGAAGATGGATGAGCAGGAAAGAAAGAAGGAAAAAGAAAAAATAAAGATGAAAGGTATGGATTTTATTGGAGCTTTTCAACCAAATGGATTCACCCCATGCCTCAAAACCGAAATTTTTCGTCCCTTGGGGAGTTGTGTCCCTGCCTGCAAAATTGTGGGGGGACAAAGTGCAGCTGCCACAGCAACATCACAACGGTTTGCTTCGAAATTAAGAGTTTTTTGGGTTTTTTTTCTGGTTAGAAAACGCACGATGGGGATAAAACAAATAAAACTGGGGAGGGGGGGAGGTGGATCCGTATCCATCTCTGCCATGAATTCCACAGAGCTGAGCTCGGCTCTATAAAAACACCAAAGAAAAACCAGAATCGGTGCTTTTTTTTTTTTTGGTGTTTTTTTAATTTTTTTTTTCCTGATGTCTCGTTTCTGCTGAGCGAGAGAGAAACGCTGGGGTTGTGTGTTTGGGGTGTGAAATCCCTTGAAATCCCCGTTCCTGAAGAGCCGAGCGCGCTGAGTCACCGCGCCGGAGGAGCGCTCCCAACCCCGCGGGGCTGCGGGAGCATCCCGGCCCCTGGCAGCCCCCCTCTCTCCCCGCTGGAGTTTTGGGTTCAGCGGGGAAGGGAGGAGGGTTGAAGCACTGCAGGGAGAGAGGGTGGGAAGAGCTTAAAGTCGGGGGGGGGGGGGGGGGGGGGAAATTAAAAAAAAAAAAAAAAAAAAAAGTGTGGGTGGAGAGAATCCTGCGAGCTCCACTCGGGGATGCTCAGGAACCCCAGGGAGGGGAAGGTGGGAGAAGCTGTGGCTGATTTTTCTCTGAAGTTTCCCCAGCAATCTCATCTATTTACTTGGCTTTTCCATGTGCAAACGCGGGGCCACACACACACACACACACCCCCCAAAGCAGCGAATTCTCCTCTGGATGCACGGGAGAGTTGCAAACAAACCTCCCAGGCAGTGGGGGGAACACAGCTCCATGAGGTCCGTGGGGAGCTCATGGATAAAACACGGAGCTCCCCCTCCCACTCCCCTGGAAGGGAGGGAGGCACGCAGGAATTGCCAGCAGGAATCACTCAATCCTTGCTAAATCAGGGAGGGACGCTCCTTTCCCAGCCTGGACACCAAACCTTGGCACCAACCCCCGGGCTGTGGGGAGCGGGGATGGAGCTCAGGGCGCGCCCAGGGGATGAAATCCCTGCGGGATGAGATCCCATTTCCCAGCTCGCTCCGACTGAACGCGGCTTTGCCACCCCTAATCAGGCCCCAGAAGACCCTCGGCAGATAAGCAAGGGATAAACACCGAATATTTTCACCCGCAGCTGATCAAACGCTGCCCCTGGGGACGCTGAGCTGCCAGGCAGGGCTGGGGAAGGGAGGGAAGAAGGACGGACAGACGGATGGACAAGCAGGGACAGCAGAGGCTGGGGCAGCTTGGATGTTGATTAACTCGGGAAGAGCCACACTGAGGCCCTGAATTCAATATTCCTGCCCCAGGTGGGCACCAGTGGCACCTGCAGGGTCCCACTTTGGTAAGAACTGGTGACCAAAACTGGTTTTTACTGGTACCACCGACTCAATCCATGTTTTGTGGGAAGTGCCCGCTTCCCGTGGAAAGTTTCAGGGTTTTTTTTTTCCTTTTTCTCTCTCCCTCTCATCGAAACCCCAAGCGCCAGCACAGCCTGGACGCCCGCCAGAGCTTCTCACTCTTTGAATTTCCACCAAAAATCTCAATTCCTTCACCGGAAAGAAACCTCTCCGTGCCTGCAGGCAGGAGGATGACACCCAGCCTCCCGCGCTGCCAGGGTGACCCCGACCCTCCCAGCCTGGTTTTTCCCCAAGGATTTGGGCATGTTGGGATGATGAAGGATCCCACAAACCCATCCCTTTACACCTGTGCAGATAAAAATGGTCCCAAATCCACAGATATCAAGTCCTTCCCTCAGCCTTTTCCTTTGGAAGCTCCTGGGTTGGGAATGGATTCAGCTCAAGGTGTGAAAGCTGCCTGGCCATGGGATCAGCTGCTGGTCCCAGAGGGATCAAAGTGCTCCTGAAAACCCCAACAGGAAGGTCAGGAGCACTCGAGGAAGGATGTGAAGCTTCACTTTCCCACTCTGCTCCGGAGCGAAATCAACTGAGCTTCCCCTCCCTCTCTGCTTGGGTGAAGCTTCCCTGTGGGATGGAGGTGTTAGGGAAGGACTTTTCCACGGCAGGGGAAAGCCAGGAAGTTCAGAGGAAGCTGAGAGGCCTTTGCTGAGCAGCATTCCCAAGCTTCACCCCAGCCTGCACAGGCAAAGGGAACCCTGCACACCAAAATCTTGGAAATTCCTCGGCCTCACTAAAAAAAAACACCCAAAAAGTGCAAATCCCAGCCAGGAGGGGATCCCAGGCGTGCCCAGGTGAGCCAGGCAGGAGGGCAGGCTCAGGTTCAGCACGAATGAACCCTGCACACCAAAATCTTGGAAATCTGGGCATCCCTCAGCTTCCCTAAAAACACCCAAAAAGTGCAAATCCTCGGCCAGGAGGAGATCCCAGGCAGGAGGGCAGGCTCAGCTTAGGCATGAATGAACCCTGCACACCAAAATCTTGGAAATTCCTCAGCCTCCCTAAAAACAAACACCCAAAAACTGCAAATCCCTGGCCAGGAGGGGATCCCAGCTCTGCCCAGGTGAGGCAGGCAGGAGGGCAGGCTCAGGAAAAACACCCAAAAAGTGCAAATCCCTGGCCAGGAAGGGATCCCAGGCAGGAGGGCAGGCTCAGCTTAGGCATGAATGAACCCTGCACACCAAAATCTTGGAAATTCCTCAGTCTCCCTATAAAAAACACCCAAAAAGTGCAAATCCCTGGCTGGGAGGGGATCCCAGGAGGGGATCCCAGGTGTGCCCAGGTGGGGCAGGCAGGAGGGCAGGCTCAGGTTAGGCACCAATCTCCCGGATGCCTCCTCGCAGCGCTCCCGGCGTGTCCATGGAAACCGCAGGCACCGTCCCACCCCGCTCCCCCCCTCCCAGGAACTCATGGCAACCGCTCCAAACACAGCGCCGAGGCAAAAAAAAAAAAAAATTTAAAAAAAAAAAAAAGGCAAAAAAAAAAAAAATGTATTCCAACGGATCACAAACAGCTTCTGTCGAGGGAGACTCTGCGCCAAAATTCCCCGTTTGGGTGCTCTCCTCGTGGAGAGGAGAGGGGAGGTCAGGGGGTGGGGATGGGAGGGATGTGGGGATGGGATCCCTCGGGGGGTGAAGGCGCAGGTGAGAGCTCCCACCTGGATTTCAACCCCAGCCCTGGAAACCTGGAGGCTTCGAGCCACGCAGGGATGTCAGGGTGAGCTGCTGCAGCGGGGGAGAAGGAAAAGAGAGGTGTAAAAAGAGGGAAAAAAAAAAAAAAAAGGTGTAAACATCGATTTTCTGGATTTTTAGGTCAGGCCAGGGAGAACGAGGCACCTTCCTGAAGTTTGGCAGTGGAGGGATGAGCTGCTGGGAGCTGGGGCCCCTCTGCATCCTGCACGGAGCCAGGCGCGGTGTCGGTGTTAAGCAAATCAAAAATAATGTCAGAATCCTCTCTCCCACCCATTCCAAGAGGAGCATGAAAAAAAAAAAAAAAAAAAAAAAAAATGATATTTTACTCACCCATCAAAAGAAAATTACTCACGCCAGGCGCGTGGGCGAGCAGAATTTTGCAGGGCTGTTTTAGGCCCTGACTGTGCTACAAAAATATCCATTTTTAAGCACGGTTGTGAAACACGGTTGTGGCTCAACCAGAGCGCTTGGGTTTCGGAGCTACCTGGACAAAATGGGTGGAAAAAAGGAAGAATTGAGGAAAAATCACTGTGATGGTGGCAGGGGAGGTGGCTCTTCCCAGCTGCTCCACCCCGGGAGATTCACCCCGCTCCAGTTTCAGCAGGATGAAAACTTTGGGGTGTGCAAAGCAGCTTTGCACGGGTGCTGCAGGTGGCAGGGAGGTGTTTGGGAGCCTGGCTCAGCGCTCTGGTATCCGCTTGCTTCATCCCAGGTGGTTTTATCCCGGGCTCATCTCCCCGTCCCAGTATCGCTGAAACCTGCAGGGAAGGGGGAGCGTTGCTATTTGGCAGGTCGGGCTCCAAAAAAATATTGATGTTGGTTCAGAGGGGGGGAAACAACGCCTGGGGCTGTGTCTGCATCACAACTGCCCAGCCTGGCCAGGGCTCCAAAACATGGAAAACACCGGGAATAACCAATAAATCCATTCTGAGGCTGTGCAAATCCATAACACAGAAAATATCGGGAATAACCAACAATCTCTGCAAATCATAACATGGAATATACTGGGAATAATCAACAATCTCTGCAAATCATAACATGGAAAACACTGGGAATTACCAACAAATCCACAATGAGGCTGTGCAAATCCATAACATGGAAAACCTCAGGAATAATCAACAAATCCACTATGAGGCTGTGCAAATCCAAAAAATAGAAAATACTGGGAAAAACCAACAATCTCTGCAAATCGTAACATGGAAAATACTGGGAATACCCAACAACCTGTGCAAATCATAACATGGAAAATACTGGGAATAACCAACAATCTCTGCAAATCATAACATGGAAAACACCGGGAATAACCAACAAATCCACTATGAGGCTGTGCAAATCCATAACATGGAAAACACCAGGAATAGCTAACAACCTCTGCAAATCCATAACATGGAAAACACTGGGAACAATAAACAACCTCTGCAAATCCATAACATGGAAAACACCGGGAATAACCAACAACCCCGCTCTGAGGTTGTGCAAATCCATAAAACAGAAAATACTGGGAATAACTAACAACCCTACTTTGAGGCTGTGCAAATCCATAGCATGGAAAACACTGGGAATAACCAATAAATCCACTCTGAGTCTGTGCAAATCCATAACATGGAAAACACTGGGAATAACCAACAACCCCGCTATGAGGCTGTGCAAATCCAAAAAATAGAAAATACTGGGAATAACCAACAACCTGTGCAAATCCATAACATGGAAAACACCAGGAATAACCAACAACCCCGCTCTGAGGTTGTGCAAATCCATAAAACAGAAAATACTGGGAATAACCAACAACCTCACTCTAAGGCTCTGCAAATCCATAACAGGGCAAACACCGGGAATAACCAACAACCTCTGCAAATCATAACGTGGAAAATACCAGGAATAACCAACAAATCCACTCTGAGGCTGTGCAAATCCATAACACAGAAAATACTGGGAATAACCAACAACCCCACTTTGAGGCTGTGCAAATCCATAACATGGAAAACCCCAGGAATAATCAACAAATCCACTAACAGGCTGTGCAAATCCAAAAAATAGAAAACACTGGGAATAACCAACAACCTCTGCAAATCATAACATGGAAAATACTGGGAATAGCCAACAAATCCACTATGAGGCTGTGCAAATCCAAAAAATAGAAAATACTGGGAATAACCAACAACCTGTGCAAATCCATAACATGGAAAACACTGGGAACAACCAACAACCTCACTCCGAGGCTGTGCTAATCCATAACATGGAAAACACTGGGAATAACCAACAAATCCACTCTGAGGCTGTGCAAATCCATAAAACAGAAAATACTGGGAATAACCAACAACCTCACTCCGAGGCTGTGCAAATCCATAACATGGAAAACACCGGGAATAACCAACAACCTCACTCCGAGGCTGTGCAAATCCATAACATGGAAAACACCGGGAATAACCAACAACCTCACTCCGAGGCTGTGCAAATCCATAACATGGAAAACACCGGGAATAACCAACAACCTCACTCTGAGGCTCTGCAAATCCATAACATGGAAAACACTGGGAATAACCAACAACCTCACTCTGAGGCTCTGCAAATCCATAACATGCAAAAGACCAGGAATAACCAACAACCTCTGCAAATCCATAAAACAAAAAACACTGGGAATAACCAACAACCTCACTCCGAGGCTGTGCAAATCCATTACATGGAAAACACCAGGAATAACCAACAAATCCACTCTGAGGCTGTGCAAGCCCATCCAGCCTCCCACCCTCTGGGAGAGACGGGCAGCTCCTCCTCACCTCCACCCCTTTCCCTGTGGGAATTCACCTGGAGGGGAGTGGGGAACCAAAGCAGGGGATGTCTGGGATCCTGGTTACCGGGTTTGGTTTGAGGCGATTTCAGGAACCTTAAAAAACACTTTATAAAGTCAAAAACGAGGCGCCTGGGGCAGCAGGGGGATGGCACAGTAAAATCCAGCACTCCACTCCCTTTATTTTTAGCAGCGATGGCCCAGGGAATCACTGGATTGCACAGGAGGAAGAGGGGGATGAGGATGCTCCAAGAAATCCTGATCCGAGGCCCAAAGGGAGGCACGGAGCTCGGCTGAGATTCTGCAAACACCTCAGCTGTCCATGCAAGCCTGTGTCCCAAAACGAGCCGACTCCTGCTCTAAATAGAGCTCAGCCTGGAAAGGCAGAGCTGCTGAGCTGCCTGGGTGCAGGAATCAGGAATCTGGGGGTTTCATCCAGGCTCTGGCACCAGCAGGAGCCCTCTGGAACAGCTTCCCTGTGGCGGGACCAGGGTCATCCTTGTGCTCCTAGGAGTGATCTCTGTGCTCCTGGGGGTGATCTCTGTGTTCCTGGGAGCATTCCCTGTGTTCCTGGGAGCACTCCCTGTGTTCTGGGAGTGATCTCTGTGCTCCTGGGAGTGATCTCTGGGCTCCTGAGAGCATTCCATGTGTTCTGGGAGCATTCCCTGTGCTCCTGGGGGCATTCCCTGTGCTCCTGGGAGCATTCCCTGTGTTCCTGGGACCATTCCCTGTGTTCCTGGGACCATTCCCTGTGTTCCTGAGAGCATTCCCTGTGTTCCTGGGAGCATTCCCTGTGTTCTGGGAGCATTCCCTGTGTTCCTGGGACCATTCCCTGTGTTCCTGGGACCATTCCCTGTGCTCTGGGAGCATTCCCTGTGCTCCTGGGGGCATTCCCTGTGCTCCTGGGAGCATTCCCTGTGCTCCTGGGGGCATTCCCTGTGCTCCTGGGAGCATTCCCTGTGCTCTGGGAGCATTCCCTGTGCTCCTGGGAGCATTCCCTGTGTTCCTGGGAGCATTCCCTGTGCTCTGGGAGCATTCCCTGTGCTCCTGGGGGCATTCCCTGTGCTCTGGGAGCATTCCCTGTGTTCCTGGGAGCATTCCCTGTGCTCTGGGAGCATTCCCTGTGTTCCTGGGAGCATTCCCTGTGTTCTGGGAGTGATCTCTGTGCTCCTGAGAGCATTCCCTGTGCTCTGGGAGCATTCCCTGTGTTCTGGGAGCATTCCCTGTGCTCTGGGAGCATTCCCTGTGTTCCTGGGAGCATTCCCTGTGCTCCTGGGAGCATTCCCTGTGCTCTGGGACCATTCCCTGTGTTCCTGGGAGCATTCCCTGTGCTCCTGGGAGCATTCCCTGTGCTCTGGGAGCATTCCCCGTGTTCCTGGGAGCATTCCCTGTGTTCTGGGAGTGATCTCTGTGCTCCTGGGAGCATTCCCTGTGCTCTGGGAGCATTCCCCGTGTTCCTGGGAGCATTCCCTGTGTTCTGGGAGTGATCTCTGTGCTCCTGGGAGCATTCCTGGTGTTCCTGGGAGCATTCCCTGTGCTCTGGGAGTGATCTCTGTGCTCCTGGGAGCATTCCCTGTGTTCCTGGGAGCATTCCCTGTGTTCCTGGGAGCATTCCCTGTGCTCTGGGAGCGATCTCTGTGCTCCTGGGAGCATTCCCTGTGTTCCTGGGAACATTCCCTGTGCTCTGGGAGCATTCCCCGTGTTCCTGGGAGCATTCCCTGTGCTCTGGGAGCGAAGCCCCCGCTCCCAAAGCTCCGGGGCTGGGACAAAGCTCCGGAGCGATGCCCCGGGGCCGGGCGGTGCCGAAGCTCCGGAGCGATGCCCCGGGGGCCGGGAGCGATGCCCGGGGGCTGGGACAAAGCTCCGGAGGATGCCGGGCTGTGTCCCGCTGGGACATTCCAGCCCCGGGGCACGACCCCGGAGTGTGTCAGCGCTGCTGTCCCGCACGTCACGCCGGGCCCTGACCCCTCCGGGCGCCGTCAATGGCCCGATTCATCCCGATTCATCCCGATTCATCCCGGGAGGAACCTCCGGGCAGGCTGCGGGTGATTGTGCGGCCGCGGACCCCGCGGGCTCCGAGACCCTGGTGCGTCAGCCGCGCTCCCGAGGAGAAAGAGGAGACTCAGAGCGCCCTGGCGCCCACGAGTTCCCCCCGCTCGCCGGGCAAGGAGCTCGGGTTCCTCGCCAGAAAGAGGCGAAAACAGCCGAGCTCCTAAAGAAAGGTCTCCCAGGGAAAGGTGTCCCAAAGATCTCCCAGGGAAAGGTCTCCAGAGAAAGATCTCCCAGAGAAAAATCTCCCAAAGAAAGATCTCCCAGAGAAAGATCTCCCAAAGATCTCCTAGAGAAAGATCTCCCAGAGAAAGATGTCCTAGAGAAAGGTCTCCAGAGAAAAGTCCCCCAAAGATCTCCAGAGAAAGATCTCCCAAAGATCTCCCAGAGAAAGATCTCCCAGAGAAAGATCTCCTAGAGAAAGGTCTCCAGAGAAAAGTCCCCCAGAGAAAGATCTCTAGAGAAGGATCTCCTAGAGAAAGATCTCCCAAAGATCTCCCACAGAAAGATCTCCCAGAGAAAAATCTCCCAGAGAATGTTCTCTCAGGGAAAGGTTTCCCAGAGGAAGATCTCCCACCCAGAGAAAGGTCTCCTAGAGAAAGATCTCCCAGAGAAAGATCTCCCAGAAAAAGATCTCCTAAAGGTCTCCCGAGAAAAGGTCTCCCAGAGAAAGATCTCCCAAAGATCTCCCAGAAAAAGGTCTCCTAGAGAAAGATCTCCCAGAGAAGGATCTCCTAGAGAAAGATCTACCAGGGAAAGGTCTCCCAGGCAAAGATCTCCCAAGAAAAGATCTCCCAGAGAAGGATCTCCCAGAGAAAGCCACATGTGTTGTGGTGACAAGTGACCGTGCCCGGGGACACTGGGAAGTGCCACTGGAAGTGTGGACACCCTGCAGCCAAACTATCCCACATCCAGCACACGAAGGGATTGTTCACCCCTCACACCTTGGCTCTGAAGCTCCTCCAGGAGCAGAGGGTCCCTCCCAGGGTCCCTCCCTCAGACCCCCAGGAGAAGTTGGCTCCAAGCCCTCGTTAGCCAGCGCTGGCCGTAATTGCTGCTCCGAGACGAGTAAAGCCAAACCCAGGTGCTGCCAGAGGGGAAATGTGCATTTTTAGCCCAAATGGCCGATTTTAATCAGCACCTGCCTGTGCCTCAGGACGTTCTGGCAGCACATTTCCAAACCACAGCTCCCACAGCTCCCAGCCCCCAAAATTTTCCGTTGTCACCACGGAACTCAACCTGCCAGGCAAGGAAAAGCCCTTCCAGCTCTTGGTCCGTGCCATCCTTTGCCTCTCACGAGGGCTCTGGATCTTTGGGACTGCCCAGGATGAGGAATCACACACATCAGACCACGTTAATTTCTAATATTATTAATTTCTAATATTATTAATTTCTAATATGATTCAATTAAATAATTCCTAATACGATTCAATTAAATAAGCACCAAAGGAACCAGACTCAGTGTCCACACTGAGCCCTCATCAGTTTGATTCAAACGCATGGGAATTCTTTTTTCCTCTTTTTTAAGGAAAAAAAACCAAACTTTCCTTTTGTGGAGTTGGTTTTGGTTTTACAGCACTTCAGAGCCAACGGGGACACTTGGGGACGCTCCCTGTGCCTGCAGCAGCACCTGGGCAGGGAGGGAAGGGGGCAGGTGGGGGGCACAGGTGAGGGGTGTGAGGGGTGCACACCTGTGTGGGTGACTACAGGGACAGCAGGGACAAACCTGGCCAGGAGTGGGACAAACCTGGTCAGGAGTGGGACAAACCTGGTCAGGAGTGGGACAAACCTGGCCAGGAATGGGACAAACCTGGCCAGGAGTGGGACAAACCTGGTCAGGAGTGGGACAAACCTGGTCAGGAATGGGACAAACCTGGTCAGGAGTGGGACAAACCTGGTCAGGAATGGGACAAACCTGGCCAGGCATGGGACAAACCTGGTCAGGAGTGGGACAAACCTGGTCAGGAATGGGACAAACCTGGCCAGGAGTGGGACAAACCTGGCCAGGAGTGGGACAAACCTGGCCAGGACCTGGACAGGAGTGGGACAAATTTGGTCAGGAGTGGGACAAACCTGGCCAGGACTGGGACAAACCCGGCCAGGAATGGGACAAACCCGGCCAGGACTGGACAAGCCTGGCCAGGACTGGGACAAACGTGGCCAGGAATGGGACAAACCTGGCCAGGAATGGGACAAACCTGGTCAGGACTGGGACAAACCTGGCCAGGATTGGCACAGCACTGGGGACCCCACCAGGACCAGTTCCAGGGTGTCCACCAAGAGAAGCCCGGCCAGCACCAGGATCCGCTCCAGGAGCAGCACTGGGGCCAAGCCCGGCCGGCACCGGGACCCACTCCGGGGCCGGCACCGGGACAAGCCAGGCCGGCACTGTGAACCCCACCAGGGCCGCACCCAGGGCTGCACCGGGACCAGCCCCGGCAGCACCGGCTCCGCTCCAGGCCCTCCACCGCGGCTCCCACCGGGCTCAGCACCGGGACCCGCTCCGGGCCCATCCCAGGGCGAGCTGCCGGGACCGGGCGGGCCAGTGCCGGCGGTTCCGCTTCCTCCGCCTCGCGGTGCCGCTGTCCCCGGTTCGTCCGGCGTGTCCCGGTGCCGGTGCCGCCGTTCCCGCGGCCTGCCCCGCTCCCGGTGCCCCGGGGCTCCCCCGGCACTCACCAGCTCATGCTCCCCCTCCGCCCCGCGCCGCTCCCGGAAGTGCCGCCGCGTTTGGCCCCGCCCCTTCCTGGAGCGCTCGCCCCGCCCCCCTCCGGGGCCGCGCGCCGCGGTGACGCCACGCGGGGGGGCGTGACGTCACACGGCGGGGAGCGTGACGTCACGGGCAAGGCGCGCGCGGGGAGAAGACCCCGAAATTCGCCCGATTTCGGTGCAAAGGCTGGGAATGGGGCGGGAGGGGGTGGAGTTAAACCGCTGGGAGCTGTGGAGCGTCCCCGGGGTGGGAGAGGAGAAGGAATTGCCTGGGTCACCTCGGGGGTGGGCAAGGAAAAGGAATTTTATAGATTATCCCTGGGGTGGGCAAGGAGAAGGAATTGTCTGGGTCATCCTTGGGGTGGGCGAGGAGAAGGAATTTTATAGATTATCCTTGGGGTGGGCGAGGAGAAGGAATTGCCTGGGTCATCCTTGGGGTGGGCAAGGAGAAGGAATTTTATAGATTATCCTTGGGGTGGGCGAGGAGAAGGAATTGCCTGGGTCATCCTTGGGGTGGGCAAGGAGAAGGAATTTTATAGATTATCCTTGGGGTGGGCGAGGGGAAGGAATTGCCTGGGTCACCCCTGGGGTGGGCAAGGAGAAGGAATTGCCTGGGTCATCCCTGGGGTGGGCAAGGAGAAGGAATTTTATAGATTATCCTTGGGGTGGGCGAGGGGAAGGAATTGCCTGGATCACCCCGGGGGTGGATGAGGGCACAGGGGAGGAATGCCCAGGAACATCCCAAAAGTGGGCGAGGACAGGAGCATGGAGTGCCCAGGAACACCCCGGAGAGGGCAGCGGCTCGGGTTGGGGATCAGGAGCATCCCTGGGGTGGGCGAGGGGAAGGAATTCCCTGGATCACCCCCTGGGGTGGGCGAGGGGAAGGAATTCCCTGGATCACCCCCTGGGGTGGGCGAGGATGCGGCGGAGGGGCTGCCCAGGAGCGTCCCTGGGGTGGGAGAAGGGGAGGAATTGCCTCGGAGCATCCTGAGCTGGATGGGGGCAGGGAGAGGGGATGCCCGGGGTTATTCCCTGGGGTGGGCGAGGGCACAGGGAAGGGATTCCCGGGATCACCCCGGGGTGGGCGTGGGCAGGGGGTGCCCAGGGACACCCTGGGGTGGGCGAGAGCAGGGGGAGGAGGAGCAGGGCTGCCCCAGTCAAGGAAACCCGAGGGGGTGTGCGTCACCTTTGGAAGAGCAGGAACACCCAATTTCGGGGAGAAACGCCCCAAATCCATCTCGAGGAGGCCGGACAGGGGACGGGAGGGGCAGTTCCTTTGGTTGGTGACCAAAAACCCTCCGTGCCCTCAGCACTGCCCCCTCAGCCACCACCACCCCTGACCCCCTGGGGGTCCAGCAGAGCCCCCCCAAGATTTGGGTGTCCCTCGGCCCCCCCTGTTCTCTCCTGGGGGTGAGGATGGGCTCGGTGCCAGCTTGGTGACACCGGCCACATGCCAGCACACGGGGCGGGGGCCCGGGCCGGGCGCCAGGGGTGGCTTTATCAATTAGCAGGTGGAGGTAAACAGCGCGGTAATTACAGCCAGGGGGGGATGATGCTAAACTGGGAAGGTGTTACCGACACCGGTGAGGACAGGGATTAGCCCAAAAGGAGCAGGGGAGGGGGGCAGATCCGGGGGTGACCGGGGTGGCAACCCCCACCAGTTGTCCCATTTTGTGCCGGGGTGGCGAGGAGGAGCCAGGGTGGGTGCAGAGGGGAGGGTCCACGGTGGCTTGAGGGAAAGGGAGCGATTTTGGGGGGCTGGTGGGTGTCAGAGAGAACCCCAAGGGTTTTCCACACCCCTGTGGGCAGGGTGAGGAGGATGAGGAAGGCTGAGGCCAGGAAGGTTTTGCCGGTGGTTCCCGCTGCCAGCTGGGCCAGGCTGCTGCTCCTGCCCTGTCCCCACAGTGATGCCCCTCACTGTCACCTCAGGGCGCAGGGGATGGGGTGAGACAGAGCAGGGATGAGCCTGGATCTGTCATCCTGGTGCCCACAGGACTCAGGGAGCAGCATCTTGTGTGGAGGCTCTGCTGTTTGTCCCAGGCACAGGGTGAGTCCGGCCCCTTCCTCCAGAGCGCTCATCCAGGGCTGGGGGTGAATCCAGAGGGTCCCACGGGGTGGGAGATGAGGGTCAGGCGATCCAGAACCGTCCAGGCCTTGTGTGGGTGACGCCTCCTGCCAGGCAGCGGCAGAAGCCGAGCCAGAGGTGAGGAGAAGAAGAGCAGGGAAGGATCCCACCAAACATCTGTACTCCAGCTGCACACCAGGAGCTTCTGCCTGTGGGTCCTCGTCGCTCCCGACCCCGGGGATGGAGTCTCAGCTCTTGGTGCTCCTCCTGAGCAGCAAATCCCATCCTGAGCAGAGCTCTTAGATCCAAGCACATCCTCCAAAGCCCCGAGGACCCTCAGCAGGGAGCAGGAGGCGTCGGTGGCCTCCTCAGGACCCCGGCGCTCCCGCCGAGGAGGGGAAGGCAGCAAGTTCTGCGGAGCTGGTACGTGACTGGAAGCCCTTCCCTCCTCCCCAGAACGCAGCCAGCCCAGAACGGGCACGGAAAGTGCCGTGTTTCCGTAGCAACCAACATTTTTTCCTGCGAGGTGCTGCACGCTCTCCCCGCGCTTCGCCACCCAAGGGTGCTCCTCACCTTCCTGCTCGGTGCCAGGGGGGTCCTGCCCGGGCCTGGCTGGCAGAGCGGGCCCCCAGGGCCTGGTGGGCTCCTTCCCTCCTCCTCCTCCTCCTCGCCCGCAGGAGGAGCCCAAAGCGTTGGTGCAGCCTTGGGTGGCTCCTCGCTGGGGCAGCTCCTCTGCTGTGCCCACTGCCAGGATCACCAGCGTTTTCCAGCACGGGCCACCGGTGGGGATGGGCACCTCCAGCACCACCACAGCACCCTCAGGTGATGCTGGGGGCCCTGGTGGCTCTCCCCTGTGCGTTGTGGCGCCGGTTCCTGCCCACCTGAGCCACGCACGGGGACACCGACGGCTCCCAAACCTTCCCGCAGCCCCGAGGGGCTGCAGGACCTCCAGAGCACAGAGGGAAGGACAAACCCAGCTCATCCCAATCCAGACTGGCCTGGCCAGCAAACACTCAACCACCAGGAATGCATCTGGGGGCGGCAGGGCCCACCCTGGGCTCCAAAGCCGAGTCCTCAACACCACGAGATGCCATCCCTGGCTGAGCCACCATCAGCCCCTGGATTTGCCCTCAATTAAAGCTTTTCCAAGCCAGGGCGCTCCACAAACCCCCTGGAATGGGCAGAGCCGCCCAGGCAAGGCCGGAGCAGCAGCTTCTCCAGGTCCGGCTGCAGATCCAAAGCGAAAAAACAGAAAATCTGACAAGGTTGGCAACGCTTTCAAACCACGGGAACACCAGGAAAGACCAAGGTGCCACCAGCACTGCCTCGGGAAAGAGGAAATTGTAGGATGCTCAACCCCAGCAGAGCCGGACCCGCGCGCACCAAGGGACCCCCAGACCCCCGGTCTGGGACCCTCCAGCACAACCCCAGCTCCGGGAGCCTCAGGCCCCCCATCCCTGGGGAAGGATCCAACCACCACACGCCACAACTGCAAACATCCCAGCGCCTCCAAAACTCCTTCTTCCCACTCGCTCCTCGTGCCAGCGCGCTGAAACCCGGCGGGTTATTTTTTACGGGTTATTTTTATCCTGAGCCATCCAGGCTGGGGGGGAGAAAAAAAATAAATAAATAAATTTTAAAAAAATCCCCTGCAAGGGCGCTGCCCCCGGGCACGAGGGCATTACCGGCTGAAGCGGCGCGATCCTCTTTGGCGGCCCAAAGTTATCCCGGGCAAAATGGTGACGGGGTCAAGGCGGCGGCGGCGGCGGCACGAGCAGGGAAAAACGGGATGGGAGGTCAAGGGCAAGGCAAGGACGTGGAGGATTTTTGGGGAGGGGGTGGGTGTCCCCCATCCCGGTTGGGTGCCCTCATCCCGGCTGGGTTTCCCAATCCCGGCTGGGTTTCCCCCATCCCGGTTGGGTGCCCCCATCCCGGTTGGGTTCCCCCATCCCGAGTGGGTTTCCCCATCCCGGTTGGGTGTCCCCAACCTGGGTTTCCCCCATCCCGGTTGGGTTTCCCCCATCCCGGTTGGGTTTCCCCCATCCCGGTTGGGTTTCCCCATCCTGGTTGGGTTTCCCCCATCCCGGTTGGGTGTCCCCAACCTGGGTTTCCCCCATCCCGGTTGGGTTCCCCCGTCCCGGTCAGGGTGCCCCCGTCCTGGTTGGGTTTCCCCATCCCGGTTGGGTGTCCCCAATCCCAGTTGGGTTTCCCCATCCCGGTTGGGTTTCTCCCATCCTGGTTGGGTTCCCCCGTCCCAGTCAGGGTGCCCCCGTCCTGGTTGGGTGTCCCCCATCCCGGTTGGGTGTCCCCAATCCCGGTTGGGTTTCCCCCATCCCGGTTGGGTTTCCCCCATCCCGGTCGGGTTTCCCCCATCCCGGTTGGGTTTCCCCCATCCCGGTTGGGTTTCCCCCATCCCGGTCGGGTTTCCCCCATCCCGGTCGGGTTTCCCCCATCCCGGTCGGGTTTCCCCCATCCCGGTTGGGTTTCCCCATCCCGGTTGGGTGTCCCCAATCCCGGTTGGGTTTCTCCCATCCCGGTTGGGTGTCCCCAACCTGGGTTTCCCCATCCCGGTCGGGTCTCCCCCATCCCGGTTGGGTTCCCCCCCTATCCTGGGGAAAAGGGGACGCGAGGAACGGAGCCGGTCGCCTTCAGGGTCGCCCAGCTGGCTCTTGTCCTGTGGGTAGAACTGAAGGAGAAGGAAGGGAGGGGGGACTGAGAAAAAAAAAAAAAAGTGGGTTATTTTTGTTATTTTTTTTTTTTAAAAAACCACCGTATCAAAAAATAATATTTAAGGAAATACAGCACTAGGGAAAAAAAATAATAAATCTGTACAGACAGGTTTTAAAGTCGCCCGTAAAGAGACACAGCACCCACTTCCCTGCACATTTCAACCCTTTTTACACTCCCTTTACACATTAAAACCTCTTTTTTCTTTACTTTCCAAACCAATATAGATCATTTTTAAGCAAATAAAGATATTTACTACAGATTTTGATTGTCAGCAAACACAATATATTTACTGCATTAGCATTTGCTCACAGTGCAAATGGTACAACAATACATCAGTTCAATATTTCTGATTTTTTCCCTTAAAAATGCTGTATGCATTAACTATCATATTTGCATTACAACATGACAAATGAGCAAATGAAATGTGTGTGAAAATTATCACCTTTTCACAATATCAAGCATAATTTTTTTTTTAACCTTAGTATAAGGTACTATAAATCCAAGAAATAAAAACATCCACAAAATATATTACATCTGGTATGATTTTTTTTTTTCTCTAAGTACTCAACTTTATACAAAAGTCTTTCAAAAAATATCATTCCCTTAGGTTTGTGTGGTTAAACCTGATTGTGGTTTGTTTTTTTTTTTTTTTTTTTTGTTCCTTTCAGTTCACATAAATTAGACTGCATTCTTCCTCTTCTCTTTATTTTTTGTATGTTTTTAATGTGTTTTTTTTGTGGTTTTTTTTTTCACATGCAGACATCAAACCTGGATAGCACGACCTTTTGGCAACAAAGATTTTTTTTTCTTTTTAACTCATTATTATTTTTGCTTAGTTTAGCTTAAATGTCTGAGCACAGTTTTATTAAAACAAAAGAAGAAAAAAATCAGAGCAGTCATGCAATGACATGCACATACCAGAAGGAGAAAGAAAAAAAAAAAATAAAATAATAAAATAGAGGACTAATTGATTTTTCTCCTCCATAGTTGGGTGGTTGTTTTAAAGTGACCAAATAAAATAAAATAAAAATATCTCACATTATAAAAAAGTATTCAGCAAAATACTGGGGTGCTTTTTTTCTTTTTTTCCCTGTATTTCTGTAAAGAATTTCCCTTCTGCTGAAAACAAACAAACAAAAAACCAAAAAAACAATAACAAAAAAGGAAAAGAAAACAAAAAAATAAGAAAACAAACCCAAAAGCTGCTGCCGGGACGTCGCTCCCCGCCGCCCCCCGGAGTTGGGGGGACCCGCGGAGCCGCCCCCCGCCCCGTTTGGGGGGCTGAGCCCTCTTACCTCCAGCACGGGGAGCCGGTGCTTGGGGACACGGGGGGGGACACGGGGCCGGGGGAGGGGGCAACGGGGGCTCCAGGCCCTGCGAGGAGAGGAGCCGGATCAGCTCCTTCCATCCATCCATCCATCCGTCCGTCCGTCCATCCATCCATCCATCCATCCATCCATCCATCCATCCATCCGTCCATCCATCCGTCCGTCCGTCCGTCCCCTCGCGGATCCTGGAGCGCCCAGCCCCGGGTGAGCCGGGCAGGACGGGACCGGGGGTTGGGGTGGCCGATCCTGGAGCGCCCAGCCCCGGGCAGGGCGGGCGGGTCGGAGCGAGCCCTGGGATCCAGGTCAGCCGGGATTATTCCCGGGATCCGCCGGCCTGGCAGCCCGGAGCGGAGCCGGGCGGGATGGAGCCGGGAGGTGCCGGGTGAGGGCCGCGGGGCTGCGGGAAGAGTCGGAGCCGGGAGAGAGCCGGGATGGGGCAATCCAGCCGGGATCCGGGCGGTGCGAGTAATCCAGGTGCGGGAGCAGGATCCGGGAACAGGGTGCGAGCAGCAGGGAGCCGGGAGAGCCGGGCCAGGAGGGTGCGGACAGCCCGGCCCCGGGGCGGTGCGGGTGTGGGCAGCCGGGATCCGGGAGTCGCGGGAGCAGGCAGCCGGGATCCAGGCAGTGCGGGCGGCCCGGCCCCGGGGCGGTGCAGCTGGGGAAAGCAGCCGGGATGTGCGGAAGGTGTGCGGGAGCAGGCAGCCGGGATCCAGGTGGTGCGGGCAATCCCAGCGCGGGCGAGTCCGGGCAATCCGGGTGCGGGGCGGTGCGGGTCCCGTCGATCCGAGTGCAGGCAGGATCCAGGTGCGGGCAGCCCGGACCCCCGGTTGGGGTCAATCCGGGCGCGGGCGGAGCGGACCCGTCCGCAGCACAACCCCGGTATCCTGAACACCGCGGGGGTTCCCCCTCGGAGAGCGGTGCCGAGGCCAAGGGGAGGAGAAGGGGGGTGCCACCGCGCCGCCCCCCGCGATCCCTCAGGCGCACGTGGTGACGGCGGGGGCGAGGGCGACGGGGGGCGAGGTGGCGGCGGCGGCGGCGGCGGCGGCGGCGGGGGGCGCGGCGGGGGGCTGCCCGCCCGAGCCCTTCTCGGCCTTCTTCTCCTTCTGCTTCAGGTGGATCTTGGCGTGCCGCTTGCGCTCGTCGGAGCGGGCGAACTTGCGGCCGCAGAACTCGCAGGCGAAGGGCTTCTCGCCGGTGTGGGTGCGGATGTGGGTGGTGAGGTGGTCGCTGCGGCTGAAGCTCCGCATGCAGATGCGGCACTGGAAGGGCTTGTGGCCCGTGTGGATGCGGAGGTGGCGGGTGAGCTCGTCGGAGCGGGAGAAGCGGCGGTCGCAGCCCTCGGCCGGGCAGGCGTGGGGCCGCTCGTGGAGCGGCGTCTTGCTGGGCCGGTTGGGGTACTTGCGGGGTCGGATGGGCTTGAGGGTGAGGGGCGGCTGGGGCAGCCCCCCGAAACCCGGGTGGATCTGCTTGTCCTTGAAGGCCTTGATGGTCTCCAGCGGGGTGATGGGGGGCGGGTTGACGCGGATGGGGTCCAAGCTCTGGAAGGGTTTGTGCTCCGTGATGGTGCCCATGTCGTTGGGGTGGTGGTAGAGGTTATAGTCTGGGATCATGGGGAAGAGGTTGCTGTCCAAGGCGGGCTTGGCCGCCTGGTAATCCTGGGGGGAGTAGGTGAGGCCGGGGTTGCTCTGGGGGTCGTGGAAGGAGACGGGCTCCGGGTAGAGGTCACTGCAGGAGGAGTAGGGCGGCAGCGCGGGGTACATCTGGTCCACCTCGCCCTGCGGCGGCCCCATGCTGCCCGCCGAGCTCTGCGTGCTGGTGAGCGCGCCCGAGGACGGCGGCACCCCCAGGATGCCGGCGCTCATCAGGCTGATGATGTTGTCCTGGCACCAGTTGGAGGGCGAGTCGAAAGCGAATTTCCCCAGGTAGGTGACAGTCTTGTTGCCCGGGGCGGGTTGAAAAGTGCCCGAGTAGGAGGACAATTCCTGACCGGCCTTTTCGTTCGCTAAGCCAATGTCCATAACATTATCTGCAAAGTGCGAGAGAAGCGGGGCAGCGTGAGCCGGGAGGGCCCGGGGTGGGGGAGAGAGCACCGGGGATGCACCGGGGGATGCTCCGGGGATGCTCCGGTTCCCCCCTCGCCCCGCTCCCCTCCCTTCCCCTCGCTGCTTCCACCCCGCGTATGCGGCGCTGCCTGCCGGGGGTCCCGACGATGCGGGGCCGCCCGCGCCGCCCCCGCGAGGAGCTGCCCGGGGTGGGTGGGTGGGTGGGTGGGAGGTGGGGGGGACACCCCACCGCCGCGCCGCCGGGGGGAAGGAGGTACCTGCGGCTACAGGTAGGCTTCCTCCCCGTCCAGCCCCGGCAGCGCTGGGCACTCCGCGGAGCCGGGGCTGCGGCCGCCGACGCCGTTACCAACTCGCCGCCTTCCCTGCGCCGAGCCCCGGCGACGAGAAACACGGGGATGGGGATGGGGATGGGATGCGGGGTTTAGCCTGGCGGCGCTCCGCGTGGGAGCGGGAACACGCGGGGAGCACCCGCCCCCGCCGCCCTCGGCGCTCACCTGTGCCCCCCCCCACACAGATCCTCCCTCTCTCCTGTCCCCCCCCCCCTACACCCGTTCCCCCCCCAACCCCTCGCTCCGGGAAAGTCGGCGCCGCGTCCCGGGGGAGCCCACGCTGCCGCCGCCGCCGCTGCGGGGTGTTGGGGAGGGTGGGGGGGGGAGCGGCTGCCACGGCCACGCGCGTCCGCGGCGCCTCCGCACCCGCGCGGATCCCGGCGCGGGCGGGCGGGCGGGCGGCCCCCTGCGCGACACCGGGGGGGGGGGTGCCCGGCCTTCCCCCCCCCCCTCCTCTCGGCCCGGGGGTTCTCCTCCCCGCGGAGCCCGGCCGCCGTTTCCCCCGTACCTGCGGCGGCGGCGGCTCGGCGGCGGCAGCGCTCGGCGGAGCCCTGCAGCGATCGCGCGGAGGAGACACGGCGAGGAAAGGGGTGGGTGGGTGCGGGGGGGGGGGGGACAACGCTCCCCAGCCCCAGCTCTTCCCTTCCCTCCGAGGCTCCATGACACCCTACCCACAGCATCCTCCTCCTCGCCCCACCGGCTCCCCCCCTCCCTCCGCGCCGCTCCTGCCTTTTTTCCCCATTTTCCTTCCTTCCCCCCCCCTCTCCCTCTTTACCTGCAGCCATCTGGTTGTAGTGAGCCACCGAGTCGCTGGTGCTGGAGAAGATATTCAAAGAGTTGGGGATCTCCTCTGGGTACAGATTGTCAGGCAATTGGTTCATCAAAGTGTTCATGGTCCCCGGCAGCTTCTCCAGTAGTTTGCCTGTCATAGCACTGGAGGAGAAGGCTGGTTCAACGTGGCTCCGAGCTCAGCTCCCGAGGAAACAACATCCGAGTGGCAAATCCGTGCGAGGGAAATCATGCAAGAAGAAAAGTTGGGGCGGGGGCGGCGGGGGGGGGGAGGAGGAGGAGGAGGAGGAGGAGGCGTGGGGGTGGGGGGGGGGGGGGGGCTGGGGGTGGCCGCGGAGGAGGGGGCGCGGGGGGGGCGCGGTCCTCCGTGGGTCCCTCGGTGGTGTTTCCTCGAGGGGGAGGGGGCGATCTGGCTGGCAGATGTGGTTGTAGAAGCTGGGTGGGGGGGTTGCTGGTGGGGGGGGGGGAGGATTTAACCCCTCCTCTCTCTCTCTGTCTCTGTCGCCGGCTCCCGGCCCCGCTCCCCCCGCGCTCGGCCCCGCTCCGCTCGCCCGGTTCCTTCGCTGCCGCCCGACTGCTCCGCCGGGGACTCCGCGGGGCCTTTATGCGGGAGCGCTCCGTGACGTAGCTGCCCATATATGGACAGACAAAGCCGAGCCGAGCCCGAGACGTCACAATGGAAGCTCCGCACAATGGAAACGTTGGGGAGAGCAGGAAGCGGGGCCGGCGCGCGCGCGGGGACAGGGGGGGGACAGGCCACCGGGACAAGGGGGGACACGGCCACCCTGCACCGGGGCCAAGGGGACCGGGTACCGGGATAACGGGGCACACGGGAACGGGGGCATCCGGCACCGGGTGAGGGCGGCGGGGCAGCGGATGCCGGGTAAAGGGGATCGGTCACCGGGCGCGCTGCACCGGGGAAAAGGGGTACCCGGTACCGGGCGTGCTGCACCGGGAAATGAGGGGCGGGATTGGGCGTCCCGCACCGGATGAGGGGTACCGGGCTTCCTGCACCAAGCACCGGGTATCCTGCACCGGGTAGCAGGCGTCCTGCACCGGAAAAGGGGTACCGGGCATCCTGCCCCGAGCTCTGGGCACCCTGCACCGGGCATTGAGCACCGGGAATCCTGCGCGGGGCACCGGGCACCCTGCACTTGTCACCGAGCGCACGGTACCGGGCGTGCATCAGGCATCCTGCACCCGGCGCTCTGCACCGAGCACCGGGCACAGGGCACCGGAGCGGGGGTCTCCCGCTCTGCACCGCATCCCCCGCGCCGAGCGGTGCCGTCCCCCCGCGGAGGGCAGGCGGCGGCGGCGGCGGCTCCAGCCCTTCCAGCCCGGATCGTTCCCCCCGGGAAGCAGCGGGGGCGCGGGGAATGATCCGCCCCCGCCGTGCCTGACCCTGCGGCCGCCCCCGGGGCTGCTCAGAGCCAGGCTCGTACCGGGAGGATTTTTTTTTTTTTTTTTTTTTTTTACCTCCGGTGGAGATCGGGAACGGCCACAAAACCCCATCCTGGCGCAGGAACGGGATGGGAGCCGTGCGGGGAAAGCCACAGCGCCAGGCAGTGGAGTTTGGTGGGAAGGAGAGGGTCAGAGTGGGGCGGGGGGGCTGCAGAAGCCTCCGGCCCCTCGGTGAGGTGGCAGCGGCGACAGAGGGGGTGGCTCTGCCCCCTCCCCACGTCCCGACTCCCGTGGAGGGAGCAGCGCTCGGAAGACTTTTTTAAAAAACAGGTAACACTTGTTGGTCGCCTGCGATTTTAACCTCACCTCCCCCCTTTAAAAGTTTGGCACTTCCAAGGCGTCAGTAATTAGGTGGTTTCGTGCTAAGTGTGCCAACTGATGCTATCTTTAAAACCCTCCGAGTTATATAGCAAATGTATGGAAAAATGCTGTGTTGCAATAGCTCCACTTACCCAATTCCTGCAGGGCCGGCTTTGCCACGGGAGTGAAATCCGGGCTGCGGGAGGGGAGCGGGCACGGGGGGCACGGACACACACACACACACCGGGGGGCTCCGGGAGGCGCGGCCAGGCCCGGGCACCGTCGCTGCGCGGTGCCGGCAGCCGCTCGGGGCGGGGGGCGGTGGGCGGGGGGAGCCTGGCCGGGGGTGGGGGGCAGCGAGCCCCGGGCTGGGGTTTGTTTGTGAGCGCGGGGGGAGGAGGAGGAGGAGGGGCCCGTGTGTTCCATCAACTTCGGGGTCACCGTTCACTTCAGGGCGCCCCGATATTCACTTTAAGGCCCCTCATATTCACTTCAGGGCCCCCACATTCACTTTAGAGCCCCCACATCCACTTCAGGGCCCCCCCAGTGCACTCCAGGGCCGCTCATTCACTGCAGCCCCCCCGGCCTCTGCGACCCCAACCACTGCCGTGGTGCCCCTCCATCGACCGACCCCCCCTTCCATTAGGAGTCCCCCCCATCCCGTGCAGAGCCCCCCAACCTGCGCAGACCCCCCCACCTTTCTCAAAGCCCCCCCTCCATCCTGCACAGACCCCCCCTCTCCTTGCACCCTTATCCCCCCTTTGCAGGGCACTCTCCTTGCCCTGCACCCCCTCTCCCCCCGTCTCCCACCCCACCTCGCGCCCCTCCCGTCGCCCCCCAAGCCCCCCCCGTCCCCTCCCCAGCGCATCCCCCGCCCGCCCCGCCCGTGGCCCGGCGCGGCCCGGGGGGAGCGCGGCGGCGGCGGCGGCGGCGGCGGAGGGGGGAACGGGGGAACGGGGAAGGCAGAGGGGGGGGAGAGAGCGGGGCGGCGGCGGGCGGGCGGCCGAGGGGAAGCGCCATACAAGGCCTGGATCCGGCCCCGCCTCCGCTCCCTTCTTTGGCCGCCGGTTCCGGCGCCCCCGGCGCTGCCGAGGTGCGGGGCGGGCGCGGGGCGCGGAGGGGGGGATCCACAACCCGCGTCCCCCGGGTAACACCGCGGGGGTGAGGAGGGGGTCCCGCTGACACCCCCGTGTCCCCCCCCGGTCCTTCCCCGTCACCGCATTCCCACGCCGGGAGCGCGCCCGCGGCCGCCGCCGCGCCGGGGATGCTGCGGAGCCCCCGCGGCGCGTCCGCCTCCCACGGCCCCGCGGGGCAGAGCAAAGCCCCCTCCCCAAAAATTAAACCTCCCCCCCCCCCCTCAACCCTCAGTCGTGTCCGGTGATAACAACAACACCCCCCGGCTCCTCCCGATTTATCGCGGGGGGGTTTGCTCGGCCCTGTCGGCGCCCACGCGCGAGGGGTCCCGCGGGGGATTCCGAGCCAGCAGCTCCTCGCCCCGCCCTGGAAAACTCCGCACCCCCACGAGCTCGCACCGACCCGCGTGGGGTGTCTGCCCCCCACCCCACGAGGGTGACAGCGACACGGGGCTGTGAGCGCTGCCCTGCCCCCCACCCGCGACACGAGTGGCACCTGCTTCCCGCGGGGAACCGTTCGGGCCGGCTGGGGGCTGTCGGTGCACCCCGAACCCCCCACCGTGGGGTTTAGGCCGGGTTTAAAGCTCCTGAGCCATGAGGAGCTGCCGCTAAACCCGGCTGGGTGAGAGCGGGACGGCTCAGGCACCACTGACAGCGGTTTGGCTGGGAACGGCCCGAAGCCAAAATAAACCCAGGCGGACTCGGACTGGCACGGAAACGGCGGCACGGGGGTTGGACTGGCTCGGTTACAGCTCAGCATCCCGAGCTGAGCTCTTCACCCAACGGGAGGGGGGGGGGAAATTAGCGAGAGTCTCACCTGGGATGGCTCCGGATGGTTTTAAATTACAGCCCGGGCTGGATGGGGTGTGCGGCCCAGAGGTTTCACTTTTTTATTTTTTTTTCTCGTCATCCCACACACCTGCCTGGTGTGAACCCCGTGGTGATCCGGGAGTTTCAATGGCCTGGATGGTCACTGTTCAGTGTTCAGGACCTTCCCCCCCTGTCCTGCTCAGGTGAGACCCCACCTGCAGCGCTGGGTCCGGGCCTGGGAGCACGGGAAGGACCTGGAGCTGCTGGAAGAGCAGAGGAGGTCATGGAGCTGCTGCAGGGCTGGAGCCCCTCTGGATGCTGGGAGAGCTGGGAATGTTCACCTGGAGAAAGGAAAAGCTCCAGGGAGAGCTCAGAGCCCCTGGCAGGGCCTGGGGAGGGACTGGGGACAGGGGATGGAGGGACAGGACACAGGGAATGGCTCCCACTGCCAGGGGATGGATGGGATACTGGGAAGGAATTCCTGGCTGGGAGGGTGGGGAGGGGCTGGGCTGGAATTCCCAGAGCAGCTGTAGCTGCCCCTGGATCCCTGGCAGTGCCCAAGGCCGGGCTGGAGCAGCCTGGGCACAGTGGGAGGTGTCCCTGCCAGGGCAGGGGTGGCACTGGGTGAGCTTTCAGGTCCCTCCCCACCCAAACCAGCTCCAGAATTCCATGAAATTGCTCCTCAGCTCCAAGTGCCCCACACCAGCATTGCCCCACCCCCCCTCCCCTCTCCGCAGCCCGTGCAGGGGCTGTGACAAACAGCGACATTGTTTAACCGTGTCCCACCCCGGCCGACCCCCCTGACACCCACCCCAGCGCCGGCAGCGTCCCCTCAGCGAGGAACCGAGAACCCCCAGCCCCCACCCCGCCCTCCCCGGGGGGGCTGAGAGCGGCCACACCCCGTCCCCAAAACCCCACCGGGTCCCCCCGGGTGCTGTCACCTGACGGTGACTTGTCCCCGCTCCTCTCGGTCTTGTGACCCACCGGGCCCCGATTCGTGCGCCGGGAGCTCTGCAGCTGCTCCGGGGCTGCTGCGCATCCTCGGGGGACCCCCGAGGCTTCGAAAAGGGGAACTCGGCAGGGTTTTTCACCTAATTAACCGTCAGCTTAATTGTCCTTACAGAGAGGGGAGCAGCGGCCCAGTTTTGGTGCCTCGTGGCGAGGCCGATGGGCTGCTCGCTCCCTAAAATTCGCTTGGGCAGAGCCTTGGAGGCTGGGGGGCATCACGAGCTGCTCGTCACAGCCCTGCCCGGTGCCTCGGGAGCTCTGGAGAGCTCCACGCGGGTTTGTGGCTTTGAACTCCACGGAGGGAGAGAGAGGGATCATCCCTGAGGATGGCGGTGGTATCACCACCACCATTGTCACCTCATCCCGGGTGACAAAGGATGCTCCGGCCCGCAGCCCGAACGCGGAGCTTCCCCTCCCTGGCTCCGCCGCGGATGCAGATCCGGGGCTGGTGAGGTCACGGAGCGGTAAACAGAGCGTGGCTGCTGGGGACCCGAAAGGTCACCGGCCTCCTGCCCCCGGGGGGACAGCCGTGCCAGGGCCGCGCGTGTGGGCGGCTGCCTGGATGGCCCACAACGCAAACTCGTCTCCAGCAGCTTGGAGAGGGGGAAAAAAAAATAAAAAAAAAATAAAAAAAAATAAAAAAAAAAATAAAAAAACACACCCCGAGCCACGGAAAGCACGGGGGTGGGCGTCGCGGGGGTGTCTGATCAAGCCCCGGTGGTTACTCAGGGCCGGGAGTTTTGTTTTGTTGGCTGATGTGGCGCTCCGGGGGGGTCGGTGGCCAACAGCAGCTGCCCAGATGTGGCCGTGCCAGCAGCAGTTTCATTCTCCGAGCATCCCCATGGCATGAGAGAGGCTCGGCACGGGCTGCGATGGGATTCAGGGTGAATTTCTGGGGGGAGGAGAGACTTTCTGGGCTGGGATGGGATTCAGGGTGAATTTCTGGGGGGGGAGGAGAGACTTTCTGGGCTGGGATGGGATTCAGGGTGATTCCTGGGGGGAGGAGAGACTTCCTTTGTTGCCGTCGGGCGTGGGAATTCCTTGTTTCAGGCCAAACTCTGGCTGAGCGAACTTCAGCCAGGAGAAACTGCTGGGGCAGCCTCCCTGATCCAGCACCTTCCCAGCCCGTGTCCTTCCCAGCGCCCTGTCCCGCCTCACCTTGGTTTTCCTGATTTGCCTGTGAAAACTCCACACCCTCCTCCTCCTCCTCCTCCTCCGGAAATATTTGGAAGCACTCCGAGCTGAAATATGCATGGAAAAGGAGATGGGCATTTCCCTCATGGAGCAGGAGATGATTGGCATCTCCCTCGGGGAAAAGGAGATGGGCAGGTCCCTCTTGGAGAAGGAGATGGGCATTTCTCCTCATGGAGAAGGAGATGGGCATTTCTCCTCAGGGAAAAGGAGATGGGCATTTCTCCTCCTGGAACAGGAGATGGGCCTCTCCCTCTTGGAGAAGGAGGCTGGCATCTCCCTCCCCCTGCAGGACCCACAGCAGAAGGTGCTGCCCTGGGGTGTAGATCCCAAAGAAGGGATCCCCATGAGCCAAACCCCAGCGTGGCTGGTGGGGGGAGGAACTGTGGGAGCCTTGTGGGTGGCTGTGGGAAGCCCTTTCCTGCCTCAGTTTCCCCCCGTGGTGAGGCAGCTGCCTCACCCTGGCAGGGTGAAAAGCTCGGGATGGGGAGGGAAAAAGCCCTCTTGGAGCAGAGCTCCAGATGTTTTGCTGGTCCTGGGAAATGGGTTCTGGGTGGGCGGGCTTGGTTCCTGAAGGGAGCAGCCCTGGGATGTGGCTGGAGGCCAGGGATGCACCTGCAGGAGCGTTTGGGGTGCTGTGGGGGAGGCTCTGCCCAAAGAGCATCCCTCAACTTCCCCCTGCTCCCAGGGGTGGGGGGCTCCAACCCCACAACTCCTGCTGCCCCCAGGGGTTGGTGGGTGACTGCAACCCCACAACTCCCACTTCTCCCAGAGGTGGGTGACTCCAACCCCACAAATTCCACTGATCCCAGGGGTGGGGGGCTCCAACCCCACAAATTCTCATTGCTCCCAGGGGTTGATGGGTGACTCCAACCCCACAACTCCCCCTGCTCCCAGAGGTGGGTGAGGGACTCCAACCCCACAAATTCCCCCTGCTCCCAGGGGTGGGTGGGTGACCCCACAAGTCCCACTGCCCCCAGGGGTGGGAGCTCCAACCCCACAACTCCCACTGCTCCCAGGGGTTGGTGAGTGACCCCAACCCCACAACTTCCCCCTGCCCCCAGGGGTGGGTAACTCCAACCCCACAACTTCCCCCTGCTCCCAGGGGTGGGTAACTCCAACCCCACAATTTCTCGTTGCCCCCAGGGGCTGGTGGGTGACTCCAGGCTGTGCCAGCAAGGAGCTGCCGAGTGCTCTGGCGGAGCTGGGCACCCCTGGCTCAGCTCAGACCCACACGGGTCTGGCTTTCCAAGCCTTTTCCTGTTTTTATCCAGCGGGGGAATAATAGCGGCGGCAGCTGGCGCAGTGTGACCCGGAGATAAGGAGCCAGCTGATTAGCAGGGAAACTGCAGAGCAGGCCCGGAGTGAAAGTGCTGCCGAGGGAGCAGCACAGTGGGAAGGGTGGGATCCCAGCCAGGGAGCAGCCCTGCAAACCCAAGGATGAGTTTATGGGACCTCAGGCAGCAGCCCTGGAGTGACCCCACCAGGGGTTTGCAGAGAGGCACCACAAAGGATTTTTTTTTTAACGTGAAACCAAGAAACAGAAGAGGAACTGGAGGTTGGGATTGCAGCTCCCGGAGCTGGGCCACGACACAACAGCCCGGAGACGTGAGTGAGGGATTCCCTGGCAGAGGGGAGCAGAGGGTGTCAGACCCCCCAAATCCGCCTCGTTCAAGGGAAAAAGGGCTCGGGGTGGTGTCAGCAGAGAGGGGTGAACACAGCAGGGTGTGAGTGAGGGGCGGGATGTCCTCCCGGGAGCATTTGGGGTGGTGTGGGGGAGGCTCTGCCCAAAGAGCATCCCACAGCTTCCCCCTGCTCCCAGGGGTGGGGGGCTCCAACCCCACAACTTCCCCCTGCTCCCAGGGGTGGGGGGCTCCAACCCCACAAATTCCCATTTCTCCCAGGGGTGGGTGACTCCAACCCCACAACTCCCACTGCTCCCAGGGGTTGGTGGGTGACCCCAACCCCACAAATTCCCATTTCTCCCAGGGGTTGGTGGCGGGGCATTCCGAAGGTTTCGTGCCTGGGAAGAGGCGCCGCTCCTCCCCGGGGCCGCAGGAGAAACTGGGGAGAGGCCAAAGGCGAGGGATCCGTGAGCCATTGAAACCGGCCCGGGGGGGGAATTCGCCATTTCCCAGCAATGAGGAAATGTCAGGTTTGCCTGAGGAGCCGCGGGGCTGCGGGCACAGGGGATGGGAAGCCGGAGCTGCCGACAAGTGAGGGCAGGCCGGGCCGGGGCCGCGGGGCGAGTCCGTCCGTCCGTCCGTCCGTCCGTCCCGGCCGGGGAGCAGCAGGGGCGGCTGGCAGAGCCATCCAGCTCTTTGCACCACACCTTTGGGATGCAAAAAGCCCCGCGGGCATCCGCCTCATCCCGCAGCCAGCTGGGAGAAACAGGGCCAGGCTGGGCAGGAGCAGAGCTGCCGGGCTGGGACCACCCGACCAGAAACGCTTCGGGGTTTTTGTGATTTTTTTTTTAATTTTTTTTTTTTTTTTCTGTTCTGTCGAGGAGCGTTTTGGGGCAAACCACATCTGAAGGTGCTCGTGGTTCCTGGGAGAGGCTGGGAGCTTCCCACTGCTGTGGCCAAACCCGGCCCAGACCGACACAGGGAGCAGCTGAAAGAGGAAACAAAACCCGGGCCGAGTTTCTCCCCGCTGAGCATCCCTCGGCTGCTTCACCCTGGGATGCCTGGCAGCGTCTCTGGGCAGAGCTGAGCTGCTGCTTCCCCTCAGGAACAGCTGGAATTTGCATCCCGGGATGCTGCCAGAGCCTGGCTGGATGATCCAGCCCCAGCCAGCAGGGTGGGTGTCCAGGACCTCCAAACCAAACCAGCCCCGAGCCCCCAGACAGCCCCACAAAGCTCCTCTGATGTTACACAACATTTCAGAGGCCCCAATAATCATTAATTATGGCTAATTAATGAAACCATCACTCCAGGAGCGGCCTGCCTGCCCTTTGCTGCCTGCCGGTCCCCTCTGAGCGCTGGCACGGGCGCAGAGGTGGGGACCTGTCCCTGTCCCTGTCCCGGCCTTGCCTGCCTTCCCCGTGACTCCAGGAGCCCTAAATTCCTGCCACGGCCCAGCTGCCTCTCCCAGGGCCCGCCCAGCTCGGGGAGCAGCAGAGCCCAGCAGCGCATCCTCCCACCCTCATCCCACTCCCCGCGGCACCGGGGGGGGACCCCCGGCCCCCTCGGGGGGCTCCGCACGGGGATGAGCGCCGGGAGCTCCTGGCTGGATCCTCCCGGCCTCGCCCACCCCATCCCGCGGCTGACGTGGAGAGCCCGGCTGCCTCAGCAATCCCGTGCGGCTGCTGATGCTCAGCTGGCCGGGGGAATTCTCCCACGTCGGCTCCCAAAAAAAAAAGGGGCAGCGCTGCCGGTTGCCGGCAGCACGTGGGGATTTGGGGGATTATCCCTCCTGACCCATTTCCCGGGGGGTGGGATGGGGGTTGCAGCCGGGCTGAGCCGGCTGGAGGAGCGCGGAGATGTGCAGATAGAGGAGCTGCGAGGTGTGAGCGATCAGTAATTAATTCGCAGGTTGATATAGTTATGCGCTTAGATCATCATCAGCTGATCCTGCTAATCCCTTCTTGAGCAAGGCTCGGGCTGAGGGGGAGCTGCTGCTGCCTGGCACGGCCCAGCTCCTGCCTGTGGCATCCCCAGGTGCCACCGAGGCTTTGGGGGTGTCCCCCAGCACCTGCCCCTGAACACCCCCTGGCCTCAAATCTGTGTTTTCCTGGGGTGAGCCCTCTGCACCAGAGCCAGGGCTGCCCCCCTTGAGGCATTCCCCCCCCCTTTCTCCCATTAATTATTTCAGTGATTATTAAAAACAGGTAATTGTTATCCTGCTGGCTTAGGGGCTCGTGTTGAGCACGAGCTTCTCCTGGCCTCCAGCCCAGTTTTGGGAAGGAACACCCCCCCCATGTGCTGCTGTTGCTCACCAGGAGCGCTCGATTCTCACGAGTTCCTTGTTAATTTGGAAACTCCCAGCCCTCCCCTCTCCCTCAGTCATGCCGTGGAGTGGGTGGGCTTGCTTTGGGAAGGGGCTGGAGCTGCCCAAACCTAGCTCAGAGCCCCGTCCTGGGGGATGGAAGGGGAGATGTGTCCATCCCACGGCCCTGCCTGGGCTCAGCTCAGCTCACAGCCCCCACAGAACCCTTGTGCCCATGGGTTTGTGGCCTTGGGATGCAGCTGGGCCCTGCAGGGCTGGATCCATGGATCCCTGGGTCCATCAGGGCTGAAATCCCTGGATCCATCAGGGCTGAAATCCCTGAATCCCTGGATCCCTCAGGGCTGAAATCCATGAATCCATGGATCCATCAGGGCTGAAATCCATGAACCCATGCATCCATCAGGGCTGAAATCCATGAATCCCTGGATCCCTCAGGGCTGAAATCCGTGGATCCATGGATCCCTCAGGGCTGAAATCCATGAAGGATCCATCAGGGCTGAAATCCATGAACCCATGGATCCATCAGGGCTGAAATCCCTGAATCCCTGGATCCCTCAGGGCTGAAATCCATGGATCCATCAGGGCTGAAATCCATGAACCCATGGATCCCTCAGGGCTGAAATCCCTGGATCCCTCAGGGCTGAAATCCCTGAATCCCTGGATCCCTCAGGGCTGAAATCCATGAACCCATCAGGGCTGAAATCCCTGGATCCCTGGATCCCTCAGGGCTGAAATCCCTGAATCCCTGGATCCCTCAGGGCTGAAATCCATGAACCCATCAGGGCTGAAATCCCTGAATCCCTGGATCCCTCAGGGCTGAAATCCCTGAATCCCTGGATCCATCAGGGCTGAAATCCATGAATCCCTGGATCCATCAGGGCTGAAATCCATGAATCCCTGGATCCCTCAGGGCTGAAATCCCTGGATCCATCAGGGCTGAAATCCCTGGATCCCTCAGGGCTGAAATCCCTGAATTCCCAGGGATTGTGCCATTGCTGCTGCCTGTCCCACCTTACACCCCACCTGAGCTCACCCCACTCTCCACTTTCTCCCTTCACACACACACACAAAAAAAAGTCACCAAGCCACGACAAGTGGAAAGTCGAGGTAACAAACACAAATAAAACTTCCTCTGGAGGCTAAAAATGACACCCATAGACAGCAAAAAGAAAAAAAACCTTTTCTGGGCGACAATAACAGAGCGTGGAGCTATTTCAGTGCCGGGCTGTTCCATTGCAGCGCTCGGCGCTGGGCTTGTGGCTGCTCCAAACCAGCCACTTCCCCAGGGACGTGACGTGTTTCCTCCCCATCACAAACTGATTTAGCAGCACAACTTTCTACATTTAGGCAGCTGAGAGGCTCAGCTTCTCCTTTCTCCCCTCGCGCCCCGGCGGTGAGCGAATGGAAGGAGAGATAAAGGGGGTGGGACCAGCAGCGAGTGACTCTACGTGGCTTCCTCCTCGGGAGTTTTTTCCTTTGCTCGTTCTAAATAATCGAAAAGTGAAGCAGAAAACCACAATTAATATTTTCCACGCCGTGCGTGCAGCCCCAGTGAGAGTTTGTGGGGCGGGGCTGGCCGGGGCTTGGTGCCTTTGCAGCCCTGAGTGGGCCCGAGTGCCCGGGCAAGGCCGGGGGTGCCTGGTGCAGGGGTCATCCCACCACAGGGATACTGCAGCCAGCTGGGCAGATTGCTGATCGGGGTCATCCCTGTCCCCATCTCCATCCCCACCTTCATCCTCGTCCCTGTTCTCATTCTCCATCTCATCCCCATTTCTGTTCTCCATCCCCATCCTCATCCCCGTTCTCATTCTCCATCTCATCCCCATTTCCATTCTCCATCCCCATTTCCATTCTCCATCCCCATCCTCATCCTTGTTCCCACTGTCAATCCCTATCCCCATTCTCAATCCCTATCCCATCCCTTCCCTTCCCATCCCATTTTATCTCCACCTTCATCTCCATCTCCATCTCCATCCTAATCTCCGTTCATATTCCTCCATCTCCATCTCCATCTCCATCTCCATCTCCATCTCCATCCTAATCTCCATTCATATTCCTCCATCTCCATCTCCATCTCGATCCCATCCCCATCCTCCCTCCTCATCCCCATTCTCATCTCCACTCCCCTCTCCTCCATCTCCATCCTCACTCCCACCCTTGTTCTCCATCCCATTTCCCACCTGTCCCATCCATACCCCCGCCTCCATTTCCACCTCCACCCCCATCTCTCTCCTCATCCCCATTCTCCATCTCTGCCCCCATTCCCATTTCCGTTCTCTTTCCCATTTCCGTTCTCCATCCCATTTCTACTCTCCATCCCATCCCACCCCATGCCATCCCGTTTCCATTCTCCATCCCATCCCATCCCATCTCCATTCCTGTTCCAGTTCCTGTTCCCGTTCCCATTCCCATCCCCATCCCTGTTCCCATTCCCATTCCTGTTCCTGTTCCCATTCTCCATCCTCATTCCCATTCCCATTCCCTTCCCCATTCTCCACCCCATCCCATCCCATCCCATCCCATCCCATCCCATCCCACCCCATCCCATCCCATCCCATCCCATCCCATCCCATCCCATCCCATTCCATCCCATCCCATCCCATCCGTGTCACTCAGGGCTGGGATCCCTCTTGCCCTGGCTCCCAGCGACCCCCATCCCATCCCATCCCAGCTCCTCTCACCCCCAGTCAAACCCAGGAGCAAGGCCGATCATTTCCTAGAAGTCCAAACATCCCAACACCCGATTGCCTTTTCCCCACCAGAAATAACCAACCCCAGGCAGGAGGAGCTGCGGGCAGGGAGGGGAGGATGGGAAGGCTGCTGGAGTTTGGGGCAGGATGTCAGCGGGGCCGTGACCTCTCATTTACACCGGAGCCTCGCTCCGACCCGCCGGGCCAATTACACCCTGCTCCCAGGGCAGGGAGAGAAAAAGGAGAAATCCAACTTTAGCAGACTTCCATGACATCTCACAGTGTCATTTCCTCTGCTGCTAATCTTAGCCCCAGTGGCTGTGGGGTTCGTGTTGGTTTTTTTTTGGGTTTTTTTTTCCCTGGGTTGTGGTGTTACCCAGCTTCCTTTTTTTTTGTTGTTGTGTTCCTTCCCGCCGGCTCCTGCAGCTTCAGCCAGCCCTGTGTGCCCAGGGCAAGCCTGGATCCTGCTCCTGCATCCCCCTTGGACACCCTGATCCTTCCTGGAGAGGACACCAGCTCTGCAGGGCCCCAGGCTGATTCAGCCCCTCCGAGGCAAAGAGGCACTGCCTGGAGGGAGAGTCCTGGCCGAGTTTAACCCCCCAGTGCAGGACTGAAACCCACGTTTAACCCCCCAGGACTGAAACCCACGTTTAACCCCCCAGGACTGAAACCCACGTTTAACCCCGAGGACTGAAATCCTAATTTAACCCCCCAGTGCAGAACTGAAACACACGTTTAACCCCAAGGACTCAAATCCACATTTAACCCCCAAGAACTGAAACCCTAATTTAACCCCCCAGTGCAGGACTGAAATCCATGTTTAACCCCAAGGACTCAAATACACATTTCACCCCCAAGGACTGAAATCCACATTTAAACCCCAAGGACTGAAATCCACATTTAACCCCCAGTGCAGGACTGAACCCCACGTTTCACCCCCCAGGACTGAACCCCACATTTCACCCTCCAGGACTGCAATCTGCTCTCACTGCCAGGCCCCCACAGAAAGCTGACCAGCAGGAGGGCACAGAGATGATTTTTTTCCAGGCTCAGCTTGCTCTGCTCCAGACCCAGGCCCTGATGCAAAACCCGGAGCATCACCAACCCCGCTGTGGGATCCCAGCCCTCCCTGCGCAGCCCCGAGCGAGTCATTCCCTCCTGCCTCAGTTTCCCCCAGCCTGCAAAGCCTCCTGGGCTCCTGCTGCCCGCGGTTTGTTCCGAGGAGGGGAACGCTATTCCTGGCCAGGGGCAGGACAGAGGTGGCTTTGTCACAGCGCAGACACCGGGATGTGCCTCGGGCAGCACCTGAGGCGGGTGAATCCGAGCCTCGGAGAAAACTGAGTCTGAGATGAAAGCCTAATTAAGGAGCTAATTAAAGGGGAGGTCCGGCTAAGCGGCCAGCAGGCAGAGCTCTGCTGATTTGTGCCTTTGAATTTTGGTTTTGCTTTCCAAGAGGAACTGGCTGAGGGCACAGGGCTGGGGCAGTGCCCGGTGCCACCCAGGGACCCCCGGACAGGGGCATCGCTGGGCCACCCCTGTCCCCTCCTGGGTGACCCTGGGGCCACCTCAATGAGGCTCTGGCCGGCCAACCCCTGCTCCCATCACCCACAGGGGCTGCTCACCCCATGCAGAGCCCAAAATGCCGGATTCACCTGGCACTGACACCGCCCCCTGTGCTCCATCCAAATTTTTATTCGGGAAGCTGCAGGCAACGTCCCCAAAGTGCCAGGGGGGCACGCAGGGGGTCAAGTCAGAAAATGGGGTGAAGGGAGGAGAAGGGACAATGCCGGAATTCCTGGGATACCCAGGCGGGCTGGGACAGCTCTTGGCACCTTCCCCGGAGGGAAAGACAACTTGGCTTTGGGAGGGGAGGGGTTGGGGTCGGTGCTCTGGGCTGGGAGCAGGGTGGGATCATCCTGGGAGGGTCCTGGGGTGCCCTCTGCTCCGGGCAGAGGCGGCTCCGTGGTGTTGGGGCTGTGCAGGGCACGGGAGGGATGGCCGGGGTTAATCCTTGTGGTTTTTGGTGAGAAACTGCGTCGAGGCCACGGGGTGGCCCAGGTGGAAATCCTCCACGAAGTCCTTCAAGTCCCAGGTGCCTGGGGAGAGATGAGAACGGGGGTGAGCAGGGCTGCGGGAGGGCTGGAGAGGGGAGCAGCCCTGCGCAGCTGCTGCTCGGCCCCAAACCACATCCTGCACGCCCCGGGAGGCCCCGGGGACAGCGGGGAGTCACCCCCAGCTCTGAGCCTCCCGGGGGGACGCGGGGTTGGCTCCTCTCCTGTCCCCTGACCTTTGGAGCAAACCCTCCCCACCAGCCCACCCCGGCTGGGAATCCCCCCCTGGGGATGTCACGGGAGATTTTCCATCCTCCTCGCTGGCATTCACCGAGCTGCTGTTCCACGGACTGTCCGAGGGGGTTCTTCATTCCCGCCGCTCCTCCCCTGCTGCCCGCCCCGACCCCAGCACCCCGCAGCTCCTTGCTGTGCTTTCCCCCACGCAGGCAGCAGGGAAACCCTCCCCGGGGCCAAGGGCAGGAGGGATTCCCTCACCCCCCGGCCCCTGTGGGGGCAGAAATCCCCCCTGCGCCCTGCCCGGGGCCTGGGTACCCATCCTGGGGTCTGGCTGCACCCTGCTCGGAGCCGAGGGGGCTTTCCCTGGGCCCGCTGTTTATCTGAAACCTTGTCCTCTCCTCTTCCTGGCTGCTCTCGAATGTCACGCGGCCGCCCGGCAGCTTTTTATCTGCTGTCACATCTCAGCCCCGACCCACAGCGCGCAGCGTCCCCTTTGCTCTTGCAAAAAGTGCTGAGCAAAAAAAACCAAAAAACCTCGAGCTGCTGCATCACCTGCGTGGGGCGGTGGTGACGGCTCGGCTCGGGGGGGAGCTGCTGGAGCTCCCACCTCGGGCTCTGAGCTCCAAAAAAAAGCTCCAAAAAATGCTCCGGAGATTCTGGCGGTGATGGGCACCGCACCCCGTGAGCTCCCGGAGCGGCTGGGATGCTCCAGGGCCCCGGGATGCTCGGGACGGAGCCTGCACCCCACATTCCAGCGGGGATGAGAGGCTGGAAGGCACCAGGCTGCTGCTGGAGGGTCCCAGGTGTCCCCTGCCCACCCCCCGAGCACCCAAACCAAGCACAGCCCCAAAGTCCTGCCCTGGGGTCACCACCAGCCGGGACAAGAAGCCACCAGCGCCTCCATCCCCCAGTTCCACCCCGGCAGGGAGGGCAGCTCCTCGCTCCGGGGTCCCAGCCCAGCCCAGCCCCCCCTGCTCAGCGCTGGGGGTCCCGCTGAAGGTGGCACCGGGGGAAGGAGCCTCGGGGGGGCCGCTCCCGCTGCGCCGGGCTCCTTTCATCCGGAGCCTTTCAAAGCGCTTGGAAAACCCCCCGGGAGAGCCGCCGGTGCCACGCGGGGCCGGGGCGAGAGCGAGACGCGGCACCCCCCGACTCCCAGGGGTGCCGGAGCTGTCACTGATGATGTTGGCGGGGCCTCCGGAGAGGCGCGGATGAAAAGGAGCCGGGGGAGGCAGAAGCCTCGGCGGGGCTGCAGGCGCCGGCCCCGGCCCTCGCCCCGCCTGTGGGGCCGGGGGTTTATTTCCTGACCTACTTTCCCACCTGCCCTGGCACCGGGGGGGTGCCAGATTTGAGTCCCCCCGACCCCAAATCCAACCCTTGGGGGGCATCCCCGGTGCCCCATCCCGGGGTGACCAACTCCCGGCCCGGGGTGACATCCCTGGGCATCCCCGGTGCCCCATCCCGGGGTGACCAACACCCGGCCCGGGGTGACATCCCTGTGCCAACTCTCCCGGCTGGCCCCAGCTGGCTCCCGGGGCTGGGCACCGTGAGTCACCGGGATCGCGGAGCCGGGGGCCGGCCGGTGCCCGCTCTGTCCCCTCTCTCTCCCCGGCCGCACAACAATGCGGCGTTTCAGCCGCGGCTTGGGTCCCTTTTCAAGCTCGTTTCCCAGAGGATTAAATCATCCCGCTCGGCCCTTATCGGCGCACCCGCCGGAGGAAGAGGAGCGCCCGCTGACACCCACACGTGCGCGGCCGCCTGAGCCCGGAGCGCCCGGTGGGGAAACTGAGGCACGAGGCGGAGCGCCGGCGAGCTGGGCATCGCCGGCCCCCTCCTCCCCCCGGCCCCCCCGGCTGTAATTTATCAGCCTCATCATCTCCTGATGGGAGCCCTGACGTTTCTCTGCCAAGATTAATGATGTCCCAGCGGAGGTGGGCGGGAGGCCGGCAGCGGCTTTGGTCACCGTTCAGCGACACGCGGGGACACCGCGCTCTCCCTGCCCGCAGCCCTTCCCCGCCTCCCGGCCCGGCCGCGGCCTTTCCTCCCTCCCCGCCGGGGCCCAGTCCAACCCGATTTTCCAGCTGGGTGGATCGGCTCGGCTCGGCTCGGAGGAGAGCGAGGTCGGCTCATGAGTCAAAGCCGCGGCCCCGATCCCGAGCGGGAGCTGGGGAGGGAGGGATGGAGCCGCAGCCTGGCCGGGCTCATCCCTGCCCCTGCTTCCCTCCTGAGGACTCGTTGCTTCCCCGGAGGCAAAATTTCCGGGAGGAAAAGAAAAAAAACCACCAACACCCCCCCACCCAAAAAAAAAAACCACCCCAAAAAACCCCAACCCCCCCCCCAAAAACAAAACGAAACAAAACAAAACAACACCCCCAAAAAAACCAAAAAACCCCAAAACAAACAAAAAAAACCAAACAAACAAAAAAAAAACAAACAAAAAAACAAACAAACAAAAAACCCCCCCCAAAAACCAGGAAAAAAAATAAACAACAAAAAAACCCAAACCAAACCAAACAAAAAAAAAAAAAAAACCCACAAAAAACAAAAACACCAGAAAAAAATCCACTCCCGGTTGTAAAACACCTTCCCGGGGCAGGAGGGGCTTTGGGAATGCCGGAGCCGATGGGAAAAGGTGGAAGCAGCGGGATGGGCTCAGGTGCCATTAAGATTTTTTTTTGTTAATTAAAGATCCCCCCTCGATGAAAGCTGCGGGGGGAAATTCAACCCCCCAGCCCCCCAGCCGGGCTCCGGCGGGTGCCCGAATTCCCCCGGCCCAGGGATTTCCCGGGGGGATCGGGATGCCGCGGCGGCTGTGACATGTCACAGACCGCAGATCGTTGTCTCGCGTCTCCCCGACACACAACCGCGGCTCCTGGCTGCGAGGGAAGTGGGGCCGGCGGCAGGAAGAGCCGCGGGGACACCCCGAATGTCCCCAAATGTCCCAAATGTCCCAATTTTCGGTGCTGAGCGGGGACAGAGCTGGCGCTCGGCCAAAAACTGAAGTCGATCAGACTCCAAACTGAGGCTCTGAGTTTTTTTGCCCGAGGTCACACAGAGCCAGGATTGATCACAAACACTCAAGTGAAGGATCAGGGTGGCTTTTTGTTGTTTTTTTTCCCTGATGAAACAAGATTTTTGCTCAAGAGCCGCGCTGGAGAAACACCTCGGCCGCAAAGAACCGATTTCCACATTGCCACGAGGGACGGGGGGACGTGCCCAGGGTCCTGCAGCCCTTCCAGCACCCGGCCTGTCCCCATCCCAGCGGGGACACCCCCACCGCAGCCACCGCGGGGATGTCCCCGCTGCCCCGGGGAGCACAGCCGGGCAAAGAGGGACACGGGGAGGACGCGGGGATTTGTTTGCCACGCTGGCCCTTGCCCCCCTCGCCTTTTCGGCTCTCTGGGATCTCTTCCCAGCAGCGGGGACAGGCCCTGGTTTAGTGCCCTCTTCTGGAGGCTGCGGCCGAGCTGCTGCCACCCCATCCTGCTCCTGCGCTGTCACCTCCCCCGCCCCGGGACCCGGCCCGGCCTGGCCTCTCCGAAACGCGTCCCCGTGGCGGGAGGGGATTGTTCTGGAAGGCTCTGGAGGGGCTCAGCCCTGCCGGAGCTGAGGGAGGGAGGGATGGATGACCGGGACGGGGATGCAGCGCTGCGGGCTGGACACGTCCCGAGGCTGGGATGGGCCAGCGCCGCTCCCCGTGCCCGCTCAGGACGTGTCCCTGCCCAGGGCTGGTGGCCATGGGTGTCCCCATCCTCGGTGAGACAGAGACGCCGCTGTCACCGGATGCGGGGCAGAGTGAAAACAGCGAGCAGGGGGTTCATTCCGGGCCGAGCCAAACGGGAAATTCCCAGCGAGGATGCGAACCGTGCCTCGGGCATGGCCGGGAGAACCGGCCCCGCTCCGGGGGAGCCCGGCAGAGCCCGGGCTGGGCTCCTCTGGGGTCGGGGTCACCCCCTCCCCGTTCCCACCTCCTGCCGGAGGTGCCTGCTCCTCTCCCCCGTGCAGGGCTGGATGCACCAGCGGCTCCACCGGCGCTGCCTCGGGGACGGATTTATTTAAAACCCTCGCCACACCGAAATCTCATCCCTTTGGCTGCTTTTTAGGGTTCCTCATTCCCTGGGAATAAAGAGCTGCGGGTGTCTCCATCCAGCAGCAACCCCTGGCCAGGCCATGGATGTGATGCAGCAGTGAAATGGTTAAAAACAACCCAAAAACCGACTCCTCCAACGCGACCCCCGCAGCCGCCTGGCAAACCAGGCTCGGGCGCTGGAGGTTGCAGGGAAAAAAAAAAAAATAATCCCGCCGGGTCTTTCCCAGGAAGCGCAGGAAGGGCCGGGAAGCGCAGATGGGATGGAGACGGCGCCAGCTGGGGAATGCCCGGCCCACCCCGGGCCCCGGGGGCCGCGGGGAGGTGGGGGACCCCCCTCCCCAGGGGGTGGAATTTGGGGGGCTGGGGCCGCGTGTCCTGTCGCTGAGAGGATTTATCTGGAAGGAGCTCCTTGCTGGGTGTCTCTGCCTCCTTTCCCAGCCCCGGGATGCCGCGGTGGGAATGCGGGGACAGCACGGAGCCCTCTCCTCCCAGCGGGAACGCGGAGCTGGCTCCGCTGGCGAGGGGGGGGTGACATCGGCGGTGTCATTAAGAAGCGGAGTTAATGAGCCAGGAAACAATGCCAAGGGCAGAGGAACCCGCAGGGGGACTCGTGGCAGCCTCATCCCGCTCTGGCCATGGGATGGGGGCAGGGGGGGGTTCAGGGGCTGTCCCGGAGCCCCCCGGAGCCAGCCCACCACCCCCCTCACCCCGCCTGTGGGTTACCGAGGCTCGGGGTGAGTCAGGCAGCGCAGCCCAGACGCACCGACCTGACCTGCCCGTCGAGCCCGGCTCATGCGGTCCCGGCTGGGAAAGTTTTGAAATTTCCCTTGCGGAGGCCGCGGGAGCCGCAGAGCTCCGGGCGGGACGGGGCGGATCCCCCTGCCCACCCCGGGGGTCCTGCGGGCCGCCCCGCGCCCCGGGAATGCAGCAACAACACCACCCTGAGCATCTCGGGGGTCTCGGCCGCTCCATCCCTCCCCTGAAAGATTTTTGGGGAGAGGAGGAGCTGGGAGTTGGCGGGCGTTGTGTGTCAAGCCCGGTTTGAGCAATCCCTTGCCAAACCTTCCCCACGGCTGATCCTTATCCTGCTCCGAGGGGCCGGTGATGCAACACCCGCGGCTCGGGGAGGAGGAGGGGAGGGAGGGATGTGCCAGCGAGGGCTGCACCTCCCAGCCCACATCTCTCTCCCTGCTTCCGATCCCGCTAGCCAGGCCGCTCCCCGAGGCTTTTCCCCAGGGTTCCTGCTGCCTGGCAGGGATTTCACACCTCACCCACGTCCCCCCCATCCCCTGTGAGGATCCTTTTGCATCCCAGCCCAGCCGGAGCGGGCGGAGTCACCCGCAGCCCAGGGAAAGCCCCTCGGGGCGGGGATGGAGGGCACGGAGGGTCCTCACCAGCGATTCCTGATCCTCGGAGCTCAGGGCGATGGCTTCGTGCGCTGGCTGCCGGTAGAGGCGGAACTGGTAGCGGTGGTAGCCGCTGTAGCGGGTGGGCTTGGGCCGGCTGTAGTCTGGGGAGCACAACGCGGGGAGGGCTGAGCGTCCCTCCCGAGCCGAAATTCCCGGCTGGGAATTCCCATCGCCCTCCTCCAGGCCGGGATCAGCTCTCCCTGCACTGTGAGCCCTCCCCACAGGCCAGCTCAAGTGTCCCACGGCCAACCCCTCAGCACCTCCTGGAGCTCACCCCGACCTCCCCTCCATCCCCCTGCCCTGTGTCTGCACCTCCCCTGCTGGGGGGGGGACAAACCTGAGACCCCCAGACACCCCTCGGGCTGCCCCAGGGGGGGTTTGAGGGTCCACAGGGACCCCAGACTGGGAGAGAGCAGTGCACAGCTGCCCAGATGTGGGGCCTGCAGCTGCTGAGGGCAGACAGGGAGAGGGACAGCACAGCACAGCCACCCCGGGTGGGACATCAGGGACAGGAGGATGTGACACCCAGGGACAAGAGGCTGAAGCTCCTCCAGGGCTCACCTGCAGCCAGGTGAGCCCCCAGCCCCTCTCCCCCAGGGTGTGACCCCCCCCGGGCCCCCCCTGGCCCGTTTTGAACTGAGACTCTTTGTTCCTGGAACATCACAGGAGCTGTTGGGATTCACCCGCTTTTATCTCCTGTTTTCCTTTTGGGTTTTTCATCCCTCCCTCCCTCCTCTTTTTGCCCTGGTTTGGAGCCTTTCCAACCGCTGGGGAGTTTTTAAACCACTTTTGCCTCTGGAAAAAAAAAAAGAAGAGAAGAAGTGGCTCCTGTTTCAGGCAGCTGTGCCCTGGGGAGCTCCTCGTGTCCCCCCTGGTGTCCCTCCCTGGTGTCCTGGTGTGCCCACCCCAGCCAGCACTGCCACCCCCCTCATCCCAGATCCCTCGTTCGGGGTCTGCACTCACCTGTCAGGACATTCCCTTTGATCTTCCCAACCCTCAGATCCGAGCCCTGAAAGGACAAAAAGAGGGAGAGGTTGGGTGAAACTGGAGGAGAAACACTCAGAGGGGGGATGGACCCCTGCTGCCCCCCCAGCTGTGCCCACCTGTCCCCAGGGACTCATTTCCCAACATTTTCTGTGTTTTGTAAAGATTCTCTCATCATTTCCCTGTAAAGATCATTTTCTCCAGGGCGGGTGGGGTTTTCCTTTGGCTGTTTGGGGTTCAGGGGCTGGATCCCCAGTGCCCTGGCACACAGGTGATGCTGCTGTCACCTGCACAGGGTGGCTGGGAACGGTGTGGGGATCCAGGCCAGGGCTCGGGGCTGTGGCACGCCAGGGAAGCCACAACAACTCTGTTAAAAGCCTCGGTGCTGCTGTTTGGGAGAGCTGGGCCCTTCCAGGTGGGATTGTGGTGATTCCCACCACCATTCCCCCATGGCACAGCTCTGGCTTTGCCCTCAGACAGAAACTCCCGCTGGCAGAGCCAGTCCTGCTGGAGGCTGGACTCCTCCTGGGGGCAGGGAGCCTTCCCTGGGGGCACCCAGCACCCTGAGGGGACAGCCTGGGGTGACAAAGGGACCACAACAGGTGCTGCATCCACACCCTGGCCCCGCTCATCCCCCCCTCACCCTCACCCCTGACCTGCTGTGCTATTCCCGGCCATCCCCAACCTCCCGCGGGTGCTGGTAAATCCTTTCCTACGGCACCCGTTATTCCAGTCCTGCCCACGCACGCTCTGCTGCCAGGGCTCCTCCGTCCTAACCTGCCCTGGGAGTTATTATCCCCCAAAAAAAAACAAAAAAAAAAAAAAAAAAAAAAATAGATGCCTCGGATAACTCGCAGCAAAAGCGCACGTGGGGAACGGGGCTGGGTGCCTCCTCGGCTCCAAAGGAAGCCGCTCCTGGCTGAGTCACGGCGCACCGAGGGTCTGCAGGGAGCCCGGAGCCCGCTCAGAGCCGCGGGGATCGGCTCCGCGGTGCCGCAAAGGCCCCGGGGACAGCGAGGGGGACACCAGCGAGGAGGCTCTGGGGCGGGTTTGGGTGCCCCGGGGGGTCACAGCGGGAGGGGAAGGCGCAGGGGAGAAGCGCCCGGGGGCTGCTGCGGCCCTGCCCAGATGTGCACACCCGCGCCATCCAGATGTGCGACCGCCGGCCCACCCGCCAGATGTGCACGTGTGCCCGAGCCCTCCAGCTGTGCCCGCTCCCCCAGATGTGCCGCGGGGCGGGGAGGGGCGGGGATGGAGAAGCTGCTGGCGCATCCCGAGCTCCTCATCCCGGAGCTCATCCCGAGCTCATCCCGAGCTCGCCCCGCGGCCGGGCCGCCTGCCAGCCGCAGCTCTTTCAAAGGCAGGGACGGGCCGCGGGTTTTTCCTCTCTCTCCGCTCCCGTGCGGGCACCGCGCTGCTATTCCTGGCTTTGCCGGGGGCTCGTCGGGGACAGGCCGGGCCTCCTCCCCGCTTTCCCCTGCCCGCCGATGTGGGGCTGCCGGCTCGCCCCGAGATGATGCTGCCGGGTTCCCGGCTGGCCCCGGGCGTGGGAGAGGCTCAAAGGATAAAGCTCCTCTTAAAAAAAAAAAAAAAAAAAAGGCGAGAACAGGAAGAGGGCGGGAGGGAGAAAGTCGGGATGAGCGCTCCAAACCCTGCCCGGTTTCTTTTTTATTTATTTATTATTTTTTTTTTTCTTTAGTAGTAAACAGCCACCCCGGGAGCTCGGAGCGAGCTCTGGGCACGGCTGCTGCGAGACGGGAGGGACGGGAGAGCTGGGCTGTGACGCCCTGCGACATTTTCCCCTTGTTGTTGTTTTTTGGGGTTTTTTGGGGTTTTTTTGGGGTTTTGGGGGTTTTTTGGGGGTTTTTTTGGGGTTTTTTGGGGGGTTTTGGGGGTTTGGTGGTTTTTTTTTTTGGCTCAGGCAATGGTTTGTAGGAGGAATAACCCCCCCCCGCCCCCGCAGCCCCTTTCCCCTTCGCTGACACGCCGGGTGAGGGCGAGGGGAGCATCCACGCCCCGGCAGCTCCCCAAGATCCCCGCCACGAGCCGAGCTAATGGGCGCTGACGAGCCGCCGCGTTTATTAATAATGCCCTTTCACGGGAGCATTAACAGCTCCTAATGACACCATCTGAGCTCCCCACGGCCTTTTTATCTCCTTTCTCTCTTTCCCCCCCCCCCGCCGAGGACGGACACGGGTGTGGGAGGAGGTGGAATCAGATATTCCCAACCCTCCGCTCTGGGCACGGGGATGCTCGTGCGGCCTGGAAAAAAAAAAATCGAGTGTCGGGAGCTCCTTTTCCTCGGCCAAAGGAGCGGGGAATTTTATCCCCTCTCATTCCCGGTGCCCTGGGCCGGCCGGGGCGGTGGTGGAGTGGGGTGGAATAAATAAACAAACACAAATAAATTAAAGGCAGTGAGTCACCTCGTGTTTTCCTCTTGATCTTTTGGTTTTGTTTTGTTTTTGTTTTGTTTTCACCCCCTTCCCTTTCTTCCCCCCTCTCCGGAACGTGTCTGATCCCATCGGGGAAAGGGAGGATGGGGTGGCGAGCGCTCTCGCCAGCGATTCGCCCCGGGGGCCAGGACGGAGGGCGATGGAAAAAAGTGGGTGTGGGAAATCGGCACAATCGCTGGCGGGCCACCAGGACAAACAGATGACGGATGGGAGCCGGGGAAGTGCAGCCGAGCAGGGCTGGGCTGCTCCTGCCTGGCCCGGGGAGCGCGTCCCAACCCGGCCCCCGGGGACCCCTGGGCACTGAGGGGGGGCTCAGCCACGTGGGGATCGGCCAGGCGTTAATTAACAATTAATTATCCAAGGGGGGAAGGTGACCCCGGGCAGCCGCACCGCTCCGGGCGGGTTTGACAGGGGCCCAGCGGCTCCGAGGTTTGTCCTCTCCTCGATCCCCGTGATGATTTGGGATGAGGCCGGGATGCAAGGAATGGGGGAGCATCCCGGGACGGGCAGAGCATGGGATGGCAACCCAGCTCCCCCGCCAGGCCGGAATTTGGGGGGGAAAAAAAGGACGAGATGCCAATTGCCAGGTGGATCTGGATCAGTTCCACCGCGTCCTTGCGGAGCGAGGTGAAGGGTTTGGGGGTTTCCTTCCTCCCCAAAACCAAAGCCAGCAGCACTGGGGGAGGACCACTCCTCCAAAAAACATCCAAAAAAAAAAGCACGTGAGCCACCAGCCGATCCGAGATAAAACTCGAGCGGGAGGGAGCAGGGCAGGGCCCGAGCTCCGGGATTTCCCCTCCCGTTCCCACATCAGCTCCTTCCAGCCGGATCCGGCCTCCCAAACGCCCACACCGCCCCGACCCCTGGGCTCCAGCCCACCCCCTGCCCCTCCTGGCACCGTCAAGCCGCGGTTCGGGGCCCCGAGGAGCCTGTCAGCCCCGGCCCCGCCGGTGCTTTTGTGACGGGAGGTGTCACATCCCATCAGGCCAGCCCTGCCGCGCCGCCGGGTTGTCGTGGGCACTCCATCAGAAATTGGGAGAAAGAGGGGAAAAAAAAATACCGAGAAACAGGGGAATGGTTTTTGTGGAGAGCCAGGGTGGGAGAGGCTTCCCTGGGAACGGCCTCTCCTGCCTGCCCTGCTGCTCCAAAGTGGTTTTGGCGGCATTCCCGACTGAGCACGGGGACAAGACCCCGCAGAGTCCCGGTCCCATCACACCCCAAACCCAGAGGAGCCTCCCCGTCCTGCTGGGACCAGCCCAGCTTCCCCAAGCCCAGAGCTTCTCCTCTGGTGCTTCCCCTCAGCCCCGGTTCCTGCATCCTGGGCTGACTCAGGGCTTTGTGCTCCGGGCCAGTTTCACTCCCCGGGCCATCCCGGGCCCGAGGCAGGAATGATCCCCAGAATTTCCCTGCTCCAAATGTCCCACCCAGGTCCTCACTGCCCTGACACTTTGCTTGTGAGGAGCAGGAGTTCATCTCTCTCCAGAGCTCCCTGCTCCTCTCCCAGGCTCCAGGAATGGCCAGTCCAGCCCCGTGGTCCTCGAGGAGGGTGGGACACAGGGAATCTCCAGCTGCTGACCCCCTCACCCAGAGCTCGTTATTTTAATTTATTAAGTTTTGTATTAATGAGATTTCAGCATTCCAAGCGATATTTGGCTTGTTCCCTGTCAGCCTGCACCCGGAAAATCGATAAACCACCTTGATCTGAGTCACAGCCAGGCAGAAAAAGAGTGGGAAAGGCACTTTTCCTTTTCAGGGCAGAGCCAGAACCTCAGGAAAGCTGAACCTGGCTGGGCTGGGACCTCCCAGCTGATGGATTTGTCCATTTGGGGTCTGACACAGCCACAGGCACCAAAACTGGGTCACTTTAACCCCAAAATTGTGCCAGGACACCCCGTCCCAGCAGGCACTGACTGCACACCCTCATCCCAAAAAACTCTCTGAGGAAAACTTGCTGAGGGTCCCCAAGGAGCAGGAGGGGCCCCATTGTCACCCTGGGGAGGCTCAGCTTGGAGCAGGACCAGGGATGTCACCACTCCAACGTGGGTTTGAGGAGCCTCTCCCACTTTTCCAGGGAAAACTCTGAGGATTCACCCCTCCAGGACCCTCAGGCAGCTCTTGGCACGGCCCGGGACAATTTTTCTACCTCACGTTCTAAACGGGGGAAGGCGACCATAAAAAGACATTAAAAAATAAATATCGGGCACGGTTGCAATTTCAAGGCAGCTTTGTCTGATCCACCCTAACGCCGCAGGGGAGGACGTGCCACGGGTTATTAAACGAGCAAAATAAACATAAATCACCTCCGTGCCTGCCTCTTTTGCCAGGCTTTTTATTTTTTATTTTTATTATTTTTTTTTAATCTAGAAATAAACCCCTGCCCTGCATAACCCTCCCCTGGCAGGGAGCTGCCTCCCCTCCTGGCAGCCCCAGGATGGCATTTCCAGCTCCAGAAGCTCCCAAAAAGAGAGCGAGGTTCTGCAAGGAGGGGAGGCTCTGCTGGGTGGATTTGCAGAGGGAGAGGCCGAGCCCTGCCCGGCTTGGGCGTTGCTGGCACGGCCGCCGTGCCCCGTCTGCACCTCCTCTCCTGCAGGATGTAGGTGAGGGGTCTGAGCCAGCTGTGATGACACCTGGGAGGGTTTTGAAACCTCAGACAAAAATATTTGTGTTGAAAAAGGGAGAGGGATTTATTTGTTTTTAATTTTTTTTAAAATTTTTTTTATTTATTTTTTTCTTAGTAAAACACCTGCGGGATTGCAGAGGGGTGCAATGGGATGCAGGATGCTGGGATCCTTTCCCAAAATTGGGGAATGGGATGCAGGATGCTGGGATCCTTTCCCAAAATTGGGGAATGGGATGCAGGATGCTGGGATCCCTTCCCAAAATTGGGGAATGGGATGCAGGATGCTGGGATCCCTTCCCAAAATTGGGGAATGGGATGCAGGATGCTGGGATCCCTTCCCAAAATTGGGGAATGGGATGTAGGATGCTGGGATCCCTTCCCAAAATTGGGGAATGGGATGCAGGATGCTGGGATCCCTTCCCAAAATTGGGGAATGAGATGCAGGATGCTGGGCTCCCTTCCCAAAATTGGGGAATGGGATGCAGGATGCTGGGATCCCATCCCAAAATTGGGGAATGGGATGCAGGATACTGAGATTCTTTCCCAAAATTGGGGAATGAGATGCAGGATGCTGGGATCCCATCCCAAAATTGGGGAATGGGATGTAGGATGCTGGGATCCTTTCCCAAAAAGAGGCAATGGGGTGCAGGATGCTGGGCTCCCTTCCCAGGAATGGGATGCACACGGGAGATGTGTGGGCGCTCCCAGCGTGGGTTGGCGCGCTGGATTTGGGAGTTGGGGCCGGTGGCTTTGCCAAAAAACCCCACGGAGGAGGAGTTTCCCTGCTCCCCCTTCCCTCTGCACCAGGGGTTGGCTGAAGCGAGGTGGCTGGGTGACGATGGAGGTTGAACAAAATAATCAAATTGGAATAAAATGCAGGTGGAACAAACGACAGCGGAATGAAACGACGGCGGGGAAAAACCCACGTTGGACAGAACGAGGGTTGAACAAAGGGTGGTTGGATAAAACCAATAAAATGAAGGTGGAACGAATGATGGTTGGATAAAACCCATGTTGAATAAAATGAAGGTTCAACAAATGATGGTTGGATAAAACCAATAAAATGAAGGTTCAACAAACAATGGTTGGATAAAACCAATAAAATGAAGATTGAACAAATGATGGTTGGGCAAAACCCACGTTAAATAAAATGATGGTGGAAAGGATGATGGTTGGATAAAACCCACCTTGAATAAAATGAAGGTTCAACAAATGATGGTTGGATAAAACCAATAAAACCATGGTGGGGTAAAACCCACGTTGAATAGAACGAGGGTTGAACAAAGGATGGTTGGATAAAACCAATAAAATGATGGTGGAACAAATGATGGTTGGGTGAAATGCACTTTGAACAGAATGAAGGTTGAACGAATGATGGTTGGGCAAAACTCACGTTGAATAAAATGATGGTGGAGCAGATGATGGTTGGATAAAATGCACGTTGAACAGAACGAAGGTTGAACAAAGGATGGTTGGATGAAACCAATAAAATGATGGTGGAACAGATGATGGTTGGATAAAATGCATGTTGAATAAAATGATGGTGGAATGAATGATGGTTGGATAAAACCAATAAAATGAAGGTTGAACAAATGATGGTTGGTTAAAATGCACATTGAATAAAATGATGGTGGAACGAATGATGGTTGGATAAAATACATGTTGAATAAAATGAAGATTGAACAAATGATGGTTGGGCAAAACCCACGTTGAATAAAATGATGGTGGAGCAGATGATGGTTGGATAAAATGCACATTGAATAGAATGAAGATTGAAAAATGATGGTTGGATAAGACCAATAAAACGATGGTGGGGTAAAACCCACGTTGAATAGAACGAAGGCTGAAAAAAATGATGGTTGGATAAAACCCACGTTGAATAAAATGAAGGTTCAACAAATGATGGTTGGATAAAACCAATAAAATGAAGGTTGAACAAATGATGGTTGGATAAAACCCACGTTGAATAAAATGATGGTGGAGCAGATGATGGTTGGATAAAATACATGTTGAATAAAATGATGGTGGAATGAATGATGGTTGGATAAAACCAATAAAACCATGGTGGGGTAAAACCCATGCATGTTGAATAGAATGAACGTTGAACAAAGGGTGGTTGGATAAAACCAATAAAATGATGGTGGAACGAATGATGGTTGGATAAAATGCACATTGAACAGAATGAAGGTTCAACAAATGATGGTTGGGTAAAACCAATAAAACCATGGTGGGGTAAAACCCACGTTGAATAGAACAAAGGTTGAACAAACGATGGTCGGATAAAACCAATAAAATGATGGTGGGGTAAAACCCACTTTGAACAGAACAAGGGTTGAACAAAGGATGGTTGGATAAAACCAATAAAATTATGGTGGAACGAATGATGGTTGAGCAAAACCCACGTTGAATAAAATGATGGTGGAGTAGATGATGGTTGGATAAAACCCACGTTGAATAAAAGGAAGATTGAACAAACGATGGTTGCATAAAATGCACGTTGAATAGCATGAAGATTGAACAAAGGATGGTTGGATAAAACCAATAAAATGAAGGTTGAACAAATGATGGTTGGTTAAAATGCACGTTGAATAAAATGATGGTGGAATGAATGATGGTTGGATAAAACCAATAAAACCATGGTGGGGTAAAACCCACGTTGAACAGAACGAAGGTTGAACAAAGGATGGTTGGATAAAACCAATAAAAAGACGGTGGAACGAATGATGGTTGGATAAAATGCACGTTGAATAAAATGAAGATTGAACAAATGATGGTTGGGCAAAACCCACGTTGAATAAAATGATGGTGGAGCAGATGATGGTTGGATAAAATGCACGTTGAACAGAACGAAGGTTGAACAAAGGATGGTTGGATAAAACCAATAAAATGATGGTGGAACAAACGATGGATGTGCAGAGGGCTCTGCACCCCCTGCCTGCCCTGCCCTGGACCCCGGGGAGATGCGGGGTGGCCGCAGCCCAAATCCCCTTTCAGGGAGCTCTGCCGCCCCGTCCTGCCCCGTCCCACCCCGGGGCCTGTGCTGCAACCCTGGGCTGATAAAAACGCTGGGTGCCATCGCTAAGAACAACAGGGCTGTTGATAGCAACCCCAGGGGTGTGTGAGGAAGCTGCCTGCATGCCGGGCTCGGCGCTGGCTGCTCCGACAGCCCCGCCGTGTGTCTGTGTCGCAATCCCGGGCCAGCTCCCCGCAGAGCCGGCTGCTGGATGAGTCACCCTGACCCGCTGGCCCCGGGGCTGGCCTGGCCCGGCCCTGGGGTGGGATTTGTCCGGCTCAGGATCCGGCCAGGCCCCTCCCCAGGAGCATCCTCCCCCTCCTCGGTGGGATGCTGCTGGAAATGCTCTCCTGCTCGCCCTCTTGGGCTGCTTGTGGCCAGCTCAGGGGTTTTGGTTTTTTTTTGAGGGGCTTTGGAGGAATATCTCAGGGTAAAAGATTCCAAAAGAGGCTCTCACCCCCTAGGATCAGTCCAAGGCTTTATTCTCCAAGGGTTCCAGGGAAGAACAAGGAAGGAACAGGAATTTATCTGCTCTTTGCTCAGGAGAGATAACTGACCTGAGCCAACAGGGTCAAGATAAGGGAAGGAAGGGTCAAACTCCATGGTCACAGGTTTTAGGGGGTCCCTGGGGGGAAAACCATTCTCTAGAGGAACACAACAGCTGCTGTGCTGGGGTGGGCAGTGGTGCTGGGTCTGGAGCAGCAGGAGGATGAGGATGAGGATGGCTTGAGGGGAAGGGCGCACTGAGCCCCTCACTGTGATGGTGGCACCACTTAAACGCCACTTGTGACACCCAGACCAGGCCTGCGTTTGGTGCCCTGGGCTTTGCCACCATCCCAGACCTTCCCAGGAGCTCCACCTGGGTCTCCCTTCATCCCCCAGGCTGGAATCACGGAATGGTTGGGGTGGGAAGGGATTTAAACCCACCCAGTGCCACCCCTGCCATGGCAGGGACACCTCCCACTGTCCCCAGGCTGCTCCAGCCTGGCCTTGGGCACTGCCAGGGATCCAGGGGCAGCCACAGCTGCTCTGGGAATTCCATCCCAGCCAGGAATTCCTTCCCAAAATCCCACCCATCCCTGCCCTTGGTCAGTCTGCAGCCATTCCCTGTGTCCTGTCCCTCCAGCCCTTCCTGCCCAGCAGATTCCCAGCACCCAAGGCTGTTCCAGCAGCACCCACAGATGGATGGGAAAGAGGAATCCTGGAATGGTTTGGGTTGGAAAGGAGCTCAAATCCCATCAGTGCCACCCCTGCCATGGCAGGGACACCTCCCACTGTCCCCAGGCTGCTCCAGCCCGGCCTTGGGCACTGCCAGGGATCCAGGGGCAGCCACAGCAAATCTGGGAATTCCAGCCCAGCCCCTCCCCACTCTCCCAGCCAGGATCTGGGCTCCCTGGGTGCCCCCCAGTTCTGATGGGACACCCCCAAAACGCCGTGAGGGCTCCCGAGGAAGGTGAACTACCAGAGGTTTCCACAAAGCCCCCGAGATCCCAGCGGGAGGAACGAGCCTGACCCGGCCAGAAAATAAAAAAAAAAAAGGGCTGGGCAGGACTGGAAAAGTCTTTTCCACCCCAGCCCTTGAGAGTGGAAAACTTGCTGGCCCTGCCTGTGCCTGTGGCTTTAAGATGAGTTTGCTTTTCCAGCAGCAGATTTCCGGAGGATCCTTGGAGAAACACCAAATTTTGCCTAATTCAGTCACTTAAAGGCCTGTAGCCTGAATTGTGTGATTTTTATAATTCTTTGATTCTGATCCCATCATTCAGAGCCAGGGCATCTTCTGGCCAGTTTCTCTGGGGGCTGAGGGTGGAAAATTTGCTGTTTGGTGGCCCAAAGAATGAGATTTGAGAGCAGAGCCTGCACTGGAACCTTCTCTTGGGATGCATCCCTGGGGAGGCCCAGCTGCTGTGACACCTTTGGGGACAGGGACAATTTCCTTTGGTGGCTGGGAGGTGCTGGTGCCACCACCCAGGGTGTGCTCAGCAGCACCAACCACGGGGCACCTGGGCCTGGAGCCCTCACACCTGAGCCACCCAATCCCCCTGTGGGGCTGGAATCCTGGAATGGTTGGGGTGGGAAGGGATTTAAACCCACCCAGTGCCACCCCTGCCATGGCAGGGACACCTCCAGCTGTCCCAGGTTATCCCAAGCTGGCCTGGGACACTTCCAGGGATCCAGGAGCAGCCACAGCTGCTCTGGGAATTCCAGCCCAGCCCCTCCCCACCCTCCCAGCCAGGAATTCCTTCCCAAAATCCCACCCATCCCTGCCCTTGGTCAGTCTGCAGCCATTCCCTGTGTCCTGTCCCTCCAGCCCTTCCTGCCCAGCAGATTCCCAGCACCCAAGGCTGTTCCAGCAGCACCCACAGATGGATGGGAAAGAGGAATCCTGGAATGGTTTGGGTTGGAAAGGAGCTCAAATCCCATCAGTGCCACCCCTGCCATGGCAGGGACACCTCCCACTGTCCCCAGGCTGCTCCAGCCCTGGCCTTGGGCACTGCCAGGGATCCAGGGGCAGCCACAGCAAATCTGGGAATTCCAGCCAGCCAGGAATTCCTCCCCAAAATCCCATCCCTCTGGCAGTGGGAGCCATTCCCTGTGTCCTGTCCCTCCATCCCCTGTCCCCAGTCCCTCTCCAGGCCCTGCCAGGGGCTCTGAGCTCTCTCTGGAGCTTTTCCCTTCCCCAGGGGAACACCCCCAGCTCTCCCAGCCCCCAGAGGGTCTCCAGCCCCCGGAGCAGCTCCGTGTTCTCCTCTGGACTCGCTCCAGCAGCTCCACGTCCTTGAGGTGTTGGGGACCCCCAGGTGCAGGTGGGGTGTCCCCAGGGGGGCAGAGGGGGAGGAATCCCCTCCCTGGGCTCTCTGCGCTGATTTTGGGGGTTGCACCAACAGCTCCCGCTGGGATTTGGGGTCGGGCTGAGCCCACCCCTCCCCCGGATCCCACCCGGACACCAAACCCCACCCCACACCCGGCCTGGGGGGGCTGCCGGGGCTCCGGGGGTGCCGCAAAATCCTCCCCGGCGAATTCCTCCTCCCCTGGGGTGTCTGATCCCCGTCCCGGGCACCTTCCCGGGCGCGGGGGCGGATCAAAGGCCGCGCGTGCCAGTCCCGCTCCCGCTCTGGGCCAATTTGGCTATTTCGGCTTCGCTAATCTGATGGGAGCGGGAGCTCGGGCTCGGGGGGGCTCATTGATTCCTCCGGGGTGTTTTTTTTTTAAATTTAATTTAATTTTATTTTATGGATTTTTTCCTTTTTTTTTTTTTCCGTTTGTTTATTTGTTTGGGTTTTTTTTTTAATTTTATTTTATTTTATTTTGTGGATTTTTCCTTTTTTTGTTTGTTTGTTTGGGGTTTTTTTGGGTTTTTTTTAAATTTTATTTTATTTTATTTTATTTTGTGGATTTTTTCCTTTTTTGTTTGTTTGGTTTTTTGTTTTATTTTTTTTTAATTTAATTTAATTTTATTTTGTGGAATTTTTTTTCCTTTTTTTGGGGGGGTTTCCTCCTTTTTTTTTTTTTTTTTTTTTTTTTTTTTTTTTTCTTTTCCCTTCCTTCCGCCGGCCGAAAAAAAAATTAAAAACTTCTCCCTTTCGCCCCCCGCGATGACGCGACAGCCCCGGGAGGGGCCGGGAGGGGACGGCGCTGTCCGGGCCCCGCCAGCGCATCCGGGCGGCCTCGGGCTCGGCCTCGCCCCCCACGCCGCTTCCTGACGGCTGCAACCGGGAGAGTCCGGAGCTGCCCCTCGGGACGGGAGAAAACTCCAGCCGGAAACTCTCCCGGAGCAGCCGAGGAGTTTTTTTCCCTCACTTTCCCCTCCTCCTCCTGCCCGGGGTTGTGCTCGGGGCGGGGGAAGGATGGGATGCTCAGGAAAGCTCTGCATCCATTTGGATGACGAGGAGGAGCCAAATGCACCTTTTTTTAAAAAAAAAAAAAGACTTTTTTTGGCTGCTGAGCATCCCATGGCCCGCAGGGTCTTGGCGGAGCCGCAGACCCCCCCCCCCAAAAAAAAAAAAAATGCAACCGCAGGAGGAGGAGGAGGAGGAGGACGAGGGGTTAACGGCAGCGCTGCTGCTGCTGCTCGCCTGCCAAGAGCCGCTCCGGAGGTGCCGCGGAACTTCCCTTTCTTCCATAAAAGTCCGCCGGATCCGGGCTCCCGTGGGATGCCGCGGGGCGGGGGCTGAGCCGCCCCACCTGGGCCGCGTGCGAGCGCCGGGGGCTGTTGGTGCCACGCCTTCCCCCCTCCCCAAAAAAATAAATAAAAACCTCAAAAAATAAAAACCCACCTCGGGAGGAGCCGGGAGGCAGCGCTCGCCCCGCTCCCTGCCCTGGCTCGGGCTCCGGAGAGGGGAAAAAAACTCTTATTTTATTTTATATTTTATTTTATTTTATTTTTATTTGTTTATTTTAAATATATTTTGGGGGCGGCCCCGTCCCGCAACCGGGCTGGGAAGGGATGCGGGGGAAAAGCTGGGAAAAAGGGATGGGCCGGGCTGGGACAGCAGCACCTCACGGAGCTCCCAAATTGCTCCAGCAGCCCCGCTCTCCCCTCCAGGACACCCCGAGCTCCTTCCCCGCGGGGCTGGAGAGGCGCTGGACATCCCTGGGAAGTGGGGAGAGGAGAAACACAAGGGGTGTCCCCCGTCCTTCTGCTCCATCCCCTTCCCAAACCGTGCTTGGACCCCCCCCCCAGCGCCCCAAAACAGCTCCCAACCCCAGCCCTGAATATTTTGGGACATTTGAGGGTGGTGGTGCAAATATAAAAGGCTGAGAGGTCTTTTCCCAGCCCTCTTCCCAAAGCAAGGGGTGTCCCAGAGGGGCTGTGGCTCCTTGGAGGTGCCCAAGGCCGGGCTGGATGGGGTTTGGAACCCCCTGGCCTGGTGGGATGGGATGAGAGGAGTTTGAAATTCCCTTCCAACCCAAACCGCTCCACCATCCCGCATTTCCCCCCAGGAATTTGGACGGAGCAGAAACCCCAAAAAAGCAGAAAATTTAAACGTGGAGAGGAGATGCCTCAAACTTCCCTCAAACTGCTCTCAGCTCAAACCCCACAGGATTTAGGATTTACCCCCAAAATTCCCCCCTTCCTGCAGCAGCAGTGTTGGGGTGAGGGTCCCCAAGGCAGGACCAGTCTGGGGGTCTCCCCTTGACCTCCCAGGATTTAGGATTTACCCCCAATTCCCCCCTCCAGCAGCAGCAGCAGGCCCCTATGTTGTGGTGAGGGTCTCCCCTTGACCCCCCAGGATTTAGGATTTACACCCCAATTCCCCCCTCCAGCAGCAGCAGTGTTGGGGTGAGGGTCTCCCCTTGACCCCTCAGGATTTAGGATTTACATCCCAATTCCCCCCTTCCTCCAGCAGCAGCTCCCTGTGCTGGGGTGAGGGTCTCCCCTTGACCCCCCAGGATTTAGGATTTACATCCCAATTCCCCCCTCCAGCAGCTCCCTGTGCTGGGGTGAGGGTCCCCAAGGCAGAACCAGCCCGGGGGTCTCCCCTTGCCCCCCCCAAACCCCCGGCAGGCAGCTCAGCCCCAGCCGCGGCTCAGTTACAGCAGCAGACGAGATGTCATCACACCGAGAGCCCGGGGCTTGCATCACAAGTGTCTTGCAACCAAGAAAGCCAAATTTTTTTACAGGAGCAGCACGCACACGCTCTCTCCCTCTCCCTCTCTCTCTCTCTCACACACACACACAGCCTGGGTAATTAACTTAATAGGTTTCTTACAGAAATGCCCCGTGAGTGATGCTCAACATATTCAAGTGTTGACAAGAACGGCGCTGAACCCGACGCCCACGCAGCGGGCAAACGAGGCGCTGGGAGCGCAGACACACCTTCATTGTCTGAAACTCCCGAGTTAAAAAAACTCCCGACCCGCCCCCTTGTGAAACGGGGGAGCCGAGCAGATGGGGCTGAGTAACCCTTCAGCTGCCAGGACCTGGCGTGGGTAACCTGGCAGGACCCGGGTGGTGCCCGAGATCCTCCACCCCCAAAAAATTGATTTTTGAGTGGGTTGGGCGAGGTGGAGATCACAGCAGATGCTTCCGTGAATATTTGGGATATGGAATTAAGAGATTTTAGCCCACTGGGATCATTTTTGACCCTTCCAGCTCAGGATATTCCACATTTCTGTGATTTGCTGGGCACTGGGATAAATCAGCAACTTCTCACTCCTCTATAAAAATATTCACCCTTTAGAAATCGGCTGTAAGTCCCAGCTTTGTCCTCTGGGTCAATATTTGGGTCACTAATAATAAATAAAAAGGCTGCTGGACCCAGTCCCTCCCTGGGTGTCACCTGCCCTGTTCCAACAGGAATCATTCCCTTCCCTCCTGCCTCAGGAATTGGGTTGGAAAAGACACAATTTTGGCTCATCTGTGCTGGATGGGCTCAGATCCTCATCCAGGGAAAGCCAGCACCAAAAACCCTAATGGAAGAGCTGACAGCACCCGTGGTCACCCAAAAACAAAAAAAAATGCAAACCAAAAACAAACCAACTAACCAACAAACCAAAAAACCAAAAAAAACACCAAAAAAACCCCACAAAAACAAAAACAAACAAACAAACAAAAAAACCCACAAAACCCCAAAAAAACCCAAAAACAAAAAACCAAAACCAAAACCAACCAACCAACCAAAAAAAACACCCCAAAAAACAAAACCAAAACAAAAAAAAAACCCACACACAAAAAAAAAACCCCAAAAAACCCAAAAAAACCCCCAAAAAACAAACAAACAAACAAACAAAAAAAAAAAAAAAGGGGAAAAAAGTCACTGGAAGAAGGATTAATGGGAAAACCAGTTTGGATGGAGCTGTGGTGTTGCAAGAGGCAGCAAGCAGAGATCCATCTCCTGCTGGTTTGGGACGGGATCTTGAGTCAGGAACATTGCCCAAGACAGGGTGGTCGTCCCTACAGGTTCCTCCGGGTTGGGAAACCTGGGAGAGCAATCCCAGCCCCAGCCCCAGCCTGGCTGTCAGCACCGGGCTGGGGAGCTCCCAAACCCGTCAGGGCTCCCCTGGATGGGGCTGCACCCTGGCCCTGCTGCAGGATCTGCTTGGATTGGGGGGGAAAAGTCTGGCAGGTCTGGCAGGGACCCCAGGTGTCACCTCCCGTCTCTGTCCAGGAGGGTTTGGGGTTTGGAGCCCCAAATTTGTGGTTTTTCCCCAGTCCTCCTGCAGGTTGTCACCTCAGGGCGGGTGCTGGCCGCTGCAGGGGTGCAGGGTCTGTTGTTATTCTTGATTTCAAGGGTTGCAAAAAGCGTTTCAGGGGTTTTGGTCGGCAGAGAAAAAGCCCTAGAACCTTGGGCATGGCGATTTTTGGGGGATTTTTGTACCAGAACTTTGGGCACAACCATTTTTGGGGAGATTTTTCCAGCACTGGAACCTTGGGCACAGAAATTTTGGGGGACTTTTGTACCAGAACTTTGGGCAAACCAATTTTTGGGGGATTTTTCCAGCATCAGAACGTTGGGCAAAACAATTTAGGGAGATTTTTGCACCAGAACCTTGGGCAAAACAATTTTTGGGGATTTTTCAACACCAGAACATGGGGCACAACAATTCTGGGGAAATTTCCAACACCAGACCCTTGGGCACAGCAATTTGGGGATTTTTCCAGCACCAGACCCTTGGGCACAGCAATTTTAGGGGGACTTTTGTACCAGAACTTTGGGCAAAACAATTTTGGGAGATTTTTGTACCAGAACCTTGGGCAAACCAATTTTGGGGGGATTTTTCCAGCACCACACAACATGGGGCACAGCAATTTTGGGGAATTTTCCAACACCAGAACATGGGACACATCAATTTTGGGGGGACTTTCCCACACCCCAAAGAGTGCAGATGCTGCAGACGAGAGACCTGGGCTGCAGACGGGCGAACCCACGGGGAATTAAGGATTTAGCTGGGAGTCTGCTCGGCATTGTCAGGGAATTAAAGGTTTTACCTGCGCCTGGCTCAGAGGATTTTACAAACCCCCTGAGATTTACAGCTCTCCCAAATTTCGACACCCTCGGCTTTACCCCGCCGGCCAGGATTTTCACCGGGCCTGGATGGTTTTCCTGATGAAACCGTGGTGGGAATTGGGGCTCAGGTTTAACCCACGGCCACGTGGCACCCGAAATTCAGCCCCAAAACCCTGAGCCTGTCTGGGCTTTTGCAGAGATGGAGCCAAAAGAGATTTAGCCAGACCCTAAAGTAGCATGAGGCAAAGCCGTCACCTCAGTGTTCATTTGAGATGAAATCTTTGTGTCAAAATCTCCTTCCTCACCTTAAAAAAATCTCTGTGATATTCCAAATTTTTGGGAGTTGGAGCATCCCTTCCCACCAGCAGCTGGACCTTAAATCAGACAGCCAAGGGGAGCTACCCAGCAGAGACCACGCAGCAGCAAACCCTGCACACCCAACACGGAATCACAGAATCACAGAGTCACAGAATCACAGAACCACAGAATCTCAGAATTTCCAGGAATCACAAAACCACAGAATCTCAGAATCACAGAACCACAGAATCACAGAATCACAGAATCACAGGATCACAGAATCCCAGAATTTCCAGGTTGGAAGAGACCTCCCAGATCATCAAGTCCAACACATTCTCTAACACCTCAACCAGACCATGGCACCCAGTGCCACATCCAGGCTTTTCTAAACACATCCAGGGATGGTGACTCCACCACCTCCCCGGGCAGAACATTCCAGAACTTTATCACTCTTTCTGTGAAAAACTTCTTCCTAAAATCCTCACATCCCCCTGGGATCCTGCCCACCTCTGCTGCTCCTGGGATCCCAGGGGATCCCCATGGTCAGAAACCCCAGGAATCACAGAACCACAGAACCACAGAATCACAGAATCACAGAGTCACAGAATCACAGAATTTCCAGGTTGGAAGAGACCTCCAAGATCATCAAGTCCAACCCAGCTCTGACACCTCAACCAGACCATGGCACCAGTGCCACATCCAGGCTTTTGTTAAACACACCCAGGGATGGTGACTCCAGCACCTCCCCGGGCAGAACATTCCAGAACTTTATCACTCCAACAACCCCTTCCCAAGCATTCCCGAGGGAGGGATCCCAGTGGGATGAGAGGAAAACACATCCCAAAACATCCCCAAAAACCACCCTACAAACCCAGGGGGGGCTGCCAGCCCGGCTTGCTATCATCGCCCTGCCCAAGGAGGGAATTGCAGCCTCTTGCATGCGTTGCAGCCGGGGCAGAGGTGCAGCAGGAGCTGTGCAATCCATCCCCAGCCCCCCAGGGCTCGCCCACACGCCCTTGGCAGCGGGAGCTGCAGGCCGGGCCCCGATGGCAGGAGGATAAAGCCGCCCTTACGTAAGGCCGGGGTTGCGTGGAGCAGCCGTGGCGGGAGCAGACTTGCTCTGGGCTGGATTTGGGATGGAACAACCCCGGGACAGAAGCAAAACCTCTCCCTCCTGCCCCTCACTCCACAGCTCCTCTCCCTGTTCAAGATCACCAACTCCGAGTTCAGCAGCCCGACAATGACTCCAAATCTTTATTGCTTCCCGTAATTAATTTCTTCCCCTTTATATTATTTTACAAAGAACAACCCAAGGGGTTGAAGAAAGACAAACTCCTCCAGTTGTAGCCACGGTTTGTTTTGCCTGCCGTGTTTTGACTTCAGAAAATTCTTTCCCAAAGGACTCTTGTTGTAAACAAGGACATGTTATTGTAAAATATCTTATTTTTCTACATTCTTTCCCAGAGGAGGGAATTTGCTTGATGGCCCCTTGATGTGACCAATGGGTCCAAGGCTCCCACCTCTTAGGTGAGCTCATTGTGAAAAGGTATAAAAGACAGGTCCTTTGATAATAAAGCAAGATTTTGAATCTTCAGCCTTCTGAGAGTCTGTGCCCTGATTTCGTGCTCTACAGCGACATTCAATCACATTGGTCATGTCAGAGGGACACCAAGAAGTCTTTTTTTTGGGGAAAGGAACATAAACAAAGGTCACAGTCAGGAAAACGTTTTCCAGAACTTTGGGACAAAACGATTTTTGGAGGATTTTTCCAGCACCAGAACTTTTGCTCACAGCAATTTTGGGGAGGTTTTTTTGTACCAGAACTTTGGACAAAACAATTTTTTGGGGGGATATTCTCCAGCACCAGACCCTTGGACACAGCAATTTCCAGTTTCTGGGAAAGAGTTTCAGAGAAACCAAAACATCACAGGCACCAACCAGGGCTACATCTCCTCATTCCAACCCCTTCCCCCCCCAAAAAAAACGGGTGGGAAATCAGGTTGTTGTTGGCCAGGGTGGTTGTCAATAATAATAACTCGGCTCCCTGGTGCTCCAGTTTTCCCAAGCTCCCTGGCAGCGTTCCGCCGGGGCCGGGTGATTTAGTGTGCAAACTTAATTATTCCCCTGCGTTTCATCACCTCTTGTTTTTGATGTCTGTGTCTCTGTCAGGGCCTCACCTCAGTGACTAAGAGAGCCAGGGAAACAAACTGCTGCGGAGAAAAGGGAGTGAAAGGGGGGAAAAACCCTGAGCTGGAGGGCGCTCGGAGGCCGGGAAGGCTCGGGGAGGTGTCCCGTGGGGATGCTCTGGGAGTTCCGGGATGTGCACGGGGATGGAGCCCCTCAGGGGGTGTGGGGGGCTCCCACCCAAAGCCCCCCCGGGTTTCACGGCCTGGCTGTTGTTCCCTGTAGATGTTGTGGTGTCGTAGAGTCCGAGGAGAGAAGTATCTGGAGACCCCAGCACTCTTGGAACACGTGGTTTTATTGGATGTGGGAGAACAGCCTAACCAGGGAAAATCTAAAGGGACCGGGATCCAGGGGGGCAAAGAGGACGGATTACCTGTTACATCCCATTTTAACCCTTTCTATCATGAATATTCTAATTAGCACCAACCAATCACCTCAAGACACAAAACCTACAGAATTTACATACAGCCTGTAGGAACTACAATATTATCATACTAATCTACATACTAAAAACCTGAAAAAACCACCTTTTCCCTGATACCTGAGACAACTCAACCGTCTTTTGTTTGGGGGGTGGAGTTGCTTAATTACTGGGGCTTTGGGTATTGACTTAGCTGATTACATCAGTCTTCCTGTTTAACATTCTATAGTTCGAATTTCGCTTTTAATTCTATGTCTCTCGTAGGTTTCATACTCTTAGAATCTTTTACTAATAAATCATCTTTGCAGGAGTTTCCTGCTTCATCCTTTCCAACAGTTCCCAGGAGCAGAGGGAGCGGCGTTCCCTGTCTGCCCCTTCCCCAAAGGGAAACGATGCTGTCTGCCCCCTAAACACCTCAGCGAGGAGCTCGCCTCTCCCCCGGCCCTGGGAAGGGTTGGATTTGCTGGATTCGGCTCCCGAGAACCCCCGGGAGCCGCCAGGTGGGGGCTGGAAATGGAATTCCAAAGTTTCCAGCCCGGACCGTGGAGGCTGCAGGAGGCACAAGCAGAGCCGGGATCCCCCTCCAGGGGACACCGGGAACACGCAGGGGGACGGGGGAGGGACTCGGGGATGCACACGGGGAAGGAGCTGCTCCAGGGGGAGGAGGAGGAATTCCTGGCTGGAATGGGGCTGGGTGGGGCTGAGCAGGGCAGGGCCAGCGCTGCCCCGGACCTGCCGGGTTTTCTCCTGAGGAATTCCAACCGGCAGCGGGCGGGATGGGGTGACCACGGTTACCCGAGGTTTCACACACACGGTGGGAAGTGGGGAGAGGCTCCTGGAACGGCCAAAGAGACATTTTGGGGTGTGAAAAGGGGATGTGGGGCTGGGATGCACGGCTGGGATCCACATTTGGGACTGGGATCCACATTTGGGACTGGGATCCACATTTGGGACTGAGATATAGGGTTGGGATGCAGGGTAGGGATCCACATTTGGGACTGGGATGCAGGGTTGGGATGCAGGGCCAGGATTTAGCACTGGGATGAGGGGCCAGAACACAGGGCTGGGATGCAGGGCTGGGATTCGGGATTCGGATGTCGGGCTGGGATGTTGTTCTGGGGCACAGGTCTGGCATGTGGCACTGGGATGTGGAATTGGGACATGGAATTGGGATGTGACACTGGAATGTTTTCTGGCATGTGGCACTGGGATGTTGCTGGGGATGTGGGACTGGGATATGGAATTGGGATGTGGCACTCTGATGTGGCACTGGCATGTGGCACTGGCATGTTTCCTGGGATGTTGTACTGGGGCACAGGTCTGGGATGTGGCACTGGGATATGGAATTGGGATATGGAATTGGGATGTGGCACTGGCAAGTGGCACTGGAATGTTGCCTGGGATGTTTTCTGGCATGTGGCACTGGGATGTTGCCGGGGATGTGGCACTGGGACATGGAATTGGGATGTGGCACTGGGATGTGGCACTGGGATGTGGCACTGGAATGTCTCCTGGGATGTGGCACTGGAATGTGGAATTGGGATGTGCAATTGGGATGTGGAATTGGGATGTGGCACTGGCAGGTGGCACTGGGATGTGGCACTGGGACGTGGCACTGGGATGTGGAATTGGGATGTGGCACAGGGATGTGGAATTGGGATGTGCAATTGGGATGTGGAATTGGGATGTGGCACTGGCGTGTGGCACTGGGATGTGGCACTGGCATGTGGCACTGGGATGTGGCACTGGAATGTCTCCTGGGATGTGGCACTGGAATGTGCAATTGGGATGTGGCACTGGGATGTGGCACTGGGATGTCTCCTGGGATGTGGCACTGGAATGTTTCCTGGGATGTGGCACTGGGATGTGGCACTGGGATGTTTTTTGGCATGTGGCACTGGGACGTGGCACTGGCATGTGGCACTGGGATGTGGCACTGGAATGTCTCCTGGGATGTGGCACTGGAATGTGCAATTGGGATGTGGCACTGGCATGTGGCACTGGGATGTGGCACTGGGATGTGGCACTGGGACGTGGCACTGGGATGTGGCACTGGGATGTGGCACTGGGATGTGGCACTGGCATGTGGCACTGGGATATGGCACTGGAATGTTTCCTGGGATGTGACACTGGGATGTGGCACTGGAATGTGGCACTGGGATGTGGCACTGGGATGTGGCACTGGCATGTGGCACTGGCATGTGGCACTGGGATGTGGCACTGGGATATGGCACTGGGATGTGGCACTGGCATGTGGCACTGGCATGTGGCACTGGGATGTGGCACTGGGACGTGGCACTGGAATGTTTCCCGGGACGTTCCCGCTCCGTGGCCCAGCAGGGCAGCCCAGCAGGTGCCCAGCCAGAGCAGAGGAGGCTCCTGGATCCCTCTGGGCTCTGCCAGCCCCTCCCTGGCAGTGCCAGCCTGGCTCAGCACCCCAAGCACTTCACCCAAACCCCGGGGAACACCCCAGCTCCACTCCAGACCCCGTGAAGCCAGGGGAGAGAAAGCCAGGAATTCTCACAAAAGGGAGGAGAGAGAGGAATGAAAAAAAAGGAGGAAAAAAATAAAAAAAAAATTTAAAAAAAATCCCAGAGCATTCCCAGTATTTCCCTGTGTGTCTGTGGCCTGGCGCAGCCCCTTCTGCTCACTGCTCTGTTTATCCATGACAGACAACTAATTAACACCGGGAGCCTCTTGAAAGGTCTTTTCAGGAGGTAATGTTCTGACAGAGGATGTCAGCGAGGAGCAGTGATTTGTCTAAGCAGTGATCACATTGTTTCAGACTGAATGAGGTGAATATTAAACTGCTTTAAATGCACTCTTCATAAAGCACTAATTACATACTCCCGGGGGAGTACGGGCAAGGAATACTAAACAGCAGAAAAAGTCAACAGAGTGCTTTTTATAGTATGTTGCTGGGTTCTGTGTTTTTCTGTCTTTTCTTTCCCTCTCTCTCTCTCTCTTACAGTAAAATCACAGCACGCTGAAGAATACACATTTATAGCACAATGCTTCACATCTAATTATATGGCAATCATTAGTTTTAACCTGGGTGTATTATATTTTTTTTCCTTTGATATCTCGTGCCCCCCGGCATCTCTTTTTGCACAGAACGCTTCCAAAGGCATTTTTCTCCCCTCCCTGGAAAAAAAAAGTGCTTTTTTTTTTTTTTCCTCCCCTCCTTTCCAGCATTAACATTTGCTTATAATTTTTTTTTTCTTCTTCTTCCCCCTAAACAATTTTTTTTTTAATTCCAAATTGGCAGGAATAAAAAGGGGTAAAAAAAAAAAAAAAAAGAGGGGAGGAGGAGAAATCCGTTTAATCCAAATAAGAACCTGTTCCCTACCTCCTGGAATCGTGCACTTTGTTATTACCAAGGTAACTCCACTGGGGTTTTTTATAAAGGGGAAAGGAAACACAGAATGGGCCATGAATGAATTCCTGCAGATCCTGGTCTGGCTGGGCCAGAATTCCTGATGGGGGGGGAACAACCACTCCATGAATGATTTATTTATTTTTTTTTTTAAGAGCACAACTTGGGCAGAGGTGGGGTTGGGGAAGAAGATTGAAGAAACCACAAATAAAATCCTCCCCGCACTGAAAACCTCGCGATTTTCTCCTCCAAGGAGTGGAAAAAGAAAAGAGCAGCGTGTGACAGGCCCGGGTGTCCTGGAGAAACCTGCTGCTGCCTCCTGGGAAGCAAAGGGAAAGCTGGGAAGGGATGGATGCCCCTCGGGTGAGGGGCACGAGGGCTGTTTGACCATAAATATCCCCCCAAAATGCTCCAGGTCTGGCTCAGAAGGGCAAGGTGAGGCTGAAATTTGTGAGGAGCGGCTCAAACGCAGAGGATCTGCCTCAAATAACAACTTTTCTGCCTGCCAGCACCTCCCAGGGGGTCTGAGGGGGCTCCAAGGAAGAGGGAAAGGGATTTTCTGTCAGGAGTTTTAGTGCCAGGACAACGGATGGTGGGTTCAAAGGGAAAGAGGGGAAATTCAGCTCGGATGTGTGGAAGGAATTCCTCCCTGGGAGGGTGGGGAGGGGCTGGGATGGAATTCCCAGAGCAGCTGTGGCTGCCCCTGGATCCCTGGCAGTGCCCAAGGCCAGGTTGGGATAATTTGGGACAGTGGGAGGTGTCCCTGCCAGGGCAGGGGTGGCACTGATGGGATTTGAGCTCCTTTCCAACCCAAACCATTCCAGGATTCCTCTTTCCCATCCATCTGTGGGTGCTGCTGGAACAGCCTTGGGTACTGGGAATCTGCTGGGCAGGAAGGGCTGGAGGGACAGGACACAGGGAATGGCTTCAAACTGACCAAGGGCAGGGATGGGTGGGAGATTGGGAAGGAATTCCTGGCTGGGAGGGTGGGGAGGGGCTGGGCTGGAATTCCCAGAGCAGCTGTGGCTGCCCCTGGATCCCTGGCAGTGCCCAAGGTCAGGTTGGAGCAGCCTGGGGACAGTGGGAGGTGTCCCTGCCATGGCAGGGGTGGGACGGGATGGGTTTGAAGGTCCCTTCGAACCCAAACCATCCTGGGATTGAAGGATTCTAAATGCTCAGGGTTGGTTCTACAAATGTGGGGCCTGCCCCAAAAGCACCGGGCAGGATTCATCAGCAGCAGTCATGGCTCAAATAAATCGAGCTGGGCTCACAGGCAGAGGTCACAGCTCAAAAGCAGAGGCTGAGGAATCACAGAATCACGGAATTGTTCAGCTTGGAAAAACCCTCCAAGGTCACCGAGTCCCAGCTGTGCCTGATCCCCACCTTGTCCCCAGCCCGGAGCGCTGAGTGTCACCTCCAGGTGTTCCTTGGACACCTCCAGGGATGGGGACTCCAACCCTCCCTGGGCAATCCCTTCCTATATTTAACAGCCCTTTCCAGGAAGAAATTCCTGCTGCTGTCCCAGCTGAGCCTCCCCTGGCCCAGCCTGGGGCCGTTCCCTCTGCTCCTGTCCCTGTGCCCTGGGAGCAGAGCCCAAATCCCCCCCGGCTGTCCCCTCCTGGCAGGAGCTGTGCAGAGCCACAGGGGCCCCCTGAGCCTCCTTTTCTCCAGGCTGAGCCCCTTCCCAGCTCCCTCAGCCCCTCCTGGTGCCCCAAACCCTTCCCCAGCTCCCTCAGCCTCTCCTGGTGCCCCAAACCCTTCCCCAGCTCCCTCAGCCCCTCCTGGTGCCCCAAACCCTTCCCCAGCTCCCTCAGCCTCTCCTGGTGCCCCAAACCCTTCCCCAGCTCCCTCAGCCCCTCCTGGTGCCCCAAACCCTTCCCCAGCTCCCTCAGCCCCTCCTGGTGCTCCAGCCCCTTCCCCAGCTCTATTCCCTGCCCTGGATTCACCCCAACCCCCCCAGAACCGGACACATCAGCCCCAGGACCGCCCCTCCGGCCATCCCCCAGCTCCTCCTGCCACCGCCGCTCTGTCGCCGCCGTGTCATCCCAAGGCCACCCCTGCCCTGCCCGAGCCCCCGGGCGCTCTGTCCGTGCCCCCAGCGCTCCGTTCCCGGGACCCGCCCCTCTCCAAGCGGCTCCGGGTGATCCGGGCAGGATCCGAGGCTGGCCGGGCCCTTCCTTCGAGGTGCAAACTTCCTCGGAAAGGAAGAGTCATCCAGCCTTTACCGTCTTTTTTTTTTTTTTTTTCTGTTTTTTTCCCCCCCTTCCTTTAAAGAACATGAAAGAATCTGATAATTACTTCTATCTACCACCCAACTGTACTAATTACCAACCTATTTCTTCACAGTATGACAGACACACGGGCTCTCCAAAACACATAGAGATAAATTAGCACTAATTGGTTTTCCTCTGGCTGTTTGAATTAGTATTTAAAGCTCCAATTACAAAGCAGAATAATTACTATTAATGTCCTGTCGCAGTACAAAAGGCAGATCTCTCGCCAGCGAGTCCAGGTGTATTATTACACTGATTACAGAATATTTAACCTGGCTCGTTCAGACAAAGACACGGGAAACTTTGAAAAGAGAGGAGGGGAGGGGGGAAAAAAAAAAATAAGAGAGAGAGAAAAGAAAAACCGCAGATGGTGGCAGGTCCCTGCAGGGGATGGATGGGAGGGGGTCTTTGAAACCTGGGATGAGAGAGAGGTACGGGAAGGAGAGAGGGAGGAAGAGCAGAAAGGGAGAAGAGGGGGATGAGAAAAGAGCAATGATTTGGGAAAGCAGAGGAAATTTTGGGGGATGAGAAAAGAGGAATCCTTTGGGAAAGCAGAGGAAATTTTGGGGGGATGAGGAAAGAGCAAAGCTTTGGGAAAGCAGAGGAAATTTTGGGGGATGAGAAAAGAGGAATCCTTTGGGAAAGCAGAGGAAATTTTGGGGGGATGAGGAAAGAGCAATGCTTTGGGAAAGCAGAGGAAATTTTGGGGGATGAGAAAAGAGAAATGCTTTGGGAAAGCAGAGGAAATTTTGGGGGGATGAGGGGGATACGAGCGCTGCTCTCCCAGGCGGAGCCCAGAGCGTAAAAAGCAGAGTGTGGATTGTCCCAGGGGTCATGACCCAACACCTTCTTCCTCCTCCTCCTCCTCCTCCTCCTCCTCCTCCTCCTCCTCCTCCTCCTCCTCCTCCTCCTCCTCCTCCTCCTTCTCCTCCTCCCGGAGGTTCCACATCCCTCGGGAGAGGAGCAAACCCTGCCCAGCGCTGCTCTGGAGCCAGAACTGCCCCACTGCGGGATGGAGGTGGGCAGGGCAGGGCAGGACAGGCGGGACCATTCCAGCCGCTCCTGAATCCCGGTGACCCAAAGAGTCAGACAGGATCGGGATGGGGAATCCCTCCATCCCTGTCCCCAGCAGCTCCTGAATCCCGGTCACCCCAGGGGTCAGGCAGAACCGGGATGGGCCACCCCTCCATCCCTGTCCCCAGCAGCTCCTCAGCTCCCCCTGCATTGTCACCGTCCCACCCCAAACCCTGGGAACACGCAGCCCCACCCCTGACCTGCCCAGGGATAAGGGGAGAGTCTGGATGTGCCGTGACACCACGGGGACAGTGCCACCACAGGGACAGTGCCACTGCAGGGACAGTGCCACCACGGGGACAGTGACACCACAGGGACAGTGCCACCACGGGGACAGTGCCACCACGGGGACAGTGCCACCGCAGGGACAGTGACACCACGGGGACAGTGACACCACAGGGACAGTGACACCACAGGGACAGTGCCACTGCAGGGACAGTGACACCGCAGGGACAGTGACACCACAGGGACAGTGCCACCACAGGGACAGTGACACCGCAGGGACAGTGACACCCCGGGGACAGTGACACCACAGGGACAGTGCCACCACGGGGACAGTGCCACCACAGGGACAGTGACACCACAGGGACAGTGCCACCACAGGGACAGTGACACCACGGGGACAGTGACACCCCAGGGACAGTGCCACCACAGGGACAGTGCCACCACGGGGACAGTGCCACTGCAGGGACAGTGCCACCACGGGGACAGTGCCACCACAAGGACAGTGCCACCCCAGGGACAGTGCCCCACGTTCTGCCTGGCACTGACACCGGGTGGTCCCCTGGTGCAGGGCGGGGGGACACGAGGTGACTCCTTCCTCCTCCCGCTCCGTCCACCCCCGGAAAATCTGAATTGGGGGATTCCTCCGGGCCGCGTTCCCGGCACCTGCAGCCCCAAGGGAGACCCCCGAGCCCGCCCCCACTTCGCGGGCAGCGCTTCATCTCCCGCACGGATCGCATCCCCCAGCGGCGGGGACCCGAGGAAAAGTCATTTTAGGGATGTGAGAGCTGCGGTTCCGCCACCTGGGGTGCTCCGGGGGCTGCTAAACGGGGCCACCCCGCATCCCTCTGCTCGGAAAGGTTGGGATGTGCTGCTCCGAGGTGGCAGGGATGGGACAGACGGACAGCCCGGCAGTGCCCTCTGGTGCTCCCCGTCCCCCGTGGGGTCCCCACTTTCCCTGTGTGGGGGCATCTAGAACCCGAGAGAGGGGATACAGGACACTGGAATCTCCTCCTGGCAGGACCTGTTCCCCCTTCCCACAGCATCCCCGTGCCCGGAGAGGGCACCCCGGGAGCCGGGGGGTGCGGGGGGCAGATCCTGGGAGGGGGCCCGTGGGTGTGCGGAAAAAAAAATAAAAATTAAAAAATAAAAAAAAAAAGGGGAGGAGGGGGGTGGGGAGGAGGACGGGGAGGGGATTTCTTTTTTTTTCCCAGCGAAGGTGGGTGGCGTGCGGGGATGCCAGCTGGCGATGGGGCTCTATTTCTACTGACAAGGCTTTACCCTGTAGGTGTGAGGAATTCCAATTAAATATTCAGCCTATTTGTCTGCGTGTGGGAAGAGAGAGGGTTTTTTGCTGTGCGGGAGGAAAGCCTCGCGTTCAGCTCCGGAGCTAACCATTAAAAAGAGAGAGAGAGAGAGAGAAATTAGCTCAGTTCATCAAGGGAAAAGCCAGCCGAGGGGTTTTCCCCTCGCTCTCTCTCCTATCTCAGTTCCATCCCTCTCGCTGGGAAAAGCAGCGGGGAGCGAACCCGGAGCCAGCAGCGCTTCCCAGCCAGGGAAAAAATCATTTTTTTGGGAGGGGGATTTGATCCCGGCTCAACCCACCCACCCCAGAGGCTGCCGAGGGAGAGAGAGAGAGATCGATGTGGCGGGCGAGGGGTCGGAGGCGTTGGGGATTTAATTGCTCTCTCATTTACCGGCCACCTCCTTGGCGAGGCACTAATTAATCACCGGCCAGCCAAAGTTCTCGCTTCCAGACGAGCTTTTTTCGAGCTGGGAATGCCCCGTGAGAGTCGATGCCTTCTCCCTTTAGCCCGATGGGGCTGCGACATCGCCCCTTGTCACCCCCACCCCAGTCGGGTTTGGGGTTGGGTTCAAGGCGACTGAGAAGCTCCGGAGGGTGGAAAAAATCCCTCAGGGATACACCCAGACCATCAGATTGGGGTGGGAAAAAAATGGCATTTTGGTGCCAGGATGCTCCTTGAGCAGCACCGGGGCAGGATGCAGCTCTGGGGGAGTTTGGGGGAGAACTGTGTTTCCAAAAAAAAAAAAAAAAATTAAAAAAAAAAAAAGAAGAAGCCACCACGGAGCTGATTTCACCATTTTCTGGAGCTTGACGTGTTTTTGCCCTTTTGAAATAACTTCCCATCTCAGAATACCCAAATTTTAAATAGAACCTAAAGTGACGAGAATAAAAAAAAAAAAAGAGAAAAAAAGAAAAAAAAAAAAGAGGATGACTTTTTCATGAAACCACAAACGATATCCTGTTTTCCCTGCTCTGTTTTGGGGAAAAGAAGTTGTTCCTGACGGGAATGAAGCCGAAATTCCCCTCTCCTGAGGGAAGGGAAAGGTCCAGGCTCCCCCAGGTGAGGGGCACTGGTGAGGACTCAGGTCCTGGCACCCCAATCTCCACGTTTTAAATAAATAATAATAAAAAAAACCACCTGGAAGTTGAAGCCAAACATATTTTGGAGGAAGATGAAGGTGGTGGGCTGCTCTGAGAGGGGGGATATGGGACATTTAGGGGTGTCCAAGTGCTGCTCTGTCCCCTTGGCTGATCAAACCAGGCCGTGCTGCTCGGCCCCACTGGGAGAAGGAACTGGTTTGAAAGGGATTCAAATCCTCTCTGGGAATTTCAGGCAGGAAAAAAGAATCCTTTGGTCCAACTGCAGCCCTGCTGCCTCCGGACCCGGACTGTGGGGGCTGTCCTGCCACCCCTGGGATGGACATCCCACCCCTGGGACGGACATCCCACCCCTGGGACTGTCCTGCCACCCCTGGGACGGACATCCCACCCCTGGGATGGACATCCCACCCCTGGGACTGTCCTGCCACCCCTGGGACGGACATCCCACCCCTGGGACAGACATCCCACCCCTGGGACACGGTCACTGGGGACTTTCCTGATGCATCTGAGAGCTCCAAAATCCAACAGGAAGGAAAAGCCTTTCCTGGATCCTGTGGGAGCTTCCCAACCCCCTCCCCTCCCCAGGATCCGGGGATCCCTGCCCCCCTTTCCCGGACTGCAGGGTTCAGGGATTCAGGATTCAGGATTCAGGATTCAGGGGTTCAGGATTCAGGATTCAGGATTCAGGGATTCAGGATTCAGGGTTCAGGGGTTCAGGGATTCAGGATTCAGGGGTTCAGGATTCAGGGGTTCAGGGGTTCAGGGATTCAGGATTCAGGATTCAGGGGTTCAGGATTCAGGATTCAGGATTCAGGATTCAGGGATTCAGGGATTCAGGGATTCAGGATTCAGGGGTTCAGGATTCAGGATTCAGGATTCAGGATTCAGGATTCAGGATTCAGGGATTCAGGATTCAGGATTCAGGATTCAGGGTTCAGGATTCAGGGATTCAGAATTCAGGGATTCAGAATTCAGGGATTCAGGATTCAGGGATTCAGGGATTCAGGATTCAGGATTTAGGATTCAGGATTCAGGATTTAGGATTCAGGGATTCAGGATTCAGGGATTCAGGGATTCAGGGATTCAGGATTCAGGGATTCAGGATTCAGGGTTCAGGATTCAGGGTTCAGGATTCAGGATTCAGGGATTCAGGATTCAGGATTCAGGGTTCAGGGATTCAGGGATTCAGGATTCAGGGATTCAGGGATTCAGGATTCAGGGATTCAGGGATTCAGGATTCAGGATTTAGGATTCAGGGATTCAGGATTCAGGGATTCAGGGATTCAGGGATTCAGGATTCAGGGATTCAGGATTCAGGATTCAGGGTTCAGGATTCAGGGTTCAGGATTCAGGATTCAGGATTCAGGATTCAGGGATTCAGGGATTCAGGATTCAGGGGTTCAGGATTCAGGATTCAGGGATTCAGGGATTCAGGATTCAGGATTCAGGATTCAGGGATTCAGGGATTCAGGGATTCAGGATTCAGGATTCAGGGATTCAGGATTCAGGGATTCAGGGATTCAGGATTCAGGATTCAGGGTTCAGGATTCAGGGTTCAGGATTCAGGATTCAGGATTCAGGGATTCAGGGATTCAGGATTCAGGGATTCAGGATTCAGGGATTCAGGCTTCAGGATTCAGGGATTCAGGATTCAGGATTCAGGGATTCAGGGATTCAGGATTCAGGATTCAGGGATTCAGGGATTCAGGGATTCAGGGATTCAGGATTCAGGATTCAGGGATTCAGGATTCAGGGTTCAGGATTCAGGATTCAGGTATTCAGGATTCAGGATTCAGGATTCAGAATTCAGGATTCAGGGATTCAGGGATTCAGGGATTCAGGGATTCAGGGATTCAGGATTCAGGATTCAGGGATTCAGGATTCAGGGTTCAGGATTCAGGATTCAGGTATTCAGGATTCAGGATTCAGGATTCAGGATTCAGGATTCAGGGATTCAGGGATTCAGGGTTCAGGATTCAGGGATTCAGGGATTCAGGATTCAGGGATTCAGGATTCAGGATTCAGGGATTCAGGATTCAGGGATTCAGGATTCAGGGATTCAGGGATTCAGGGATCAGCTTCCCTAACCCATCCTGAGACTGCAGAGGGAAGGAAGGAGTTTTCCTACCCCTTCCCAAACCTGGGAAGCAGGGAGCAGCTTTCCTACCCTTTTCCTCACGCAGGGGAGGCAGGGAGCAGCTTTCCAACCCTTCTCCACTCCAGGAATGCAGGGATGAGCTTCCCTAACCCATCCCCAGAGTGAAGGAAGGAGTTTAGTTACTCCTTCCCACATATGGGATCAGGGATGAACTTCCCTGAGCCACACAGGATTCTGGGATGAATTTCCCTGTGCCACACAGGATTCAGGGATGAGTTTCCCTTCCCTACACAGGATCCTGGGATGAGTTTCCCTGCCATCCCCAGGATTCAGGGATGTTTTTCCCTGCCCTACACAGGATTCAGGGATGAGTTTTCCTTCCCTACACAGGGTTCAGGGATGAATTTCCCTGCCACCCCCAGCATCCAGCAGCCTCACGGAGTTTCTCACCAACCCCAAACCCCGCCAGTCTCACGGGGCACACAAAAACCCCTTTTAGGGGCCGAGCACCCCACCAAGGAGCAAAACCCCTCAGGGGGGACGACGGGGGACCAACCCTGCCCCTTTCCCACCCCTCGGCACCACCCTGGCACCTCCACGACCCATCCACACAACCCCTTCCCCCCTAAAATAAGAACCCCAAACCCGGGGGGGACTCCGCGGGGTCTGCCTGCCTCCAGCGCTCTGCTCGGCGCTGTCACTTCGCTTCTCAGGCTACCCCCGGGTGGGTGTGAGGAACTCCGGTGAAACATTCCGCCGGCTCCCCGTGTGGGGGGACAGGCTCTGCTGTGGAGGAGGGAAGGAAGCCTCGGCGGTGACTAATCCGCTCAGACACCGGGTGTCTGTGTGGCACCGAGGGGAGGGGAGGGCAGGCACGGAGGGTTTTTCCTTCGCCGCGCGGCTCTGCCTCTGCAATTTCCCTTTTCGGGAGCGAATTCGCGGCTCCCCGCCGGGCTCGGGGGCTCCCGGGCGGAAGTTGGAAAGATCCCAAGCATCTTTCCGGCGATGCTGCTGCTGCTGCTGCGGATCTCTCGCTGCTGCTGCTGCCGCAGCCTTTGCTGCTCTGCCTTGCACAGAGCCCCGTGGGAACTTTTTTTAATTTTTTTAATTTTTTTTTTAAGTTTTTTTTAAATTTTTTTTATCCGTGGAAAACCAAATTCCTGCCGTTTTGAAGGTGCCCCCGCGCATCCCCCGCCCTGGTGCCCTTTGAGCATCCCCAAAATTGGGGGAGCGCCGTTAAATTTGGACGCTGAGCCCCACGAAATGAGGATCCGGGGAGCGGAGCGGAGGATCCCACCCTCGGCCACGGCTCCGGTCCTGACAGGGACGCGACAAATCGGCCGCCGCAAGGGTCGGCACCGAACAGCACCGCCCGCATCCTCCCGTTCCCCGTGGGAAATCCAGGCACCCAGCGGGATGAGGTGCCCCGAGAGCCCCCAAAATTCCCCCTCCCCTTGCCCGGAGCCCGGGCAGCTCCTGCGGCACCAAATCCCTGCGGGACAGCGACGGGGTGGGACACAAATCAAATCCTCTCTGGGAATTTGAGGCAGGAAAAACGAATCCTTTGGTCCAACTCCAGCCCGGACCCGAACTGTGGGGGCGGTCCTGCCACCCCTGGGATGGACATCCCACCCCTGGGACTGTCCTGCCACCCCTGGGATGGACATCCCACCCCTGGGACAGCCATCCCACCTCTGGGACTGTCCTGCCACCCCTGGGACAGACATCCCACCCCTGGGACGGACATCCCACCCCTGGGACGGACATCCCACCCCTGGGACAGCCATCCCACCCCTGGGACTGTCCTGCCACCCCTGGGACAGAATTCCCACCCCTGGCGACACCGCCCCGCCCCACGGGGACACCGAGGCTCTGCCCCGACCTTTGTACGCGGCTGCCCGAGCCAGGGCAGGAGGCGGCAGCGGGGCCCGACCCGGCCCAGCCCGGCCCAGCCCGGCCCAGCCCGGCTGGCTTCGCCCCCGCTCCCCGGGGAGGCAAGAAGGGGGCCGGGCGGCCGCCCCCCGCCACCGCCGTGGGCAGCAGCAGGATGTGCTGTCCCTCCCCTGCACTTCCCAGCGAGCACTTTACATAACTTCTGCTGCTTAGTCACAGCTTCGACTCCTTTTTTTTTTTTTTTTTTTTTTTTTTTTTTTTTTTTTTTGGAGCGATTTTCTCAGCCGCATCAGAGCGCGAGTCATTTCGGCAAAAGGGAAGTCCCTTTCCTTTCTTCCGTTCCCTTGGTAACTGCGCAAATTTTTTTTTTTTTTTTTGCTCTTCAAAATGATTCATGACCGGGGTGCTGTAGGAGTTTCCCTCCTCCAACACAAATCGCTCCCACACAGCCACACATGCCCGATTAATCATTGAGATAGCTGCCTCTCCCGCCCGGGCTCCGGCGCTCTCCTCCGGCCACCAGGACCCTCCCAAAAACCCCCTGGATGCTCGCGGGTTGTCCCCAAAAAAAGGGGGAGCAGAGGGAAGAATTTGTGAGAAATCCCACCCGCGGCCGGGTTTTCTGGGCTGTAAATGGAATATTCCCGTGGGGGGCAGCGGTGGGGTGGGAGCCGGGCGCGGGCTGGGGGTGATGAAGGAACCTTCCCCGAGCTCCCCCGAGCTCCCCCGGCTGCATCAGCGCGGCTTTGTTTGGGCTCTGAGCTCTGCTTCCGTCCCGAACTTCCTCGGGTTGGACAGAGGGAAAAGTGAAAAGCCGGAGGGTCACGGCAACGCCGTGGGCATGTTGGAGGGACAGAGCCCAACAGCAGAAAAAAAGACAGAAAAGAGCCGGAAAAGAGCCGGAAAAGAGCCGGGAAAGAGCCAGAAAGGAGCCGGAAAAGAGCCAGAAGAGAGCCAGAAAAGAGCCGGAAAAGAGCCAGAAAGGAGCCGGAAAAGAGCCAGAAAAGAGCCAGAAAAGAGCCGGAAAAGAGCCAGAAAGGAGCCGGAAAAGAGCCAGAAAAGAGCCGGGAAAGAGCCGGGAAAGAGCCGGAAAAGAGCCATAAAAGAGCCAGAAAAGAGCCGGAAAAGAGCCAGAAAAGAGCCGGAAAAGAGCCGGAAAAGAGCCATAAAAGAGCCAGAAAGGAGCCAGAAAAGAGCCAGAAAGGAGCCGGAAAAGAGCCATAAAAGAGCCAGAAAAGAGCTGGAAAAGAGCCAGAAAAGAGCTGGAAAAGAGCCAGAAAAGAGCCGGGAAAGAGCCGGAAAGGAGCCGGAAAAGAGCCAGAAAAGAGCCGGGAAAGAGCCGGGAAAGAGCCGGGAAAGAGCCAGAAAAGAGCGGGAAAAGAGCCGGAAAAGAGCCAGAAAAGAGCCGGAAAAGAGCCAGAAAAGAGCCGGAAAGGAGCTGGAAAAGAGCCAGAAAAGAGCCAGAAAAGAGCGGGAAAAGAGCCAGAAAAGAGCCGGAAAAGAGCCAGAAAAGAGCCGGGAAAGAGCCAGAAAAGAGCCAGAAAAGAGCTGGAAAAGAGCCAGAAAAGAGCCGGAAAAGAGCCAGAAAAGAGCCGGAAAAGAGCCGGAAAAGAGCCAGAAAAGAGCCAGAAAAGAGCCGGAAAAGAGCCAGAAAAGAGCCGGAAAAGAGCCAGAAAAGAGCGGGAAAAGAGCCGGAAAAGAGCGGGAAAAGAGCCAGAAAAGAGCGGGAAAAGAGCCAGAAAAGAGCCAGAAAAGAGCCGGAAAAGTTCTTTTTGGACCCCTAACCCCCTCATCCCGATGCTCCTCACACACCTGTACCCACACAGGGAGGGATCTGGGAGCTGCCAGGAACACCTCAGCTGGAAAATAAAATTAATCTGGGAAATCTCTCCCTGCCGGTTTTTTTTGGGGTGTTGTTTTGTTTTTTTGTTTGTTTTTTTTTTTTTTTGTAGGTTTTATCTGGTTTATCCTCTCCTCGTTAAAGAGGAGCTAATTAACAAACCATCGTTTAAACAAACGGCAGTCCAGAGTGTTCGTAACCTCGGCTTTATTGAATCGGGACAAATCAGTGGACTCTGCACGTTAAATGAAACAGAGGGGAAAAAAAAACCCAAAACCCCAAACCCTGAATTCCCGTGTGGATAACGATCCTCGCTGCGGACACAGAGCAGAGGAAGCAACTCCTGGGAAAATGGAGATGGAAAAAAATCCCAAATAACCCCCAAAACCTGGCGGGTTCACCCCGAATTCACCCCTGGGGAACGGCGGGGTCGGGACGAACCGGGGGTGCAGATCAACCCGAGCAGCCCCGGAGCCGTCGGGGATCGGTGAGAACGGATCTGTGCCCGGCCCGGAGCCTCCCGCAGCATTCCCGAGGGATGCGGGGCTGCGTGGCCCGGGCCAGGAGGATTTTTGGGATGCTTTCCCCCTTTTTTTTTTATTTTTTTTCCTGCTCCCCTCAAAGGGTGCGGCCAACGCTCTCTGCCCTCCCCGTCCCTGCTGCCATCCCGGCATTCCCAAAATTCAGGGCTGGTGGGTGCTTCCAGTGACAGCTCCCTGCAGGGGTTTCGGGAGTGAAATTGCCCGGGGGTATTAATTAAGCGTTAATGACGCTCCGAGCCGAGCAGGGAGTGCTCCAGGAGCTCCTGTGGGGTGGGAATGCCGGGATTTGTGGGGATTTGCAGCAGTGAGATCGACCCTTGGCCTCCCAGGACACAACTTCCCCCTGGACAGAGCACCCCAGGACTGATGGAACCGTGGGATTGTGGAGTTGTTGGGGTTGGAAAAGCCCTCCAAGATCATCCAAACACTCCCCCAGCACCGCCAGGGCCAGCAGCAAACCATGTCCCCAAGTGCCACATCCACACTGCCTTGAAACCCCTGCTGGGACAGCGCCTCGACCTTTGCAGGGAAAGAAATCTCCCCAAAGTCCGACCTCAGCCTCTCCTGGCGGGGTTTTTGTCCTGTCCTTTGATCCTTCTGGGAGAAGGAACCGATCCCCGCCAGCCCGCAGCCTTCCAGGCACGGAATCTCCTTCAAACCTTTGTCAGGGTGAGAAACTCATGGAACCCAGAGCGGTTTGGGTGGGAAGGGACCTGAAATCTCAGCCAGTCCCATGGGCAGGGACATCTCCTGCTATCTCAGGTTGCTCCCAACCCTGTCCAACCCGGCCTTGGACACTTCCAGGGGCATCCTGGGGAACCCACACCAGCTCCTCACCACCCTCAGAGGGAAAAATTCCTTCCACAGGATCTTGGAGCGCACAGAAAACTTCCCCCTGAGCTGCAGCCTCTTCCCTTATTTATTTATTTTATTTTATTGTGATTTCTTTTATTAATAAAGGCTTCATTAACGAGCCTAACGACAGAAACTCGCACCAGGGAACTGAGCACTCCGAGGAGCCGAGCCATCAATTAAAGCAACGTTTCCCTCTGTTCCTTCCCTTTCCAACCCTCGGGAAGCGGAGTCGAGAGGGCTCCAGCCAGGAGGAACAATAGCAGGGCACCAACTCCCACATCTCCCCCTCGGTGAGGTGGGATCAGCGACCCCACAGCTCCACGGATCCACGGGAATCACGGACGAGCCAAGGAAAGCTCCCCCAGCGCCTCCAGCAGCTCCCAAAATGTGGAACCTGCCCGCAGGGTACCCAAAAGCTGAATTTTTTCCCCCTCTAGCATCAATTAATGATTAAAAATCATTCCTTGCCTTGACTTTTTTTTCCCCCTGAATGCACCTGGATCGTGAATTCTGGGCAAAAACGTCCCCAAGGTGTCCCTACGACTCTTCAGGAAGGACAGCAGCCAGCAACCAACAGCTGATTTCTCTGATTTGGGATAAACCCAAGCGATTTCTAAGCTGGATTTTCATGTGGATGAACTGGAGCTCCATGTGCTAGAGAGGAAAACTTTCCTGCAGAGCACACCTCCCTTTGGGGACGGGGACAGGCCCGGGGGACAGGGCCAGGGGCAGGGGCGAGCAGCCCAGGCCCCGCAGCTCCATTTCCATCCTTCCCCGGTACAAAAACCCGGTAATTTCCCAGGTTAATGAAGCCCTTGTTTGCCTGAGACAGCACCTGTTTCTATGGTGACACTTCCAACCCGGAGCCTGTTTATCGACGGCGACAAACGCGGGGATGTCACCGCGGGGATGTCACCGCGGGGAAGGCCCAGCGGTGCCACCAGGGACGGCGGTGCCACCACCCCTGGGCACCCAAAGGCGCCCAGCCCCACCCGTGGGACTCCCAAAGAGCCGTGGGAGGGGTCAGAGCAGCGGGAGCTGCGGGGAGAGCCGGGTGGGATCCGCTCCCAACACCTCTGGGTGTTTGAATATCCCACCCACCCCAGCCCTGCGGCGGCTCCGTGCCTCAGTTTCCCCCCCACAGCGCCCTGCCCTGGGGAAGGTGACACTCGCAAACCCGGAGCCTGTTTATCCACGGGGATGTCACCGCGGGGAAGGCCCAGCGGTGCCACCAGGACCGCCGGGGACAGCAGTGCCACCACCCCTGGCCACCCAAAGGCGCCCAGCCCCACCCGTGGGACCTCCGCGGGGCCGTGGGAGGGGTCGGAGCAGCCGGAGCTGCGGGCAGAGCCGGGTGGGCTCAGCTCCCGACACCTTCGGATGTTTGAACATCCCACCCCAGCCCTGCGACGGCGCCGTGCCTCAGTTTCCCCCGCACCGCCCCGCCCTGGGGAAGGGGTTTGGTTTTCCCCCCAGCGCCCGGCGGGTCCCGCTGGGTTCCAGCCTGGCGCAGGATTTTCTCTCTCTCCCTCCCGCCTGGCAGAACCCCGTTTCCATAACGACTTTCTTGTTACAAACATATTTTGATAAAAATAAAAAAAAAAAGTTAAAGCGGCGAAGGCTTCGGTGGAGCACAAATTCGCTGCCCTCCCCCCCTTTTCCTCCTCCCCGAGGAGGGGGGAAATAAAGACGGAAAGCTTTCCATTTGAAGGGCAGGATTTTCTCCCTTCTTTTCCTTTCCCCACTGAATACAAAATGGAAAAAAAAACCAAAAAAACCCCTCATGTTTACCGGGGATTCACTGTAAACCGGCTCCGACTCTGCCTTGGTTACCTGATGCTCTACAGTACGTCCAGGATAATGTGATAAATTCATTTCCAATTCACTGCATTATCCTTTGAATATTTTAATGACTCATTGAATGGAGTAAAAAAAAAAAAAAAAAAAGGGTAAAAAAAATAAAAAAGCTATTTCAAATGAACAATTATGCTGCATTAGAGTAAAGGCTGATTATATTTAAACACTGCTTCCATGGATAACGGGACATATCGACCTCCGCCTATAAGAGCTAATTTGGCTCTTATCTCTAAATAATTTTACACTGCAAATTACCGCGAAAACCTAAAGGGCTTTAAAAAACATTCATCAGAAGATATTATTCCACTTTGCGGCAACATTTTTTTTTTTTGTTGAAATTATTTGGAACGGGAGCGAAAGCGTCGCTGGTGTTTGACGATGGGAGCGGCGGCGGAGCAGCGGCTGATAAGGAGCGGATGGGAGGTCCCGCCCCGAAATCGCACCTGGGAGAGCGAATCCCCGGCCAGATCCCGGAGCTGGTGGCGTGCCAGAGCACTGCAGCACCCGGGAGCGGCGCTCGGGGCTGCCGGAGCCGCTTCCCTGCGAACTGAGGGGCGGCAGAGCCGGGGGGATGGCGGGGGGATGGCGGGGGGATGGCGGGGCCACACGCGAGTGATGCCGGGGGAGGGTGGGGTGATACCCAGGGGATGCTGGGGTCACACCCAGGGGATGCCAGGGTGATACTCAAGAGATGCTGGGGTGGTACCCAAGGGACGCTGGGGTGACACCCAAGGGATGCTGGGCAATACTGGGGTGACACTGGGGGGACACTGGGTGACACTGGGGTGACACTGGGCGATACTGGGGTGGTACCCAAGCACTGCTGGGTGACACTGGACTGATGCTGGCCCACACTGGGGTGACACTGGGCCATACTGGTGTGACACTGGGCCATACTGGGGTGACACTGGGGTGACACTGGGGTGGTATTCAAGCACTGCTGGGTGACACTGGACTGATTCTGGGCCATATTGGGGTGACCCTGGCTCAGGGCTGGGGTGACCCTGGGGTGACACTGGGGTGACCCTGGGGTGACACTGGGCCGTACTGGGGTGACCCTGGCTCAGTGCTGGGGTGACCCTGGGCCATACTGGGGTGACACTGGCTCAGTGCTGGGGTGACACTGGGGTGACACTGGGCCATACTGGGGTGACACTGGCTCAGTGCTGGGGTGACACTGGGGTGACACTGGGCCATACTGGGGTGACCCTGGCTCAGTGCTGAGGTGACACTGGGCCATACTGGGGTGACACTGGGGTGACATTGGGCCACACTGGGGTGACTCTGGCTCAGTGCTGGGGTGACACTGGGGTGACACTGGGCCATACTGGGGTGACACTGGGCCACACTGGGGTGACACCGGGGTGACACTGGGCCATACTGGGGTGACACTGGGCCACACTGGGGTGACACTGGGGTGACACTGGGCTATACTGGGGTGACACTGGGGTGACACTGGGCCACACTGGGGTGACGCCGGGGCTCCCGCGGGCTCGGGGGCTCCTCCATCCCCCCCACACGGCACCGGCCGCCCCGTCCCCGTCCCCTCCCGCCAGCCCCTCTCTGCACCAAAGCAACAGAAGGTGCCGTGGAAAGCCTACACGGTTATTTTAGAGCCAGTGTGCAAATAAGGCTGTCAGCTGAAAGCTCCGCGGAGCCAAGGCTCCCGTATCCCCCCCGAGGATCTGCAGCTCAACCAGACACCATGTGGCTCAGCCCGCCGGCTCCGCGCCCGCGGGATGGGGAAAACTCCGCCTGCAGCCCCGGCAGGACACACCGGGACCCCTCCCCACCCTCCCACCACACCCCCAACCACGGGGGGACCGAGCTGAGGTGGTTTTGTCCCCCCTGTCCTCACGGGATGATGTTTTTTAATGTTCATTTGTGGGATTTGGGGGGTTTGTGAGCGTTGCTGTGTGTGTAGAGGAGATACACACACACACACACCCACGGGAGATGGAGGGGATGGATATATTTATCCCCTCGTTATAGGGATGGTATCGATGTATAGGTTTTATATAGAATTATTGCACGGAATCGGGGAGCAGCTCACGTTGGGAGGGACCATGGGGAGCATCGAGGGCAAATCCCCGCTCGGAGAGGCGTGTTTGTATTTATAAATGCATTTATCTCGTGATAAGGAAGCTCAAGGAATTGTTAGGGCTGGGATCAACCCCATCCCTGGCAGATAGGCAAAAAATCTCCTTCCCAAAAATCTCCTTTTTTCCCCGCCCTCCTCCATGGCCTGACACAGAATTTTTGACCTCAGAGATCCCAAATGCCAGGGGGGAAAAAAATCCCACCTTCCATTCGTGCTGGATAATCCCACATTCCCCTTCTTTGCTTCAAGGATTTTATACTCCCCAAAAATTAAAAAAAAAAGGAAAATCACAATAATTAGCACAAGGGAACGGCTCCGAGGGGTCTGTGTGCAGAAGGAAACGCAGGAGCTCGGGCTCCTTTGCTGTTGGTAAATATTAAAATTAATGAGGGACTTGCAGGAGACCCTGTTGTTAGAAATGCAGAAGGGTTTCTGTGAAGGATAAAAACACGAAACAACACGAGGAAAAAACAAAAAAAAAACCAAACCAAAACCACCCCCAAGTCCTGTAGGCAAATTCCCGACGCTTCCTATTTTCCAGCCAATTATGGAATGGGTGGGAAGTATTAATATCTCGTCTTAATTCGCTTAATATGCCCATTAACAATCAAAAGTCTAATTAAGGTAGCTGTACAAAGAGCCCTCAGCAGTAATTCCGGAGAATAATGGAGGAGAGCGACGCGAGATTTCTCGTTAAACGCACGCTGCAAATTAATTGATATCTTAATTAGGCTTTAGTACCCAGATTATCACTTAGATTGATTTAGGGCTGCAACATCTCGTGGTTTTGGGTTTTTTTTAAGAGATAAAAACAAGCAGGAGGGGGAAAAAACTGATTTTCCAAAACATTTCTAGGAGCAAAACCACGACGCACTGGGACAGGGGGGCAACTCATTCCCAAACTCATTTCCCCTTCCTCGTTTTCTCGCTGAATCCAAACCGTTTTTAGTCCAAAAAAATAAAAAAATAAATTAAAAACGAGAAAAGGAATTGAGATTTCCACCAAACCCACTCTTTGAACCACAAAACCCAACAGGCAGCAGGAGCTGTTTGGGAAGGACGCGCTGTCTCCGAGGAGAAAACCGGTGGTGAGGAGTTGGCAAAGTGATTTTTTGGGGTTTTTTTTCCCAGCATTTCCTTAGGAGAAGGAGAGAGGGAGAAAAAAAACCCCAAAAACCCAAGCAGCAATATTTTTGGACCAGCCTGCCTCTTTATAGCCTGAGGAAGCACTTCCCTACCTACACGCCCCGGCACCATTTACATTTCTCTGGCAAACACGCTGCTCGCTCCTCTCTCGCTCGTCCTCCGGGATTTCTCCGGGAGGAGTTGGCATCCCGAGGCAGCCCCGCCCTCCCCGGGTGCCGCGGAACGACCCCCGAGGGACTCACCAGGATGTCGGTGACCAGCCAGTGCCTCCAGAAGCGGTGCTTGGGCTTGGCCCTGCTGGGGCAGTCGGGGTCCACCATCACCAGGACGTATTTCTTGGTCTGCAAGAGAGGAGAGGGCGATGCTGTGGGTGTGGGGGGATGGCAGGAAACTCCCAAATCCACTTTTTTTCCACTCTTTCCCTGCAGGTGCGCTCTGCAGAGGTGAGTGGGAGTCCAGGGAGGCCACAAACCCACTGGGGGGGGTTAATCCCAAACTTTTCTCCAGGAAAAAAATGTGGGTTCTGCCTCCTGCAAAGAAAAGGTCTCGAGGAGAATTCCCTCTGCTTCCAGCCATCCTCTCACCACATCCCAGGAACAGGATTGCAACCCCTCTGGTATTTTTGGGATCCAGGAGTGGTTGGGGACACGCATCCTGCATGGGGGTGGCTGTGAGGAGCCAAACTCCACCCCAAGCACCCCAAAATAACCAAAAGATGCTCCGAGGATGCTGCAACAAGCAGCACCTGGGGGGTCAGGTACCACTCCAGGGTGATGGAATTGGGCAGAGCGAGCTGGGATTCATGGCTTAGCCCCAGGAAACCCCCACAGCCCACCCCAGCTCCCCACTGAGGGTGCCCAGCACCCATGGGTGCCACCAGCACGGAGCCCACGCGGGTATTTTGGTGTTTTGGAGCTGGGTTGGCAGTGACCTCCGCAGGAGGGAGAACCCGCTGATCCCCGGGGGATTTGGCAGCACCTCAGGCACCGGATTATCCCTCAAGCACCCGGCTTAAGGGATCTACATCCCAATAAAACCTCTGCAGGTGCGGTGCCAGGGCGCCAGCGGTGCCCCGGGGCTGAGCTCTCACAACCAACCCCGGACCCAGCCCTGCAATTCCCGCTGGAATTCGCTGCAGCTCCGTGCCTGCATCCCCTGGCTCTGCTTGTGCAACCGGCCAGGGATTGATTTATTTGCACGCCGAGGTTCTTTGGGGGCTGACTCAATATTTTTGCTCCGTTTCCCAACCTCTGGTTGGGCTAAAGAGGCGAAATCCCCCCCGGAATAACCAGAGACCCTTCCCCCCCGTGCCCCCTTCCCTTGGCAGCTCATGAACCTCTTGAAGACCCCACCTCTCACAGGGAGCTGCGTTTTTTCACCAAAAAACGCCGATTTCAGCCCGTTTAGCCAACAGCTTGCAACAGTTGAGGAGAAAAAACAATCCCCAAACCGCCCTGCCCGGGAGGGAGCTCGGCTGCTGCTCCCTAAATCCCGGCCTGGCATCATCCAGGGTGGGGGGAAGGAATTACATCAACTCCGCGGATGTGAGCGTGGGAAAGGGGCCCTGCCGGCCTCACCGCGTGAGGCTGAAGGTCAGGACCTCGAGGCTGAGCCTCCACCACCCCTCCCCCAGCACGCTCCCAGCTGCAGCTGGCTGAAAAAAAAAATAATTAAAAAATAAATAAATAAAAAAAAAAAGAGGGAAGGAGCAGCAAAATTCCTTAACAGCGCCGAAATCAGCGTTTAATAGGAAGGAGGAGGAGGAGGAGGAGGAGGAGGAGGAGGAGAAGGGGGGAGGGAGAAGAAGCCCAACAACCCAAAAACCCCGCTGCTGGAAGTGTGAAGGAATTTTGAGCTCTAACTTTGGGGAGGGTGCCGAGCCGAGCTCTCGGCGCTTCTGAATCTCTCTCGGCTCCGCTCGGAGCCCAGCTGGTGGGAACAGAACGTGTAGTCATGGGACTGTCATCGTGTGCTGTCCAGGTTAACATGTAGCATTTCTATTACTATTAACAGACTTTCTGCTCCTCGCTCCATCTGTTCTTCGAAATAATTGCAGTTGTACAGACCATGCCTTCGCTCCAGGCAGGCTCTGGGGAGAGGATAGTGCTTTTATGTTAAAAAAAAAAAATAAAAAATATAAAAAAAAAATTATAAAAAAATAAAAAGAAAAAAATGGGGAGAAAAAAAAAAAGTGTTAAAAAATAACAGCAAACACGAGAATAGAGTGCAAGTGAAGCTAACAGCAGGCTCGGAATTGGGGACAGATTGTGGCCTAGAAAGGTGACGGCGCAGGCGGCCGGGGGCCGGCGGGGCCAGACCCCGCTGGGGACAGGAGCCGGGGTCAGCGCCCTCAGCCCGCCTGGCCCTGGGGGATTTTTTTTTCCTCTCTCCTCACCTGCCGGCCACCCCGAGAGCCGCAATCCCTCCTCACCTTCCGCCTAAAGATAGCAAAGCCCGAGGCGAGCCGAGTTAATCCCGCCTGCTCATCCCGCGCTGCTCCCGAGCCCACCCCAAAAACCCCCCTGCCCCCCAAACCACGGGGGGGGAGATGTTTCTGAACTGCTGGAGCAGCCCCAGAGCGGTGATTTGGGGGGGTTTTGGATGCTGAAATCCCTCCTCGACACAGGCTAACAGCATTATCAGCTGTCAGGGCTGCAGACGGGAGCCAGCCCCCGGTGACACGGGAGCTGCTCGGATTTACAAGCGTGAAGCAGCCCCGGGGATTTGGGGAGAGGAGGAAAAGTGGCTTTGGATCAGGAATTTTCCTCTCCAAGTGCACAAGAACGAGCAGCATCTTTGCCGTGCAAGGGGAAGGGAGGAAGGGGGAGAGGGGAGAAAAAGCCGCTTTGGGTTGCTGGGGATGGAAATTTGGGGGGAAAGAAACACCCCCCAAAGGTTTGTAGCTCGCTCCTGCTGGCCCAGGCTGTGGAGGAGCTGCTGGAGGGCAGGACCCAGCGTGTCCCGTGGGTGTCAGGGAGTCACGGAATGGTTTGGGTGGGAAGAGACTTTGAATTCCATCCAGTTCCATCCCCCGGGCAGGGACACCACCCACTGTGTCCCCAGGCTGCTCCAACCTGGCCTTGGGCACTGCCAGGGATCCAGGGGCAGCCACAGCTGCTCTGGGAATTCCAGCCCAGCCACGAATTCCTTCCCAATCTCCCATCCATCCCCGCCCTCTGGCAGTGGGAGCCATTCCCTGTGTCCTGTCCCTCCATCCCTTGTCCCCAGTCCCTCTCCAGCTCTCCTGGAGCCCCTTCAGGCCCTGCCAGGGGCTCTGAGCTCTCCCTGGAACCTTTCCCTCTCCAGCCTGATGTGTGACACCAACTGGGTCACCCTTCCCTGCTTCCTCACCCCAGGCCACTTCAAACCCCGACATTTAACCACTGGCAGGAGGAGTCAAATCACTGGTGGATTTGAATCCTGCCTTCCCAAGGACTCAAACCCACCCCTGCACCTCCCAGCTTCTCCCCCCAAATCCCCAGGAACCCCCCACATCTCCCCTGCCCTGCTCCTCCACCCGATGTGGCGCCGGGCCAGCAGAGCCGCTGGCAGGTGACAGGAGCCCTGAACTCCTCATTTTCCCCGCTAATTGTTTGTAGAAAGAGGGGGAAGCAGCAGCAGCAGAGGAATATCCAGTTATTCCTGCAGACAGCATCAGCTGCCCCAATTAGGCACAGGTTCGGGAAACCGGCCCCGAGCAGGCGGCGACTCCTCCAAAGAGGCGGGCGGGAGGGAGGACGGGAGAGAGGGATTTTGTGCGCCGAGCAGGCACACGCGGAGCTCAGCAGATCCTGCACAGGAATTAAAGACTTATCCCAAGGAAAGCAAACAGGGTGTTAAGCCACACACATGTAGAGGGAGCCCGTTGCCAAGGAAACCGGCGCACATGGAAGCGGCACACACATGCAGGGCTCCGGCGTTTTCGGCAGCGCCGGGGCGGCCCCGGGGCTCGGCCCCGCCCGGGGATGCCCGGCTCGGGCTGGGCACGGAGTGCAGGAGCCCCGGGGGTGTCCGTGCTGGGTGTGCCCAGCCCCTGTTGGAGGCTGTTTATGCAGGGCATGGGGGAAAAAGGGATTAAAATGTGATTTATTCTGTGCAGGGGGGCTGGGATGGGGTGGAGAGGGGCTGGAGTGGGATGGGATGGGATGGGATGGGATGGGATGGGATGGGATGGGATGGGATGGGATGGGATGGGATGGGATGGGATGGAGAGGGGCTGGGATGGGATGAAGAGGGGCTGGGATGGGATGAAGAGGGGCTGGAGTGGGATGGAGAGGGGCTGGGATGGGATGGAGAGGGGCTGGGATGGGATGGAGGGAGGCTGGGATGGGATGGAGAAGGGATGGGATGGGATGGGATGGGATGGGATGGGATGGGATGGGATGGGATGGGATGGGATGGGATGGGATGGGATGGGATGGGATGGGATGGGATGGAGAGGGGCTGGGCTGGGATGGGATGGGATGGGATGGGATGGGATGGAGAGGGGCTGGGATGGGATGGGATGGGATGAGATGGGATGGGAAGGAGAAGGGTTGGGATGGGATAGAGGGATGTGCAGATGGAAATGGAGAGATGGGATGCAGAGGTTTTTGCACGGGATCAAAGGATGCTCACACAGAAACGGGAGGATTGGGGATGGAGGGATGCTCAGTGGAGATGAGGCCACGCTCCTCCTGACATGGAGGGCTGGGAATTGCAGGAATCCTGACACTGAGATGGAGGGATGACCCTGTGGACGTGCAGTGATGCTCCTGAGGAGCTGGAGGGACAGCAGGGGAGGGCGCTGTAGGAATCCCACTCCAAAGCCAAGGAACGGTGACGGGCTAAACCCCAGCCCACTTCCCAACATGGGGAATGAACAGGTTGGGATGGATCCAGGCTGGATCCTCCCCGCTCACCCACCCCTCAGAGCTGTTCCCACCACCCCCTCACCGCTCAAGGGGCCGAGGTGAAATTCCCAGTTGCCCCCATTGCCACCCACACATCCACCACAGCTCTGAAGGGATTTCCCCCCTGGGTGCCAAAGGGAATCACGGCACGGACAGGTTGTGATGGTACCCGAGCCAAAAAAACCTCTCACCTCCCCGGGAGCTGCAGCCTGGCATGGCCACAGCCTGGATTATCCTGCTGGGGAGGGTTTTGGATGGCGTGACACCATCCCAGGCTGGTCCCACCCATGTGGAGACAGGATTGGGGATGTAGATGAGGAAAGTTTACCCAATCACAAACCAGAAAACCTCCATCTACCCCAAAACCGCCTTCCAGAGCAGGGCAGGAGCTGCTGGCTGGGGCAGGGAGCTGGCAAACATCACCCCAGGGCTGCCTGGAGGGTCCAGCTCACGCCCCAGCAGCGCAGGAGCCGCCAGCACCAGCTGAGATTCCAGCTCAGTCTGGGCTTCTTTCTTGGCTCAGCCCCAGTACTAAAAAGTTTCTATAATGGGCACCGGCTTGGCAATCCTGCTGCTGCTGCCTCGCCAGGGAGAGAGAAATTCCAGCTCCTTCCTGGGCCCCAAAGGAAATTGTTTTGCCACCGAGTTGTGGTTGCGGCAGGAATTTCGCCTCCTCCTTTTCCACCTGCTCCTCGCCACTTCCAAGGGCAAAAAAAAAAAAAACCAAAATAAAATAAAATAAAATAAAATAAAATAATAAAATAAAATAAAATAAGATAAAATAATAAAATAAGATAAAATAAAATAAAATAAAATAAAATAAAATAAAATAAAATAAATAAAATAAAATAAAATAAAGTAAAATAAAATAAAGTAAAGTAAAGTAAAATAAAATAAAATAAAATAAGATAAAATAAGATAAAGTAAGATAAAATAAGATAAAATAAAATAAAATAAAATAAAATAAAATAAAATAAAATAAAATAAAATAATAAAATAAAATAAATAAAATAAAATAAAATAGCTCAGCAAAAATCAACCCTGCTCAGCAGGACTTGCCCAAGGGGACAAGTGGCACCGGCTGAAGGTTGGACCCAGCTCTCCCCAGGCCTGGCTCCCGCTGCCCAAGGGAACTTCATTGAATTTCCATCTTCTCTCCCTCCCTCGGGGCTCCCCTCACCTCACCAAATATTTATGCAGCCTAACGTGCTAATGAGGATTGATTGATTCATCCGGGAGGGTTGAGGAGGGTGTGTGAAAGGCCTGTGCCCAGATTCAGGGCTCGGGATGCTTTGGGTTGCTTGCTCTGGAAGGACGGGTTTGTTTTCCCTCGGTGGGGGTGTTCCACTCCCAAACAGCCAGGCAGAAAGCGGGAGAAATGTCCCAAAGGGTCCGTGGGGCTGGAGATGCAGGTGACGGAGCCTCTGGAGCATTTTTGGGGAGGGAGATGAGCAACAGGCTCCTCAATCAAAACCCCACCGCGGTTCTGCTTCGGGTTCCCCCAAACCGAGAGGATTCCACCCAAACCCTCCAGGGGGAAACCCTGGGGAAACGGGGCCGAGTGTCCCAAACCCAGGAGGGGATCAAGGTGATGAGAACCGCCCGCTCCAGCCGCCCCGTGCTCCCCTTTTCCCCCACCGGGAGCTGTTTATCACCGCTCGAGCCTAATGAGCGTCACCTCCCCGGGCTGGGGACACCGCGGCCGGCAGGGCAGGGCGGCCGGGATGGACTCGGGAAGCGACACATTTTCCCGAGCCGAGTGCGAGTGAGTGAGGAGGAGGAGGAGGAGGAGGAGGCGGCGAGCGGCCGCGGTGGCAGAGCGCAGCCGTCCGGCCCAATTACTGTCACGCGGGGGGACACATGGATTGGTGACATTTGACATTTTCTACACGATATTTTGATGCGGAATGGCACCTCCGTCACAAATTATTTTCCAAAACTTGGCTCGGGTTCTGGTGGGTGTTTTTTAATTTTTTTTTAATTTTTTTTTCTTTTTTTTTCTCTTTTTTTTTTCCCTCAAAAAAAAAAAATACAAAGCGTTGGACAGGGGTGGCATTTGCAGGCGAGCAAAGGGAAAGGTCGTGGTGTCCCTCCGTGGCCGTGCCACCAAGTGGGAAAACAAAGGGGGAAAACGCACCCAGAAATTCCAGGCTTTGCCCCCATGCACCCCACGAGGCCCTCGGGGACCCTCGAAAGCTTTTCCCCTGCTCCCTCCCGCGATTCCTGAGATCTCTCAGCTCGGGAGCATCGCGGGGGCCAAGCCGGGGGGGTTCTCAGCGCTGGGAATTGCTGAACTCGGTGCCACCAGACAACCTCGGCGCGAAGCTGAAATGACTTTAAATGCCTAAACATTTTAAAACAAACCCTGGAACAATTCAGCTCCCAACTCCTCGCCCGCTTTCTCTCCCTCCTCGCTCTCTCTCTCTCCCATTTTTACGGTTTCCAGAGCTGTTTTACGCCTCATTACCTGCACACTGTGAGTGATGTCTGTCGGTCCTAGAGCTGTAAATACCTTAAATCATGCTTCATTAAGAATATCTCTGGTGCTATTAAAGAGCTATAATAGACAACGAGTTAACAGATGATTAAATATGAACTCCATTTGTGTCACTCACCGCGGGCACGAAGAGGCTTTAAGTTTTTTAAACTCGCTCTCATTATCCAGGGGGAAGCGGCGGGGATGGAGGGGGATGGAGGGAGGCGAGGCTGGGGTGGAGGGAGGCTGGCTTGGAAATGTGGGGAGGGGGATGGAGAGGGGCTGGGGTGGGATGGAGGGAGGCTGGGATGGGATGGAGGGAGGGTGGGATGGGATGGAGGGAGGGTGGGATGGGATGGGAAAGGCTGGGATGGGATGGAGAGGGGCTGGGATGGGATGGGATGGGATGGGATGGGATGGGATGGGATGGGATGGGATGGGATGGGATGGGATGGGATGGGATGGGATGGAGAGAGGCTGGGATGGGATGGAGAGAGGCTGGGATGGGATAGAGGGATGTGCAGATGGAAACGGAGAGATGGGATGCAGAGGTTTTTGCACGGGATCAAAGGATGCTCACACAGAAACGGGAGGATTGGGGATGGAGGGATGCTCAGTGGAGATGAGGCCACGCTCCTCCTGACATGGAGGGTTGGGAATTGGAGGAATCCCGACACTGAGACGGAGGGGTGACCCTGTGGACGTGCAGTGATGCTCCTGAGCAGCTGGAGGGACAGGAGGGGAGGACGCTTTGTGTGGAGACGGAGGGATTCTCACACGGGGACAGAGGGACAGACAGATGCTGCAAATGGAAAAATCGGGATGCCAGAATGTGGTGGAATCTGGATGGAAGAATGTTTTGGATGGAGAGAGGGGGATTGAGGGCCACTCGTGGAGATGGAGGGATGGGGATTGAGGGATCCTCACAAGGAGATGAAGGGATGGGGATTGAGGGATCCTCACAAGGAGATGGAGGGATGGGGATTGAGGGATCCTCACATGGAGATGAAGGGAAAGGGATTTAGGGATCCTCACAAGGAGATGGAGGGATGGGGATTTAGGGAGGCTTCAGAGGGATGTTCCCATGCAGACAGAGAGATGCCGACCCCATGGATGGGCGCTCTGAACCAGGAGCACCCAGGTGGCACCAGCTCCTCCACACTGATCCTTGCTGGGATTTTCCCAGCTGGGCCTGGCAGCCGGAGATCACAAAGAAAATCAAACAAAGGAGGGGCTGGACAACGAGGAGATGCCTCGGGTGGGGCAGGACGAGCTCCTGGAAGAAAGGTGGATGGGATGTGGGGATGCACGGATCCCTGGGGAGAAGGGCTGGGGATGGAGATGCAAAAGGGACTGAGCACTGCTGGCTCTCCAGCACCAGAACAGCTCAGCACAAACAAATTGCCAAAGCGCCAATTAAATAATAATTAACACCATTAAAAATCCCACGAGCGCACAAAAGCGCTGGGGGAAAATGAAATAATGAGTGTTTTCTTCTCTTCTGGATTGGATTCTGCTCCGTGAGAAGGAAGAGCATTTTCACAGTGGGATTATCCCAGGGTCACAGTGGGATGGGGGCTGGGGGTGGTGCCAAGCACCTGGAACGTGTGTCCCAAACTGGGACAGAGAAACGGAGCTGGGGAAGGGTCTGGGGCCCCAGGAGGGGCTGAGGGAGCTGGGGAAGGGTTTGGGGCACCAGGAGGGGCTGAGGGAGCTGGGGAAGGGTTTGGGGCACCAGGAGGGGCTGAGGGAGCTGGGGAAGGGGCTGGAGCACCAGGAGGGGCTGAGGGAGCTGGGGAAGGGTTTGGGGCACCAGGAGGGGCTGAGGGAGCTGGGGAAGGGTTTGGGGCACCAGGAGGGGCTGAGGGAGCTGGGGAAGGGGCTCAGCCTGGAGAAAAGGAGGCTCAGGGGGCCCCTGTGGCTCTGCACAGCTCCTGCCAGGAGGGAACAGCCGGGGGGGATTTGGGCTCTGCTCCCAGGGCACAGGGACAGGAGCAGAGGGAACGGCCCCAGGCTGGGCCAGGGGAGGCTCAGCTGGGACAGCAGCAGGAATTTCCTCATGGAAAGGGCTGTTAAATATAGGAAGGGATTGCCCAGGGAGGGTTGGAGTCCCCATCCCTGGAGGTGTCCAAGGAACACCTGGAGGTGACACTCGGCGCTCCGGGCTGGGGACAAGGTGGGGATCAGGCACAGCCTGCACTCGCTGATCCTGGAGCTCTCTCCCAACCTGATGTGCCAAAATTTGCTGAATTTTCCAGGCTGGAGCTGGCCAAACAACACAGTGAGAACAGCGGTGCCACTGCTCCCTTTTAAATGCAAATCCAGCAGCGATTTACCCTGAAAACCCCAAGAGGAAAGGAAGAAGGAGAGGGAACGGCCCCAGGCTGGGCCAGGGGAGGCTCAGGGTGGGCAGCAGCAGGAATTTCCCCATGGAAAGGGAGCTCAGGCCTTGGAACTGCCCAGGGAGGGTTGGATCCCCATCCCTGGAGGTGGCACTCGGTGACAAGGTGGGGGTCGGGCACAGGTTGGGCTCAGTGATCTGGGAGGGCTTTCCCAACCTCAACCACCCCGTGACTCTGAGGGAGGAGGATTTGGGGACGAGGACAGAGCCTGGCTGCAGGAAATCGGGGTGACCTGAGCACGCCCCACACCGGGAGCGTGGCCGCTGTCCCAGCTGATGTCCCCGTGGCCTTTGTGAGGAACCTCACAGCAGCACGCGGGGTCGAGAGGAGCCTCCCCAGCCCCTCCTCCACTGGGATCAGCCCCAAAACCATCCAGACACGCACAGGGCCCTGTGGGAGCTGTCTGGGTGGAGAAGGGGACACGGGACAATCCTCAGGGGGTACCACACCCCCCTCCAAGGCCACCAATTCTGCTCCAGGAGAAAATCCACTGGAGAAGAGTGGGATGAACTCCCGTTCCTACAATCCCTACAATTCCCACTGCTCATTGACCATTCCGGAACACACCCCGACCCCTCACCAGCCCCGACCCCCAGGCCGCCCCCGAGGCCACCGAGGGGTCCCGGGGAGGCGGCGGCGCTCCGGGAGGGGACGGTGACACCGCTGTCCCCAGGGGACGGCGCTGGCCGGGCCGGTAATTGAATCTCGGGGCCGGGGCCGCTCCGGGGTCGAGCGAACTGGAAATGCCATTTTCCGAGCGGCCCGAAACCGCCCAGCTCCCCGAGCTCCTTATCAGCTCCTTATCAGCGGCCGCGGGTCCCCTCTGCTCCCCCGCCGCCACCTCGAGGCCCCTCCGGCTCCGGGGTCAGGCGGCTGCGGCTCCCCGGGTCACCCCAGGAAATTAATCCCGGAGCCCCTGGGGACCCTGGGCCGGAGCGATGGCAAAGGCGGGGAGGGGAAAAAAAAAAACCAAACACATCTCGGTTCAATTTTGGGGGGAAATTAAAGCGTTTCAGGAGCGGCGGGAGCGGCTGCGTCCCCGGGGATGCAGCACCGAGCCACCCACGGCATCCACTGACCCTCCCGACGCTCGGGATTTGCTGCTGCCCGAGCTGTGAGGGTCCAAAAGAACGGGCAGGGCCTTTCTCCCACCCCTGTGCACCAAACATAATGAATTATATAAAAATATATATTTTTAATATATTTTATATATTTTATATATATTTATATTATATATATTTATATTATATAAATATATATTTATATTATATATTATATTTTATAATGTGTATTATATATATTTTATATATTATATATAATACACAATATAATCATGTATCATATCTATGGGAATAAATATTATATATATATTCTATATTCCCATCTAGCATGGATATATTTGTATATTCTATATACTTCTAGATTTATTTTTATATATTCTAGATGGAAATATGGACTATATTTGCTATATATTCTCTATATATTCCCTATATATTCCCTATATATTCTCTATATATTACCTATATATTACCTATTTATTCTCTATATATTCTCTATATATTCTCTATGTATTCTCTATATATTTCCTTATATATTCCCTATATATTCCCTATATATTCCCTATATATTCCCTAGATATTATCTAGATATTCTTTACATATTCTCTATATGTTCTATATGGAAATCCAGATGATATCCCAGATAGGCAGAGACACACTGCAAGCACAGATCTATTCCCAATATTCCTGATTCCTTGGGATCTCATTAAAAAGCTGCTTCAATCAGGGAATAATGGGAGGAATCCACACCCATCTACCCCCGGGAAGAGCTTCGGGAAAACAACCGAGAGCTCCCCCTCCCTCCGCACAAACTGCTCCTGCCAGGAACAGGAGGGAGAAGATGCTCAGCTCAGAACTTCCCTCCCTGGTAAAATATTTAATAATAAACTCAGAGGAGAAGCCAACTGTCTGCCTTGGATGTGGTTTTCATTCGGGAGTTAATGGGAGTTTTATTTCCAATCCAAAAGATCTTTTTTTTAAAAAAAAATTGTTGTTGTTGTTGTTGTTGTTTTTAAATTCCTGACGAGATAAATCCGCCCTGTCACGGCGAATAAACCCCGAACGGGACGGACGGAGGAGTGACACCCGTGTCACACTCCGCTCCCCTCCGGCCACCCTCTCCCCAGGCTCCCGATCCCTGGCACTTCGTTAATCGATCCCGGCGACAACGCTTGGAAATTCCAACCCCCCCCAGCCGCGTTAATGTGTTAATTCCCACCACGCCTCGGCGCTTGGAAATCCCGGGGGAAAAAAAAAAAAAAAAAAAAAATTAAAAATAAATAAAAATAAATATAATAAAAATAAATAATAAATAAAAATAATAAAATAAAAATAAAAATAAAAATAAAAATAAAAATAAAAATAAAAATATAATAAAACTAAATATAATAAAAATAAATATAATAAAAATAAATATAATAAAAATAAATAATAAACAAAAATAATAAACAAAAATAAAAATAAAAATAAAAATAAAATATAAAAATATAAAAATAAATAAATAAGTAAATAAAGGAGGGGGGGGAAAAAGCTGCAACGAGTCCTGTGAAAAGGAACAGGGTCATCATTAACGCAGCCGGAGCCGTATCACAGAGGCTGCAGCAATTACTCCGGGTGGAACACGGCAAGCTGTGAAGAGCTTTCATTACCAGGGGTGCTCCAGGTCCCTCACCTCTGGCCAATCTCCCGGCTCAAAACGGGGCATTTTCTGCACCGCGGATCCCGGCTCCCTTGGAATCCGTAATTGCTGTGATTGGGGGGCAGGCGGAGCACGGGGAATTCATGCCTGAGAAATCTATCAGGCAATAACTTGGGTGCTTTTTGAGGCACCCTCGAGGGGGGTGTGGGGCTGGAGGGGCTGATTCCCCGGGGGTGCCACCTGCCCCGGCCCCCCTGAGCCTCAGTGACCTTGCCCGGGTCACCGAGGGGGGAATTCAATCAGGGAAGCAGCTCGGGGGATGCTGCTCCGGCCTTGGAAATGCGAGTCCCTGCTGCTGGCAAATATCCCCTCTCCAAGGGGGATGTTTGGATGGATATGGGGTGGGGTTTCAGGGTTCCCAAGCAGGAGGTGTTTGCCCCCGGGGGTTCTCAGGTGTGGGTCGGGAATGGCCCTTCCATGACAATTTTCCCTCTTGTGTCCCTCGTTCTGTACAGGGAAGCTCAAGGGTGGATCAGATCTGATCCCTCCATCTCCATTTCCCTTCTCCTGTATCCCTGCTTGCTCCAGGGATGTTCAGGTGTGGATCAGATCTGATCCCTTCATCCCTATTTCCCTTCTCCTGTATCCGTGTTTGGTCCAGGGGTGTTCAGGTGTGGATCGGATCCGATCCCTCCATCCCTATTTCCCTTCTCCTGTACCCACGTTTGCTCCAGGGAAGCTCAGGGGTGGATCAGATGTGATCCCTCCATCCCCATTTCCCTTCTCCTGTGTTCCCTGTTTGCTCCAGGGAAGCTCAGATGTGGAACAGATCCGATCCCTCCATCCCTCTCCCTTCTCCTGTATCCATCGTTTTCTTCAGGGATGTTCAGGTGTGGATCGGTTGCAATCCCTCTTCCCCCTTCTCCTGTGTTCCCTGTTTGCTCCAGGGAAGCTCAGGCGTGGATCAGATCCGATCCCTCCATCCCTGTATTCCTTCTCCTGTATCCATGTTTGCTCCAGGGATGTTCAAATGTGGATCAGATCCCATCCCTCCACCCCTCTCCCTTCTCCTGTATCCACCATTTTCTCCAGGCATGCTCAGGTGTGGATCGGTTGCAATCCCCCTTCCCCCTTCTCCTGTGTTCCCTGTTTGCTCCAGGGGTTCTCAGATGTGGATCAGATGTGATCCCTCCATCCCCATTTTCCTTCTCCTGTGTTCCCTGTTTGCTCCAGGGATGTTCAGGTGTGGATCGGTTGCAATCCCTCTTCCCCCTCCCCTGTACTCCCTGTTTGCTCCAGGGATGTTCAGGTGTGAGCATCCCTCTTCCCCCTTCTCCTGTGTTCCCTATTTGCTCCAGGGGTTCTCAGGTGTGGATCAGATCTGATCCCTCCATCCCGCTTTCCCCTCTCCTTTATCCCCCTGTTTTCCCATGGATGCCCAGATGTCAGCCAGGTGTGTTCCCTCCATCCCCATTTCCCCTCTCCTGTGTTCCCTGTTTGCTCCAGGTGTTCTCAGATGTGGATCAGATCTGATCCCATTTCCCCTCTCCCGTACCCCCTGTTTTTCCCATGGATGCTCAGATGTGGGCCAGGTGTGTTCCCTCCATCCCCATTTCCCCTCTGCCGTACCCGTGTTCGCTCCAGGCCGTGGATCAGACACCATCCCCATTTCCCCCTCTCCACTTTCCCCCTCAAACCAGCCCTTTGGGAAGGAAACAAACCCCATTTTTAACCCTCTTTTTACCCTTCCTTTGCTTCAAACCGGGCGGAGGCGACTCCTGAACCCCCGCGCTGCCGCTCCCACCTCCCTCCCTGGGGTGAGGTTATCCATCCCGGGGTTATCCATCCACCCCGGGGTTATCCATCCCGGGGTTATCCATCCATCCATCCCCCGGGGTTATCCATCCATCCCCCGGGGACGCTGCAGAAGGGGAGACAAAGGCCCATTCTCCTCTTCCTCCCCACCCCTGCATCCCTCCCAGCGCCTTTCCAGGAGCGCATTAAACGCTGCCATTAACATCTGTCACCGGCGCTTCAGTCTCTCGCTCAGCCTCTCCTCCCGGGGGAAGCAGCCGCACGTGCAGGGGAAGCGGGTTTGTTTTGGTGGATCCAGATCCTTTTCCCAACCTCCCAGAGCACAGAGGGGGATGGAATCTCCGTGGGTGAGGGGGTCCCGTGGTTGGGACAGGATTTGGGGAGGGGGGGGATGGCAGCTTCCAGCCGAATCCAGCTGTTTGGGGTGGTGGGTCGAGCCAAAAGCTGCTCCTGGTGTGAGCAGGGGGCTTGGGGAAGATGCAGAGGTGAGGCAGCAGCAGCATTTCCGTGATTCCCGCGGTGGGATGGCCCTTCCCTTTTTAGACCCAAACCCCAAAAAATCCCATCCCTAACCCTAACCCAAAGCCCTTTCTGGGGTGTAGACGGGTGTACACGATCCCTAAACATTTTTTTTTTAGTGAGATCTCACGGCGGGGTCCTCTTCCCAAGGGCTGATCTCCCTTCCCTCTTTATACCCCAAAACTCAAACCCTGCTGGATAAAATTCCCATTTCCTGCGTGGTTCCATTTGCTGCTGGCAGGAGCTGATCCCAAGGCCTTTAACCAACCACCCAACCCCATAGCTGCTCCCCCCAAAAAAACCCCACATCCCATCGGGATGCACTCCCCAAATCCAGCAAAATCAACACCACAGGGCAGGGATGCTCCAGCACCCAGGAGATTTGGGGAGGAAAAAAAACACATTTAGGGGGATCAACCCCTTCTCTGGGATATTTTTAGGGGATGGGAGGGAAAGGATGAAGCAGCATCTTTAGCAGGACAGGGAGGAGGGGTGGGACGCTGCTCCCACAGCATCAGGATTCCCCCTAATTGATTTCTCATGGTTTGGTGGCTCCTGGCTTTAATTACAGAGCAAATGTTTGCTGATGCAATTACGGTGCACGCGCCGTGAGGGTGTCACCGGGTCCTGGGGCTTCCTTTATTTATGGCCTCGAGAGGGGGAAAAAAAAGAAAAAAAAAGAGAGATCCTGCTTCCTGCCCAGATCCCCGGGGATCAATCCTAATCCCGGGCTGGGTTTCTTTGTGGCGGGGAGGATTGGTTTGGATTTTTTTTTTTTTTTTCCTTTTGGTTTAATATATTAAAAGAGAGAAAAAAAAAAATAAGAAATGTGCCTTGCAGCAGCTCGTCTGGGGGTGAAATAATCCACTCAACATTCCGATTATCAGCTAATGCACATTTGCATTAAAATGGGTTAGAAGAGCTCCCGGGATGGAGCGAGATCCCTGCGGATCAGCCGCTGGCCTTACACGGAAAAGCCACGGAGCCTTGCCCCGAGCACAAAAAAGGCTCAGGATGCGGTGCCAGATGCAGAATTAAATGTATGGAATATAAAATGAGCGTGTAGGAAAGCTGGGTTATAGATAATATATTGGGAGAGTAAATACTATATATAATATATGGGGAAAATACATAATATATATAAAATATATTGGGAATATACATCATATATATATAAATTAATTGGGAATACATGTAATTTATATAACATATATCTTTATATATTAATATATTTATATTTTTATATACATTTTATATAATAAATATATATAATATATTGGGAATATACATTTTATATATATAATTGGGAATATATGTAATTTATATAATATGTATTTTTATTGATATTTATATAGTTATATAGTTATATATTTATATATTTTATATATTTGTATATAATAAATATATATAATATATTGGGAATATACATTATATATATAATAATTGGGAATACATGTAATTTATATAATATATATATACATAATTTTACATATTTTATATAATAAATATATATATTTGTATATAATAGATACATATTTATATTTGGAATATATCCACAATATTCTCTGGAAATAAGACCACGCCATGCGATTTCACTACAAAATGTTTGAGTTTAGGAATAATGGTGGGGGAGAAAAAGCAGAACTGGCCAGAATTAGCCAGGGCAGCTGCTCCTGAGCCGTGGTGGTGCCAAGCCCTGGGGTTCTCCTAAAGGTTCAGCAGTGCCTCAAACTGGGCTCAGAGGTCAGGATGCTCAGAGGTTGGGATATTCAGAGATTGGGATGCTCAGAGGTTGGGATGATTTGGCGTCAGGATGATTTGGGGTCAGGATGATCAGGGGTCAGGATTCCTGCAGGCCAGGCTGCTCAGGGATCAGAGTGCTCAAGGGTCAGAACGCTCAGGGACCGGGATTCCCAAAGGCTGGGATGCTCAGAGGTCAGGATGCTTGGATGTTGGAATGTTCAGGGATCAGGATGCTCAGGGATCAGGATGCCCAAGGATCAAGATGTTCAGGGTTTGCGATGCCCAGGGATCAGGATGCACAAGGATCAGGATGCTCAGGGATCAGGATGCCCAAGGATCAGGATGCTCAGGGATCAGGATGCCCAAGGATCAGGATGCTCAGGGATCAGGATGCCCAAGGATCAGGATGCCCAAGGATCAGGATGCTCAAGGATCAGGATGCTCAAGGATCACGATTGTTCAGGGTTTGAGATGCCCAAGGATCAGGATGTTCAGTGATCAAGGTGCTCAAGAATCAGGATGTTCAGGGATCAGGATGCTCAAGGACTGGGATGCCCAAGGATCAGGATGCTCAGGGTTTGAGATGCCCAAGGATCAGGATGCTCAGGGATCAGGATGCTCAGGGATTAGGATGCTCAAGGATCAGGGTGCTCAGGGATCAGGATGCTCAATGGTCAGAATGCTCAGGGACTGGGATTCCCAAAGGCCGGGATGCTCAGAGGTCAGGATCCTTGGATGTTGGAATGCTCAGGGGTCAGAATGCTCAGGTACCAGGATTCCCAAAGGCCGGGATGCTCAGAGCTCAGGATCAGGCTGCTCACAGCACTGCAGCCAACCAGCAGCCCCCCTTGGCTCCTGCTCCGCGCCCTTACAGCCCCAGCACACCCGGGAGCAGCGGCCTCACCCTGGCTGAAGCCGAGAGGAAACTCCCGGTGTGGAGCCGCAAACCCTGACAAACCCTGACGCTGCACCTTTCCCACCTCAGCTGTCAGCACCCAGCCCTTCCCCCCGCCCCGAGCCTCGTTAAAAATGTGATCCTTCCCTAAGGCGACCCAGGGAGACACGGCCAAATTAATGAGGACGTGACAGAGTTTACAGGGAGCGTTAGACTCCTCTTCCCCCCCAGAATAAACCCGGGGATGGAGGGAGGGGAAGGGAAGGCGAGGCTGAGGCAGGGCCGGGGGTTTGGGGAGCGTGTGCGCCGGCCAAAAGAGCAATCCTGTCCTTGTCACTGCTCATCAGGAGCAGGGAGGGGCGGGGAATGCTCGGGGAAAGGACGGGGATGAAACCTCCCCGGCCCCGGGGATCCGGATCCGGCCTCCTCCGGCTGCGCCGTGCCAGCAGCGAGGTTTGCAAACATGCCCTCGCAGCTCTCCCACTTCGTTTCCCCCTTGGAAAATAAATAAACATGGTTGTTCGTTGATTTTTTTTTTTTTTTAAATCTCCCTTTTTTCTGCTTTTCTTTGTCCAATCTGGAAAGCAACAGATTTCCAGTGAGAAGCTGGGATAGGCTGGAGGCGTCTCCATTGGGGTCAGGAGCACTTTGAGGGGAAAATTTGTGCCCCAAAACCCCACAGTGCCTAAAACATGGAGTGGTCCCAGTCCAAAAAACTGGGATTTGGTACCTCTGGAAGAACCCAGCACTGGAAATGCTGCTTCCAAAATGCCCAGCCCCTATAGATATCACCCTATAGCCGTGTCTGGAGGTGAGGGGACACCTGTGATCCCCTCTTCCACCATCAACAGCGCTTGAGGGGATCAGGAATTTTGGGAAAACACTGAGGGGTTCCTGTTTGAGGGCACCTCTTTCCTCCCAACCCCTTGAAAACCGAAATGAAAGCTCCAAACAATCCTGAACCAACCCCTCGAGCCCAAACAGCAGCGAGATTCGGGAGCCAGTCCAAGCTCTGCAGCTTAGGCCCATCTCCAAATATCTCCCAACAAGTTTATTTATGGAAAATAAAATCAGTCCAAGATGTTCACAGCTCAGGAATATTTAATGCTATTTGGTGAGAAAGTGTTTCCAGCGAGGAGGGGGAAGCGAGCCCGGCTCGCGGCGGCGCACCGGGAACGGCGCCGGCACCAACCCACACCGGGCACCCCCAGAGCCCTGAACTGGTCTGACTGGACCAAACCCCTCCCTCGTTCCTGCCCATCCTTAATTCTGTCCCTGCTTAATTAATTGGTTTTGGAGGCCGGGGTGAGGCGAGCTGTGGGAAGAGGAGGCGCTGAGGAACCTCCCAGGGGAGCACTGCCCCTGGGGGCCACTGCATCCCTGAGGGAGCCTTTTCCTTCTGCTCCCTCACCCAGGAGCAGCAAGGAAATTTCCCTGCAGAGACAACCCAGAGGATGCTCAGACACAGAAATCCCCTCTCCTCTGGCAGCCAAAACCCTGAGAGCTGAAGCCACCTCGGCGCTGAGGTCACCCAGGGAGGTCACGCGTGACACGGAGCTGTCTGCTGGGCCAGCCCCGGGTCAAGAGCAGGCTGGAGGCAGCAGTGATGGGAGGCACTTTAATAGACACCTGCCACCTGATGGGGAGCGTTAATGCATCCCCCTGATCCCTCAGAACCTCCCCCTGATCCCGTGGGGACACGGAGGAGCGTCCTCAGCCGCGTCCCCGCTGCCACCACACACGCCGGGGCTGTCACCTCGGGACACCGAGCAGCCAGGGAGGGAGGGACGGCGCCGGGGCAAGGCCCGGCCTGGGCTTTGCAAACAGCTCCGATATCCCTGGAAGACGGCCCCGAGTCATGCACGGGGTTGGAAATGTCTCCCATTTACGCTTCTGAGTCATTGGTGACTCAGTGGCATTTCTGGGATGGAAAAGCCGCGGCTGGCCCAGCCCTGTGCGGCCACACCGCAGCTCCCGTGGTTTATTTCTGATCCTGTTTCCCAAACAAACAATCCCCCCCCAGAGCCACCACTCCCCAGCCTGGATGTGCGTGGCCCTCTGGGATGGAAAGTTTTGGATTCCCACCCTCAGGAGGTTTTGGGGTTTTTTTTGTGGGAAAAGCTGCGACCTGAGCCCAAATTTGCCGCTCAGGTGTGGAGCCAGCGACCCCAGGGATGTGATGAGCAGGGTGGGATTTCATAAATCTTCATGCTTAATCATAAAATCCTTAAAAAGAAATAAAAACAGCCGTAAAATAAATAAAAGCAACTTCCAGCAGCCCAGGGCTGACACGCACAAAGCTGGGGTCACACTGCTGCTGCTGCTGCTGCAAATCTCTGCAGGAAAAAAGGGGTTCAGGGACACTCGGGGTTGGAATGGTCACACTGGTGTTTCCAGGGACAGGAATTTTCATTAAGGCAGCCCTCATCGCTCAGCTTTATCCTGGGAATAGCCAAATCCAGGGCAGGAAATGCTCGGTGAACTGATAACCCTGAACTGATAACCCTGGATCGAACAATTATTCCTCCCCTCATCTCTCCACGGTCCTTTTACAGCTCGTTATTAAAGCACTCGATTTTAGGGGGATTTTAGGGGCTGGGAGGAAGCTGTCCCCGGGGCCAGGATGCTCGGGGCCAGGGATGCTGGGAGGCTGGAGGGGCAGGAGGTTCAACAGCCGGGGGGACTTGGAGGATGGAATGTCTGGGAGTCAGAATGCTCAGAGACCGGGATACTCAGAGGTTGGGATACTCAGAGGTTGGGATATCAGAGGTTGGGATGCTCAGAGGTCGGGATGATTTGGGGTCAGGATGATCAGGGGTCAGGGTTCTTGGAGGCCAGGGTGCTCAGGGATCAGAGTGCTCAAGGGTCAGAATGCTCAGGGACCGGAATTCCCAAAGGCTGGGATGCTCAGAGGTCAGGATGCTTGGATGTTGGAATGTTCAGGGGCCAGGATGCCCAGGGATCAGGATGCTCAGAGTTTGAGATGCCCAAGGATCAGGATGTTCAGGGTTTGGGATGCCCAAGGATCAGGATGCTCAGGGATCAGGATATTCAGGGATCAGGATGTTCAGGGTGTGGGATGCCCAAGGATCAGGATGCTCAGGAATCAGGATGCCCAAGGATCAGGATGCTCAGGGATCAGGATGCTCAGGAATCAGAATGTTCAGGGTTTGGGATGCCCAAGGATCAGTATGCCCAGGGATCAGGATGCCCAAGGATCAGGATGTTCAGGGATCAGGATGCCCAAGGATCAGGATGCCCAGGGATCAGGATGTTCAGGGATCAGGATGCCCAAGGATCAGGATGCCCAGGGATCAGGATGCCCAAGGATCAGTATGCCCAGGGATCAGGATGCCCAAGGATCAGGATGTTCAGGGATCAGGATGCCCAAGGATCAGGATGCCCAAGGATCAGGATGCCCAAGGATCAGGATGCCCAGGGATCAGGATGCCCAAGGATCAGGATGTTCAGGGATCAGGATGCCCAAGGATCAGGATGCCCAAGGATCAGGATGCCCAGGGATCAGGATGCCCAAGGATCAGGATGTTCAGGGATCAGGATGCCCAAGGATCAGGATGCCCAAGGATCAGGATGCCCAAGGATCAGGATGCTCAGGGATCAGGATGCCCAAGGATCAGGATGCCCAAGGATCAGGATGCCCAGGGATCAGGATGCTCAGGGATCAGGATGCCCAGGGGTCAGGATGCTCAGGGATCAGGATGCCCAAGGATCAGGATGCTCAGGGATCAGGATGCCCAAGGATCAGGATGCTCAGGAATCAGGATGCTCAGGAATCAGGATGCCCAAGGATCAGGATGCTCAGGGATCAGGATGCCCAAGGATCAGGATGTTCAGGGATCAGGATGCCCAGGGGTCAGGATGCCCAGGGATCAGGATGCCCAGGGATCAGGATGCTCAAGGATCAGGATGCCCAAGGATCAGGATGCTCAGGAATCAGGATGCTCAGGAATCAGGATGCTCAGGGATCAGGATGCTCGGCTATCAGGCTGTTCAGGGACCAGCACCCCTGGATATCAGAACGTTCAGGCTCTGCCCACACTCCCCAACACCCCAACCCCTCCGCGCAGCAACAGCACCAACAGGAACCCCAAAACAAACCCAACCCCGACTTTGGGCACACCGGGAAAACCCCGCCGGGTGCCGGAGCCCTCCCTGCACATCCCGCTCTGCCACCTGCAGCCGCCGATCCCCGGCACAGCTCGGCACCCGGGGAGGGCGCCAGGACCCATCAGAGCACAAACAGACCCGGAGCCTCGCCCCCCTCCCCGTCCCCGCCGCCCCCTTTTCCGCTATTATGTCTGAGAGGAGACGTCTCTCCCGGTGTTTTTCCCGATGATTTAATCGCTCGCTGATGAGGGCTGCCTGGCTGGGGTACAACTGCGCTCCGGGCAGCGCCAAAAAGGAGGAGGAAGCATCAGGAGCGGCGACGCTGATTGACAGCGAACGAAATGGAGCGGCCAGATTCCATCGGCGCCGCTTGAAAATCCCGGGACGCTGCCGAGAGCTGATGGCTCCTGTCCTGGGGTCGCGCCAGAGCTGCCGTTTGCCTTTCATCCTCGTTTAATTCAGCGCTCTGGAGGCTGCCGGGGGTTTGTGTGTGTGTGTGCCCCTAGTGGGGGTTTCGCCGCACGCTTGGCTCTCGATGAGGAGGATTTTTGGGTTTTTTTCGGTGTGCAGAGAAAGAGGAGGCAGAGAATTTCCTTGGCCTGGCGGCCTCGAGGGAAGAGCAGCCCGTGGGGTGCAGTTCCTGCCCTGGATACAGGCAATTAAAAGGTTTATAAAGGATTTTCTTGGAAAGATGAGTCTGTTGGGGGTTTAAACTCCATGTGGGACACGGGTGGCATCGCTCAGGAGGGACCCCACATCCACCTGTGGGTATCCCCATCCCAAATCCTGGAATTTTGCTGGGAAATTTTGCTGGGAAAACCACGAGTGTGAAGGCTGTGGTCCCTGCAGGGGCCAGAGTGGCTTTGCACATCTCTCTGTCCCCGCAGCGACACCCCAATGAGAGAAAAAAGGTAAAAAAAGGACAAAAGTCCTGTTTTCCAAACATTCCTTCACTTCCCACTGGGAAAGGCGCCAGGTGGCAGCTCCCGGGTCTCCCTCCCTGCCTGCAGCCTCTCCTGGACCAGCTCAGCTCAGGGATATCCCAGAAAAAGCCAAACTCTGACCACAACCCCGCAGCCAAACTGCTGCTGCCCCCATCTCCAGGAGCCCTGACCTCCCTCTCCATCCAAATTCCCAGAATTTTCACTGCAGCTGGAGGAAATCTGGCAAATCCCTGGGCTGCCTGTGACCTGCCCCTCTGTGAGGGGAGGGAGAACTCCCGGGAGCAGCCAGCCCCGGACGTTCAGCAGCTGCCCAACAAACCAGGAGCAGCAACCTAACCCCGACCCCCGAGCCCAGCCCGTGCCCCCCACTCCCATCCAGGGTTATCCCCCCCAAAAACAGCCGGGTCCAGGCAGGAATTCCGCAGTTTTAGTGCAGAAAAACTCTTGATTTTGCAAATCTGGTGGGTGCAAGATGCTGCACCCACCCCAGGGTGATCCTGGCCCTGTCGTTGTCACCCCCTCTGGGCTGTGAGTGGTGGGGAAGGGGCTGGGCAGCCTCCTGGGGGTGCAGAATTTTGGGGAGTGCAGAATTTTGGGGGTCTGTGGCGTCTTGGGGGGCTGCAGCATCCTAAGAGATTGCAGCTTTTGGGGGGCTGAAGCATCTCAAGGAGCTGCAGCATTTTTGGGGGGACTCAGCAGGACAGGGGGGCTCAGCAGCTTGGGGGGGCTGCAGGATTTTTTGGGGATGCAGAACTTTGTGGGGCAGCAGCATCTTAGGGGACTGCAGAATTTTGGGGGGGCTGCAGCATTTTGGGAGGCTCAGCAGCACGGGGGAGTGCAGAATTTGGGGGGCCCAGCATTTTGGGGAGCTCAGCATTTTGGGGGGGGCTCAGCATTTTGGGGGTGCTCAGCATTTCGGGGGGCTCAGCATTTCGGGGGGTCTGCAGCATTTTCGGGGGCCTCAGCAGCGCTGCTGCCTCCCCTCCTCTTCCCGCTCAACCAAATATTTGTTTAACGAGGGAATTAAAACCCCGGAAAAACCTCCGGGGAGAGAGAGCCACGAGCCCCCAAACATCCAGCACCCCCAAAACCCCCAAAAAAACCTCTGGGGAGAGAGAGCCACGAGCTCCCAAACATCCAGCACCCCAAAAACCTCCGGGGAGAGAGGGCCACGAGCTCCCAAACATCCAACATCCCCGAAAACCCCCAAAAACACCTCCAGAGAGAGCACCACGAGCCCCCGACCCGGCACCTGGAGGTGACAACCCCTTGCTCTGGGGGCACAGCGGTGGCTTCACCGAGTGACAGCACCAGCGGCCACCTCCCGGTGTCCCCCGGTGTCCCCCGGTGCCACCGCCGCGCTCGCCATCCCCTCCCTCCCTCCCCACCCAAAAAACGCCGCGGCCGCTTTGATCCTCCGCTAAATTCCCGCTTCCCATTAATCCCTGATCGGGCTCGGAACCTTCTCGCCGAGATCAAATGTGGAGTTAAAGAGAGACGGCCGGGCCGAGGGGAACATGAAAAGGAGAAAGTTTTGTTTCAGGATTCTTTTTTTTTTTTTTTTTTTTCCAATCCTCGGAGCCGCGAGCCGAGAGCTCCCTCTGCTCCCAGGAAAAAAAAAACAACAAAACCTTCCAGGATTCCAAAAAAGCTCCCGGGCCTGGCAAACTCCTCACATTCCCCCAGGGGATGAGCGGCAGGAAAGGTTTTGATCCCGGGGGGTGAATTGTTGATAAAAATAAAAAGTGGCAGGAAAAGGATAAAATGGTCACAAACCCCAAAAACGCATCAGCTCCCAGCCCGGGATGTAAAATATCCTCTCTAAATCATAAATATCTGATTTATTAATTGATTAGAGATGGCCTGGGGGGCAAACTGCAGCGCTTGGAGCCCCCCTGGGTTGGGGAAAATGAGGGAATTTACATTCCCATTCTCTGGGGAGGGAAATAAATAAACACCAGGCCAGCAAGGGGGGATTTGGGGCAAAGGAAGAGCTCGACACCCACAACAAAAGGGAAAAACCAGGGTGCAGAAAATGATTTCAACCCCAACGAAAAGAGGGCAGATCCATCTTTGATCCTGGATCCCAGGAAAAGCAATCTCCAGGCTGTGCTATCCCATCTTGCGGGGAGAATGAGTTATTAAAGGCCAAGACGAATGGCTGGCAGTGCAGCTAAGTGCTCCAGTTAAGAGAAAAATAGTTCTAAACTCACTCTTTTGCCCCAAAACACATTCCTCCCCCTCATCCCCGGGCCTTGCCTCTCCCCTCGGGTGAAACTCTTTTTTTTTTTTTTTTTTTCCCAGCTTATCAAAATTCCGGAGGGGAAATTTTAATAGAAGTAAAAATAAGGTGAATTTAGACGGGTGGTGACGGCTGGGTTTTTTGGATTTTTATTTTTTTTTTTCTCCTCCCCTTCCCCCAACCTTTAAAAAAAAAAAAAAATTAAAAAAAAAAACACACATAAAGAATAAAAATAACCCGGCTAAGTTCAGCTGTGGGGAAAGGAGGGAGGATGTAAATGAAGGAACGTTCTCAGGGAGAGAGCAGCGCTCCCCGAGCAGGGCGCCTCGCCCCGGCTCTGCATGAATAAATCGCGATAAAAATGTAACGCTGCTCCCATCCCCGCACCCCGGGAGGGCTGGAGCAGCACCAGCCACCAGCACTCCGGGGTTTTTGGGGTGTTTAGGGGGGAAAAAAGCGTGGAAATGGTGATTTTTTGGGGCCGTGGATGGGTTTGGAGCCCCTCCCTCAGGTGTTGAGGGTGGTGGTGGTGCAGATCTGCGGGGGACAGCAGGAAATGAGGGGTTTTCCCATCAAAATCCTTGGATTGTTCGGGTGGGAAGAGCTCCAGGGTCACTGAGTCCCCATCCCTGCTTTGTCCCCAGCCGCGTCCGGGTGTTCCCTGCACTCCAAACCTCCCCTTCCAACCCTTCCCAGAAGGAAATTCCTGCCCACGCCCAACCTGAACCCCCCCTCGGGATGACCCCACGAGCTCCAGGGGCGCTCAGGATCAGGATATCCACCCCTGATGCTCTCCTGGAGCCCAACCCCAAACCCCGGCACAGAAATCCCTTTTCATCCCGAGAGAGATCCGAACCAATGGGGATGCTGGGAAGTCACCCAGTGACTCAATTCACCCCAAATCCGTGCCGGGAGGGGGAGACCCAGAACTGGAGCACCCCAAAACCTCGGCGGGCACACCCCAAACACCCCAAAACCTCGGCGGGCACACCCCAAACACCCCAAAACCTCAGCAGCACATCCCAAACACCCCAAAACCTTGGCGGGCACATCCCAAACACCCCAAAACCTCGGCGGGCACATCCCAAATGCCCCAAAACCTCAGCAGCACATCCCAAACATCCCCAAAACCTCAGCAGCACATCCCAAACACCCCAAAACCTCGGCAGGCACATCCCAAACGCCCCAAAACCTCGGCAGCACATCCCAAACGCCCCAAAACCTCGGTGGCACATCCCAAACACCCCAAAACCTCGGCGGGCACATCCCAAACGCCCCAAAACCTCTGCGGGCACATCCCAAACACCCCAAAACCTCAGCAGCACATCCCAAACGCCCCAAAACCTCGGCGGCCACATCCCAAATATCCCAAAACCTCAGCAGCACATCCCAAACACCTCAAAACCTCGGCGGCACAACCCAAACACCCCAAAACCTCGGCGGCCACATCCCAAACACCCCAAAACCTCGGCGGCCACATCCCAAACATCCCACCCCAGCACCACGGGCTTTGAAACGCAGCGTTTCCCCCCCTCCCCGGGCAGGATCTCCCCCCTCTCCCCTGCCTGGCTCCCCGTTACACAACCCTGCTCGGGAGATCCTACGTGGGCAGCCGTGGGTTTTCCTGGGAATCGACAAAACAGCTCTCTCTCTCGCTGCGGCTTTTTTCAGCGGAGCATGAGCATCATCTTACATAAACAGCCCCGGCGAGTTCCCCTCGCGTGGGGCGGGGGGGAAGGAAACGCTGGCAGCCGCCTTTTCTCCCCATCCCCATCCTCATCCTCATCCTCATCCTCACCCCCATCCCCATCCTTTTTTTAATTTTTTTTTTTTCCTTTTAAATCAACCCAAATCCTTGTGAGGGGGGAAAGAGGCACCGCGCGCGCGCGAGCAGAGAGAGGAGAAATGACTCAAGTGTTTTGTAACTTGTCACATTCGGAGCTGCAATTCGGAGGCAGGAAAGGGAAAAAAAAAAAAAAAAGAAAAAAAAAGGAGGGATCCAAAATAGTCGCCCCCAACCCCGGGATTGTATAACCGAGATCTTCCCCTCCCGAAGAGGGGGGGGGGGAAAAAAAGGAGAAAAAAAAAAAAAAAAGGGAATTTCTGCCGGAGATTGGCAGCTGGAAAAAAAAAAAAAAAGAAAGAAAAAAAAAAGAAGAAGGCAGGCGAGCTCGGGGTTGTTACAGCGCAGGAAGGAGCCCCCAAATTGGGAAGAATTACTCATCCGTGGAAAAAAAAAAAAAATAAAAAGGCTCCTGTGCTGGCGGGGAGGCACCGGGGAAGATGCTGCAGGGGAGGAGGGAGGGAGGGAGGGAGGGAGGGAAGGCTCCCGGGGATGCTGATCCCAGCCCAGGGCTGAGGCTGAGCTCCCCGGGATGCTCCCGGCAGTGGGAGGTGATGTTTGGGAAGCGCGGCTGGAGCGGCGGAAAGGGACGGGGCAGGATTCCCTGCCAGGAAAGGACCTCGCCGGGGCTGCCCAGGGGGATCCGCTGCCAAAATCCGGGGTTGGGAGCGGGCTGGGGGCATCCCGGAGCCGGGCTGGGAGCATCCCGGAGCCAGGCTGGGAGGTGCCGGGATCGTCCCGCGGGAGGGCGGCAGCAGGGCCGGGGTGTGTTTGCCTCTCCCTCACCTCGCTGCCCTCCCCACCCAGCACCCAATTTCCAAATTCCAATTTATTTCCAATTTCCAATTCCCAATTTCCAATTCCCAATTCCCAATTCCCAGACTCCCAATTTCCCGGATTTTTCACCCCCTGCGTGTTCAGCAACTCGGCAGATCCCAGAGAAACCCGGGAGAGCCCGGCTGCTCCAGAGAAAATCAGGGGGAGCAACACCCGGCCTGGGGTGGGGGAGTGAGGAGCAGAGACCCCCCCAGCACACCCAGCCCAAAAAAACCCCAAAGGTGCTGGAGCCTTTCCCAGCCCCCCAAAAAAACCCCAAAGGTGCTGGAGCCTTTCCCAGCCCCAAAAAAACCCCAAGGCCAGAGCTGTGATGCAGGGGAAGCTCCACAGAACCAGGAGGAGCTGAGGAGATGAGGAGGAGGATGCCAGGAAGATGAGGAAGATGAAAGGGCAGCCGTGCCCAGCTCCCTCAGAATCAAACACAATTCCAAACCCCAGAAATTCGATTTTGGAGTGCCGGGAGAGCCCCGCTGCTCCCAGAGAAAATCAGGGAGAGCAGCACCCGGCCTGGGGTGGGGGAGTGATGGAGCAGAGACCCCCCACAGCACACCCAGCCCGGTGTTCCAAAGGTGCTGGAGCCTTTCCAGCCCCAAAAAAACCCCAAAGGTGCTGGAGCCTTTCCCAGCCCCCCAAAAAAACCCCCAAAGGTGCTGGAGCCTTTCCCAGCCCCCTAAAAAAACCCAAGGCCAGAGCTGTGGAACCAGGAGGAACTGAGGAGATGAGGAGGAGGATGATGCTGGGAAGATGAGGAAGAGGAAGGGCAGCCGTGCCCAGCTCCCTCGTAATTAAACACAATTCCAAACCCCACAAATTCCATTTTCAAGTGCCAGGAGAGCCCGGCTGCTCCCAGAGAAAATCAGGAGGAGCAACATCCGGCCTGGGGTGGGGGAGTGAGGAGCAGAGACCCCCCCAGCACACCCAGCCCGGTGTTCCAAAGGTGCTGGAGCCTTTCCAGCCCCCCAAAAAAACCCCAAAGGTGCTGGAGCCTTTCCCAGCCCCCCAAAAAAACCCCCAAGGCCAGAGCTGTGGAACCAGGAGGAGCTGAGGAGATGAGGAGGAGGATGCCAGGAAGATGAGGAAGATGAAAGGGGAGCCGTGCCCAGCTCCCTCGTAATCAAACACAATTCCAAACCCCAGAAATTCCATTCTGGAGCGCCGGGAGGAACCTGCCTGCTGCTGTCAGCCCTCCTGCCCAGCCCGAACGCCGCTAATTCCTTCTGAAACGGCCCGGGCGGGTCCGGGGGATGTCAGGAGACACCACGAGGGTGACAGATCCCCCGGGGGCTCATCGATCTGCCATCGATCACCTCCCCAGACGGGCTCTGGGCTCCAGGGCTCTGCGGGGGCAGCGCTGCCCAAAGGGTCTCCTCAAAAAAAAATTAAAAAAAATAAAAATTGTGGAGTTGGGATGAGGGGAGGAGGGATCTTTGCAGCTTTTTCTCGGCTAAAGGCTCTGAAATCCCAACGCCCACACCAGGCTGGGGCAGGCCGGGAAAATCCAAAGATGGGGCAAGGGGGAAAAAAATAATAAAATAAAAAAAATCAGGTTGTTTTTAACGTATCCATCTGTTTTTACAATTCAGTTTGGCTCTGCAGTTGATAAAATTCAGGTAAAATCTATAAATTTATGTGTTCTTTGTGCTGCACACACCTGGCAGGTGCATCTGAGGTTGGCAGGTGAGAATCAGGTGGATGTAAAACCTCACCTGTGCAATAAACCAAGGCAAAAAGGAAAAAATTCCCAAAAAATTCCCGATTACAACTTCCCCAGGATATTCCACTGGAATCCTGGATGGCCCCATCCCCTCAGACACCGATTTCCACTGGATAATTCCCTCCAAAACCTCTGCGGGAGCCACACAATCCTCTCCGGGAGCGAAGCAGCCTTGATGGATGGAAGTTTTTAATCACCAAACCTTCTCATCCTCCTCCCCCACGCACCAAAAAAAAAAATAATAAAATAAAAAAGTGCGTTTTCTGGCACGTTTATTTAATAATAAAGCACGGCCAAACTCCACGCTGGCGGAACACGTGCGAGGGGCACGGGAGGGGACGAGCCCAGCCTGAAATCTGTTTTTTGTCACCGAGAGGAGCTGGGGGATTTCAAGTTCCCTTTGATGCCTCCCAAAAGCTGCTGGGGGAAGGAAGGAAGGAAAGAGAGGAAGGAGAAGGTTTTTTTTTCGGGGGATGGATCGCAGCTCCTGCCTCAGCACGTGCCGGGCTGGCGGGGGATTGACAGCTCCGGATGTCCCTTGATGTCCCCAAAGAGCAGAGCCAGCGCCAGCCTTAATTCCCATGGACAGGGCTAAAGGGTGGCCCTGTCACCCATCAGGATCGTTTAAAGGCTCGGGAAAAAAACGCCCCGGGGGAGGGAGGGGGTGGAATGCCCCGGTGGGAGCTCCGTGCTCATCGTATCACACTCGATTTTTCCTTTCGGTGCCTTCCCCCCCCGCCCCGCCTCCCGTTCCCCCCTGGCAGCGGGATCAGGGAGCCACCAAAACAAAAAAAAAAAAAAAAAAACAAAAAAACAAAAAAAAAAAAAAAAAAAAAAACAAAAAAAAAAAAAACCCACACCCAAACCAAAACAAAAAAACCAAAATAAACCCAAAAAAAGAAAAAAACCAAACAAACAAAAAAAAAAAACAAAAAACCCACAAACAAACAAACAAAAAAACCAAAACAAAAAACACCAAAAAACACCAAAAAACCCAAAAAAAAAAAAAACCAAACAAAAAACCACAAAAAAAAAACAACCTGGCTGGCATGCGGGAAGCAGCCTGTTGGAGCCCGGTGTGATCGAGGTTACTCATTCCCCAACAGCAAAGAACGTGCGGAGGTTGAGGGTCCCCTCCCTCCCCTTCCTCCCTCCCCTTTTTTCCCCTTTCCCTTCGCGAGTAAATCCCTCCAGCAGGAATCCTTTTTTTTCCCCCCCTTCCCTTCACTCGGAAATTCACAGCCAACCTGCTAATGAGTCTTTGTGCAACTCGGTGCCTTCTTACCTCTTAATTTTACAGCCTGCTCGGATTTGAGCGCTGTGGACAGGCTCACATTTGGTTGGGAATTATAGGCTGAGTGGCTGTTCTCTCCTATTATTGTGCTGTCAATCTCCTATTAGCACATTATAATATGCTACGCTGAATGCATCTGTTCCGCGGCTCGCGAGGGCCTAATTGTCATTTGTTGAATCACTTTGTCTCGTGTGATTGTTAAGCAATTATTTCACCCAAAGCAGCTTAAACTTTGATTACTGTATAGTGTTTACGGGGGATCAAAGGGAAGAATAAAAAAATATAAAAAAGAATCAGCGGCGGGTTCAAAAAAAAAAAAAAATTGGGTTTTTTTGGTGTGGAAAACGAGGAGAGAGCGGGGAGATGCACCGGGATGAGCTGGAGGTGCTTCCCGGCCTCCTGCCCTCAGGGGACGATGTTTGGCCAGGAACGGGGAGGTCAGGAGACGGATGTGAAGTGACATTCCTGCCAGGATCGCTCACGGGACGCGGGTCTCCGGGGCGGGGGGCACCAGCTGCCCCCTGCTCCGGGCCCTGGGGGGGAAAGAACACCCCCGGTGAGGGGAGAACACCCCCGGTTGGGGGAGAACACCCCCGGTGAGGGGAGAACACCCCCGGTTGGGGGGGAGAACACCCCCGGTGGGGGGAGAACATCCCCGGTGGGGGGAGAACACCCCCGGTGATGTCGGCTGAGCCACTCCAGCCCTTCCCATCCAGGGGAAAAACCTTCCCAAAAGGATGGGAATTCCAGCAGTGCTGGGCTCGGAGGGGTCGGGATGGGAATTCCAGCAGTGCTGGGCTCGGAGGGGTCGGGATCAGGATGGGAATCCCAGCAATGCTGGGCTCGGAGGGGTCGGGATCGGGATCGGGATTGGGATTGGGATGGGAATCCCAGCAGTGCTGGGCTCGGAGGGGTCGGGATGGGAATTCCAGCAGTGCTGGGCTCGGAGGGGTCGGGATGGGAATTCCAGCAGTGCTGGGCTCGGAGGGGTCGGGATCAGGATGGGAATCCCAGCAATGCTGGGCTCGGAGGGGTCGGGATCGGGATCGGGATTGGGATGGGAATCCCAGCAGTGCTGGGCTCGGAGGGGTCGGGATGGGAATTTCAGCAGTGCTGGGCTCAGAGGGGTCGGGATCGGGATGGGAATCCCAGCAGTGCTGGGCTCGGAGGGGTCGGGATCGGGATGGGAATCCCAGCAGTGCTGGGCTCGGAGGGGTCGCAGCCCCGGGTCAGCAGAGGACAGGGCTGAGGCAGCAGAGCCCTCAGATTCATTCTGGCTTGGCCACCCCCGCTCCAAAGCCCTCGGAGGAGCTCAGATCCCTCAGAGCATTCCCCTCTCTGAAGTCCGGGGTGCTGGAATGCCACAGGAGCCATCCCAGGCCATGGGAACCAGCCGGGGGCTCGGGCTAACCCCAGGGATCTGGGGCTGGAACGCTGGGCCATTATTCCTGAGGAGCCCAGACAGGATTTGGAGAGAGGGAGAAAAACCACACGCTGGTGGCTCCTCAGCTCCAGACGGCTCCAGCAGCCAGCAGGGATACACAAACTGTCAGGAATCTGCTGCTTCCAAACCGTCCCTCTCCAGCAGGGCTGGGATGGAACCCGAGTGCCACAAAAAGGTCCCTGCAAGTCCCCTCCTGCCACCAGCCCTGCAGGGAGGAGATGGAACGGAGCTGCCCCTGCCTCTGGTAAAATCAGTGGATTTCCCTCATGCAAATGATGGCCCAAAAAAATGGGAAATCAGCCCCAAAAACACAAAATATTTTGTAAATCAGGTCTGTCCCCAGCCCTGCCTGTCCCCAGCCTGTCCCCAGCCCAATCTGTCCCCAGCCAGGCCACCAAGCACTCCACAAAAGGAGGAGAATCAGTGAAAGAGCAGTGAACTTTCTGTGGGTTTTTGGGAGAAGCTCCTTCTCCTGCTCTTCCCTCCCTGGGCTCTGAGTCCCAGGAGCTCTCCAGCCCCACGGCAGCACCCATGGGTGCTGGTCAGGGCTTGAGGCACAGAAAGCTGCTGGGTGTGATCCCTCAGATTTCAGCTTTCATAATTTCAGATCCTGTGCTGCCCATGGATGCAGTTTTGAGCCTCAGATTAAATGTCAGTGAGTCTTTTCACAGAACAAGTGGACAAAACAATCTTTTTCTTTTCCTGCTGAGGACCAAGGACAACTTCCAGCCCCAAAGCACAAACAAGGGTGGACTGAAGGGAGGAACAACAAGGACGGGACCTCACAGCCTGCAGCTGTAATTGGACAATTAAACCCCAAAGTGCAAATGGACCCAAACTGATAAAAATATAAAATCTCGTGATCAGGGAGCCATTTTGTGTGGCCATTCCTGACCCACCCTGGGTGCAGCCTGGGTCAGGCTCCTGTGATGCCCAGGGTGGGTCCTGGAAGCCTTTTAATAAATATCTATTTTAATAAATATCTACTTTAATAAATCTCTAATAAATTTCTACTTTAATAAGTATCTACTTTAATAAATATCTAATAAATATCTACTTTAATAAATATCTAATAAACACCTACTTTAATAAATCTCTAATAAATATCTACTTTAATAAATCTCTACTTTAATAAATATCTTTATTCTCCGGCTCTGTCCAGCCTCTGTTCCAGCTCAGCCTTCCCAAGGCATCAGGTGAAGCTCAAACCAAGACCCTGAGGGTCCCACCCCGTGTGTCACACACCTGGGGGGGGAACTTTTCCAGCTGCCTTCCAGAGGAATTCCAGCCTGGAAATTCCTTTACCCCAGAGAGCTGTGGAGCAGCAGGAAGGAGTTGAGCCTGGGGAAGTGCAGCTTGGCCGCTTGCAAAAACAAATTTTAAAACAACTTGACTTTGGGGTACAAAAACACTTAATTTCTCAATTTTTTGGGGGTGAAAAAAAATAAAAAAAATCCAATTCCTTCCCATATCCTAAAAAAAACGAAGGCAGGACCCAAAGAAGCCTCTAAGGAAGTTGTCAAAGCTCGGGGACAAAAACAAATCTGGAGGAGCAGCAGGTAAAAGGCGGCGGCCCCGGCGCAGGTAAATTGCTTTTTAACGAGGCGACGGGGCCCGGCCCTGGCATCTGCCGTATGTTTTTATAAAGCCCAGGAATGTGTTTTGAGCAGTAAATAAAGTTCCTATCGATTTGATCTCCGCTGTAATCTGTTTTTCTGTCTGCCACCAGCAGTGGCAATAAAAGGGAATCAGGGGGAGGCGGGTTTGGGTTAATTCTGCGATCCATCACCGTCCGGGGCTTTGCTTGGCTGCACAATCCACAAACTGCCCCAAAATTGGTGCCAGGGCCAATTTGCTTTTCCAATTTATTTTTGCTTGAGCGCAGCAATATCGAGGCAGGGCGAGGGGGATGAGTTTCCCCCTCGTTCCAGGCGTTCTCCTGCTTCCCCGGCCCGGGAATGAGCCGCTCCTGGGTCGGGGGTTTGGGGAAGCTGCTGTGGCTGCTTTGGGTGTTTGGGGTTTTGAGGTCAGGCCTGGGAGCCAAAGGGGGGTTGGGATGGGCTCAGGAGAGTTTTCCAGTGAGGATTGAGCATCCCAGGGCTGCAGCTCCCATGGATGGAGCAGCCTGAACATCCCAGGGCTGATCTCACATGGGATCAACATCCTGAGCATCCCAGGGATGATTTCCCATGGGATCAACACCCTGAACATCCCAGGGCTGCATCTCCCATGGATGGAACATCCCGAACATCCCAGGGCTGATTTCCCATGGATTGAACATCCCTGGGCTGATCTCACATGGATTGAACATTCCTGGGCTGCATCTCCCATGGATTGAGCATTCCAGGGCTGATCTCACATGGACTGAACATCCTGAGCATCCCAGGGATGAGATCCCCTGTGGAATCAACACTCTGAACATCCCAGGGCTGATCTCCCATGGATTGAACATCCCAGGGCTGATCTCACACGGAATAAACATCCTGAGCATCCCAGGGATGATCTCCTATGGATTGAGCATTCCAGGTCTGCAGCTCCCATGGATGGAGCAGCCTGAACATCCGAGGGCTGATCTCACATGGGATCAACATCCTGAACATCCCATGGCTGATCTCACATGGGATCAACATCCTGGGCTGATCTCCCATGGGATCAACATCCTGAACATCCCAGGGATGCATCTCCCATGGATTGAGCATTCCAGGCCTGCAGCTCCCATGGGTGGAGCATCCTGAACATCCCAGGGCTGATCTCCTATGGATCGAACACCCTGAACATCCCAGGGCTGTATCTCCCATGGATTGAACATCCCTGGGCTGATCTCCTATGGATTGAGCATTCCAGGGCTGCAGCTCCCATGGATGGAGCATCCTGAATATCCCAGGGCTGTTCCCCTGTGGAATCAACACCCTGACCATCCCAGGGCTGATCCCCAGACATCCCCAGGTCTCTGCCCACCAGGACAGAGCAGCCAGAGGTTTTCCAGGCTATCCAAGCCATCCATAACCCCTCTGCCTTCCCTGGCAGTGCATCCCTGGCTCCTTTCCCTGCTCCTGCTGCTCACGGAGGTGCCCCCACACACACACCAGGTGCCCTCAGGGCACTAAAAGCTGCCCCCAAATGGGATTTTTGGGCAGTAAAATGACGTTTGATAAAACTGGGGTCAACAGCTGAGGGTTCAAACAGCACAAAATGTTCAGATCTACCTTAAAATGACAAATTAAAGTCCCCCAGGCCGGGCTTTGCTGCCATCAGAGCTCAGCTCTGCAAGAGGTCACCCCAAATTCAGCTCCTTCACCCCAAAGCCCTCACTGAAAAGCCACAGGGAGGGACCTGGGGCACAGAGCTGACCCCAAACCCATCCCAAATATCTGGGACAAGGATGGGAAACCTCCCATTCCCTCCCCTCCACCAAACCTGTAAATATTTCTAGAGAGAAAAACAAACACTCCCTGCATTTGGCTTTTTTTTTTTTGGTGGTTGTTTTTCTTGAAGAGACAAAGTGTTCCACAGAGAGCCGACACTTCCTACACGAGTTTGCATCCTCAAAGCCCTGAGATTTTCTGCCACGGGTTTGGAAAAGCATCTCCAGCCCTCCCCACCCCACCCAGGATGGGTGCATCCCCCTGGAGCACCACAGAGATCTCCTGGCTTTGCCAAATTTTGGGAGAAAATTGGGAAAAATCGGGTTTGTTGGGTTTGGAAATAACCCCCCTACAAAGCATAAAAACAACTCAGGTGCCTCAAGCTCTTGTTAAATTAAATTCCCACTCAGTTTAGGGCGAGGGAAAAAAATATTATCCCAAAGTGTTCTTGGAGGGTGAGGAGTAAGGAAATTGTACATTCTTATATTAAAATAAAACAACACAAAAAACCCCCAAAACCACAAAAAAAACCACCAACAAGACCAAAAAAACCCCAAAAAGCCACAAAAAACCACAAAAAAGCCCGAACACAATCAAACCAAACAAAAAAAAGCCCCAAAAAACCAACCAACCAACCCAAAAAAAAAAAAAACCAAAAAAAACACAAAAAAACAAAAAAACCCCAAACAAACAAAAACCAACCAAACAAAATAATAAAAAAAATAATAATAATTAAAAAAAAAAACCAAAAAAAAAAAAAAAGACAAAAAAAAAAAAACAAATCTGAGGAAACTCAGAGTTTTCTGTGAGGGCTTTAAGGCCACCCAGCCCCGTCCTAAAATGAACCCCAAGGTTTTCGGACCCTGCAGCTGGATCATTCCCAGCCGTGCCGAGCTGGGGAGGCATTTTTGGGGCCAGGCCGGAGGAGCAGAACCCCACCCCAAATCCCAGCCAGCAGCGGGGCCCCCGTGTCCTCAGATGCCGCCTCTCAGCTCGAGATGCGCCTATGTCTCGGAAGAAGGAAACGATGCCAAATCCATCGGCGGAGCCGCTCCCGAGGCTCCCCGGGGAGCTGCCGCCCTCCCCCGAGGCGCAGCTGGAATTCCAGCCCGAAATAATCAGGTGTCACCTCCCCCGCCCCAGCGCGGCCAGGGTGGATTCCCTTCCCAGCTTTTTTTTTTTTTTTTTTGTGGATTCTGGGATGCCTGGAAGCATCTTCAGCCTGGAAAGGTCTGGTTGTTGTTCCCAAAATCCTCCCCACAGCCGCTGGCAGCAGCAGCAGCGTTCCAGCCCCGGAGAATTTTCCCTTTTCCCTTTTCCCGGCCCTGCTTTGCTTTCCAGGACTAAAATTACAGGAAAAAACCAAACCAAACCAAACCAAACCGAACAAAAAAAAACAACAAAAAAACCCAACAAAAACTCACAAAAAAACCACAAAAAAACCCCAAAAAACAAAACAAACAAACAAACAACAACAACAACAAAAAAAAAAAACCAAAAAAAAAACCCACCACAACTGCCCACACCCCTGGGAAACTTCAAACTCCTGGAAAGGCGGGGATGGGTCTGTGTGCAGCAAACTCTGCCAGGAAGGAGGATTTTTTCTTTTTTTTTTTTCTTTTTTTTTTTTTTTTTTTGGGAAGAATCAGACATCTTTAAGGAAAAGTTCGCCTTCCAACCATGTGATCCGCAGGGGGGGGAAGAGACTTCCCAGACGGCGGAGAAACGGATCCTTCGCGCTCCGAGGTAACGCCAGCAGCGCTGATTTCCCCCTTATCAGCTCCCAGGGCTGGAGCCGGCCAGGGGAATTAGGGAAATTTTGGGGATCGGGCCCAAATTTTGGGTTTTGGGGCTGCCAGCGAGGATTTCACCGGGATTGGGGAATGCTACGAGAACCGGGGCGGCTTTGGGATCACGGCCCCCCCAAAATCCCCAAATGTCACCGCGTTTATTGTCCCCTCGCCGTGCCCGCGGCACCGCCAGCACCGCCCGGGGGTGATCCCGGCGCTCCCAGTTCCCTCCCAGTCCGTCCCAGTCCGTCCTAGTTCCCTCCCAGTTCCCTCCCAGTTCCCTCCCAGTTCGGGCGGCGCTGGAGATCGGGCGGTTCAATGCTGCCACCTGGTGGTGACGGGAGGGAACAGCAGCAGCGGGAGATTCCCCCAAATTCCGTCGCGAATTCCCAAAATTCCCCAAAAATCGGGATCCAAATCCGAGGCCGGGATGGCTTTGAAAAGTTGACCAAAAAAACCCCAAAAAATAGTAAAAAATAAAATCTTAACTTTTTTTTTTTTTTTGGGGGGCTGAGTTGTGGCAAAAAAAAATAAATAAAAAAAAAGAAATTGCCACCATGGAGTGAAAACAAAAATCCAGTGGTCAGAATATACCAAAAAAATTAAGTGGCTGAAGTAGAGGAAACAAAATTGAAATGGCAAAAAAAGTAGCAAAAAATATAAATATTCAGTGGCCACAACATAGAAATAAAATGAATTAAACTTTTCTCTGCGTGTGGTCACTTAATTTCATTTTTTCCTATGCTGTGGCCATTTAATTTCTTTTTTTTAAAAAAACAGCCACGATGGAGCACAAAATTAAATCATTAGGAGGCCACAAACAGCAAAAATTTAAATTAAGTGGCCACATGTAGCAGAAAAAGTAATTTAATTTCTTTGCTACCTTCTGGCCACTTAAATGGGTCATAGTACATGAAAAATTTAATTAATTGTTTCCAAAGTTAGTGTAGGGAAAATTATAAGTGGCTGCATTTATAGGGGAAATGATGGTTAAAATGTGGTGAATATCCTAAATTGAAATGTGGGGATATGGGGAAAATAATTTATTAAATGGCTACAAAGTGGCTGGAGTAGCTGTAAAATGGGTGTGATGTAGGGAAAAAAAAATTAGTAAATGGCCAAAGGAAAAAAAAATAAAACAAACTACAAAAAATACAAAACTACCAAAAAGTACAAAAAAATACAAAGTACAAAAATATTACAAAAAAATTTACAAAATTACAAGAAATACAAAACTACCAAAAAATACAGAAAAAATACAAAGTAAAAAATTACAAAAAATACAAAGTACAAAAAAATACAAACCCCACAAAAATACAAAAAAATAAAAATACAAAACCACAAAAAAATTAAAAACGCAAAAATACAAACCCGCAAAAAATATAAAACCGCAAAAAATATAAAAATGGTTTCAGCATAGTAAAAAAATAAAAAAGTCTGAATGTGAGAAAAGTTGCTTCAATGACCACAGCATAGGGAAAAAAATTGAAATAAATGACCAAAAATCACTAAAATAAAAAGTCAACTCCACTTATCCACAACTCAGCCTCCGAGCAAACCCCCGAACCAATGAGGAAAATCGGGAAAAAGCTTCCAAAGCCATCCCGGGAGCTCGGGAGAAGCCGGGGCGGGGCCTGCTCACCTTCTTGGCCCAGGGGAAGCGGACGCGGGGCTTCCCCCACTCGGTGCTGAGCTTCTGGCGGTACCCGTGGCACTTGGGGATGTAGGAGCAGCTGACGTCGCCCACCTCGGGGTAGATCACTTCCAGTTCCCCTCTGGAAAACAAAAAAAAAAAACAAAAACGGGAGAGGAGTGAAGGTTCGAGCTGCTGGGGGTGGGAGGGATGGGAAGGAGCTGTGGGGTGCAAAGGGTTAAGGGGAGTTCGGGACAGGGAGCAGCAGGAATGGGAAGGTTTTTCTGTGGGTTTTGGGGAAGGGATTCCTGGCTGGGAGTGTGGGGAGGCCCTGGGATGGGATTCCCAGAGCAGCTGTGGCTGCCCCTGGATCCCTGGCAGTGCCCAAGGCCGGGCTGGAGCAGCCTGGGGACAGTGGGAGGTGTCTCTGCCAGGGCAGGGGTGGCACTGGGTGACTTTTAGGGTCCCTCCCAACCCAAACCGTTCCAGAATTCACTGGAGAGGGACTGGGGACAAGGGATGGAGGGACAGGACACAGGGAATGGCTCCCACTGCCAGAGGGATGGGATTTTGGGAAGGAATTCCTGTCTGGGAGGGTGGGGAGGGGCTGGGCTGGAATTCCCAGAGGAGCTGTGGCTGCCCCTGGATCCCTGGCAGTGCCCAAGGCCAGGCTGGGATAATTTGGGACAGTGGGAGGTGTCCCTGCCAGGGCAGGGGTGGCACTGATGGGATTTGAGCTCCTTTCCAACCCAAACCATTCCAGGATTCCTCTTTCCCATCCATCTGTGGGTGCTGCTGGAACAGCCTTGGGTACTGGGAATCTGCTGGGCAGGAAGGGCTGGAGGGACAGGACACAGGGAATGGCTGCAAACTGACCAAGGGCAGGGATGGGTGGGATTTTGGGAAGGAATTCCTGGCTGGGAGGGTGGGGAGGGGCTGGGCTGGAATTCCCAGAGCAGCTGTGGCTGCCCCTGGATCCCTGGCAGTGCCCCAGGCCAGGTTGGATCAGCCCAGGACAGTGGGAGGGGTTGGAGTTGGAACTGGACAGGTTTTAGGGCCCGTTCCCACCCAAACCATTCCAGGATTCCATGGAGAAGCAGCCTCCTGCCTCCCAAGCTCTCCACGGAAAACTTCTGCCACCCCTGAGGCTGGAAAAGTCCCTTCCAAAGCCTCTGGGCAGCAGAGGCACAGGGGGAACAGGGGGACATCCCAGATCCCCGGGAAAAGGAGGAAAAATCAGCCAACAGCCCCTGGGCCAGGGGACACTGGAATGGACTGAGGTGACACGGTGGGAATGGCCAGGCTGGGGCGGGGGACAGGGGACAGGCCAGGCAGGGGACAGGGGGGGCAGGGGACAGGCCGGGGCAGGGGACAGAGGGGACAGGCAAGTGACAGGGGACAGGCCAGGCCAGGTCACAGGGGGGACAGAGGGGACAGGCAAGTGACAGGGGACAGGCCAGGCCAGGTGACAGAGGGGACAGGGGACAGGCAAGTGACAGGGGACAGGCCAGGCCAGGTGACAGGGGGGACAGGCAGGGGACAGGGGGGACAGACTGGGGCAGGAGACAGAGGGGACAGGCCAGGCTGAGGCAGGTGACAGGGGTCCAGGCCAGGGCAGGTGACCAGGAGGGACAGGGGACAGGCGGGGCAGGTGACAGGGGGGACAGACCAGGCAGGTGACAGGGGGACCAGGCCAGGCCAGGTGACAGGGGGACCAGGCAGGGGCAGGTGACAGGGGGACCAGGCAGGGGCAGGTGACCAGGGGGGACAGGCCAGGCAGGGTCTCTCACCTGCAGAATTCATGGTCGGGCTCGCTGAGGGTCTGGAAGATGCAGGTCCGGGAGGCCTCGCTGCCCCGGGAGGGGCTGGGGAGGAGCAGGACCAGCGCCAGCGCCCCCAGCACGGTCCCCAGCAGCTTCATCCTGCCCTGGGGACAAGGGGACAGCCAGGGTCAGCCCCACCAGGACCCAGTGATCCCCATCGTTCACCAGTTCAGCTCCAGGCAGAGCATCCCAATCCCTGCCCATCATTTCCTGCCCCAGCTCCACAACTTTAATCCCATTTATTGCAGAGCTGAGACATTTCCCTGCTGCTCCCCTGTGCTGGGAAAGCCTCACGATGACCCCACAGCTCAGAGGACCCTTCTCCACCAGGCTGGTGCTTCGTCCCCCTGCACGTGGCGCCGGGAATTGTGCCCACGTGGGGACACAAACGTGGGGACACGTGGGGACTCCAAACCCAGCCCCAGCAGGGGGACAGAGGCCCCATCTCCACGTGCTGCTCTCCCAAACACCGCGGAGAACCGGGATCAGGGGCGGCTGTGCTCCATCCGCACGGACACACGGCCGGCCAGGACACCAGGACACGTCCCCAAGGCAACCTTGCCACAGCCACCCCCCACTCCCACGCGGGGACAACTCTGGCCACGCATTTTTGAGCCAGGCAAAGCCTCGAGGGGGACGAGGGGACGCGGGGCTGGGTCCCCCACCCCCCCCGCCAAGCCCTCACCTCCTCAGCGGGGCCACCGAGGCCACCAGGGCCAGCCCTGCCCAGCCACTCACCGAGGTCCTGGGGACGGCGGAGCAGCTCCCAGGCAGAGCCCGGAGCTCCGAGGTTGCCGTGGAGATGGTTTCCTTGGAAGGAGAAGGGACAAGAGGGGACCGGGAATGAAAAGTCAAACCCTCCCCAAAGGAAGTCTGCGGAGCGCCCCGGGGTGCTTCGAAATCCGCCAACGGATTTTTAACCGCCCCCAACCGCCCCCAAAACGGCCCCGGGGGCTGCCCAGCCCAGCCCCCTCCCCCCGGCCCCGGCCGCACCTGCAGCTGCTCGGGCTAATTAGGAACGGTGCCAGCCCAACTTTGATTAGCCCGACTCCTCCTCCTCCTCCATGGCCGGGGGTGAGGAGCCTGGGATCAGCGGCTGCGGGAAAGAGGAGCCGATGATGAATAAAATAAAATAAAATATAAAATATAAAATATAAAATATAAAATATAAAATATAAAATATAAAATATAAAATGAAATAAAATAAAATATAAAATAAAATATAAAATATAATATAATATAAAATGAAATAAAATAAAAATAAAATAAAATAAAAATAAAATATAAAATAAAAAATAAAATAAAATAAAATAAAATAAAAATTTAATATTTTTTTTTTAAAGCCCGGTGTGAGTTGGGATTACAGCAGCCAGGGGATCATTATATAATGGAGCCGTGGCTGCACGCTCGGAGAACACGAGCGAGCCCGGCGAGAGAAAAAGAGGCGCCGGACTTAAACTAATTAGAAACATTAATGGATTGGGAATGATCGGGAGCTTTCAGGGGCTTAATGGCTCCCGTTCCCACGCTGCCGGGATGGGCACGGCCCGTAATTAAGAGCCCTGAGCCGGCAAATGGGGCTCACGTGAGTCAGGCTTTTCCCAGGGATGCCGGGCTGGCTGAGTCAGGAGCGCCCGGAGCGGGGTTTGAACACTCCCGGGTGTCACCCGGACCGCGGCCGGTGGAAATTCGGGGTCCCCCAGAGCCGGGAAAAGCTGTTGGGTCAGCACGGAATGGGGGATGGTGAGAAAGGCAGGAATTTCCTTGGAGAAATTGGGGATGCGGCTGGAAGTTGAACGAGAGGGAGGGAGGGGGTCAGGGCAGCGGGAGTGGGGGAGATGTGGGCAGGGAGCTCCCGGTAAAACGCGGAATGGTTCGGGTTGGGAGGAGCTGAAATGCCATCAGTGCCACCCCTGCCATGGCAGGGACACCTCCCACTGTCCCCAGGCTGCTCCAACCTCTCCTCAGGGACTTCCAGGGGCAGCCACAGCTGCTCTGGGAATTCCAGCCCAGCCCCTCCCCACCCTCCCAGCCAGGAATTCCTTCCCAAAATCCCACCCAGCCCTGCCCTTGGTCAGTTTGCAGCCATTCCCTGTGTCCTGTCCCTCCAGCCCTTCCTGCCCAGCAGATTCCCAGTACCCAAGGCTGTTCCAGCAGCACCCACGGATGGATGGGAAAGAGGAATCCTGGAATGGTTTGGGTTGGAAAGGAGCTCAAATCCCATCAGTGCCACCCCTGCCATGGCAGGGACACCTCCCACTGTCCCAAATTATCCCAGCCTGGCCTTGGGCACTGCCAGGGATCCAGGGGCAGCCACAGCTGCTCTGGGAATTCCAGCCCAGCCCCTCCCCACCCTCCCAGACAGGAATTCCTTCCCAAAATCCCACCCAAATCTCCCCTTTCCCAGTGGGAGCCATTCCCTGTGTCCTGTCCCTCCAGCCCTTGTCCCCAGTCCCTCTCCAGGCCCTGCCAGGAGCTCTGAGCTCTCTCTGGAGCTTTTCCCTGTTCCAGGTGAACATTCCCAGCTCTCCCAGCATCCAGAGGGGCTCCAGCCCTCGGAGCAGCTCTGTGGCCCCCAGGTCTGGCTCAGGATCCTCCCCAGTCCCTTTGAAGTGCTTTATTTTTATTTTTTATTTTTATTTTTTACCTTTTTTTATTTTTTACTTTTATTTTTATTTTTATTTTTATTATTTTGGGGTGACCCCTTTGCAGAAGTTCCCGACACAACACCAGGAACCCCAAAACGGGACGAGCTCAGGACAGGGATTTGTTTTTTCAAAGCTTTGGCAGAGCCAAACCCAGCCCCTTCCCACCTGGAGAGCTCTCACAGATCATCCCAAGGGGCTTTGCCCACGGAAAAGGTGCAGGGGGATCTGCCAGGGATGCTCAGGAGAGCAAAACTCACAATTTTACAGCACCCCATGGAAGATAAACCACGGCTTCCTCCCTAAAAACAAAACAAAACAAAAAAACCCAAAAAACCCAAAAAAACCCACCCCCAAACCCATAAACAAACCCAAAAAAACCCATAAACAAACCCCAAACAAACAAACAACAAAACAAACAAACAACCAAAAAAAAAGACCCCCAAAAACCCCCAAAAGAAACCACACCATGTGATGGTTTCATCACATTCTATATTTTATTTGGCTGGGAGAATATAAAAGCGAAACAGGCTCATCTTTAAATTACAAAGATAGTTTATTCACACACACTGAAAGGATGAAAATAGGAGGAAAAAAAACCAACAAATGGAACTTTCAAAACATCTTTCCCTCCCTCTCCAAGTTTTCACTTTTCTACACTCAACATAAAAAGACATAACTTGCAACCTTAGCCAGTTTACCATTTTAAGATAATCTTTCATCAATTCTTCAGGAAAAGAGCCTCTCCGTTTCAATAGAGACTTTGTCCACAAGGACTTCAAAGAACTTAATTTTACTTACTTACAGTATTCTTAATACTGAACACGTGGGCCCTGTACTCAAATACACTGCAACATTGGGGTGTCGCCTTTTAAAGGTGTCTCATCCAAGGCAAAGGGTTTTTTTTCACTAAATCAATTTTACTCAGTCTATCACACAATACCTTTGCTCAAAAATCTACATATAAAACAACCACCTTCCCAAATTGCATATCTTTCCATAGTTTAAAGGAACAACCCAGTTCAGTCCCTACGTTCCAGAGAAGTCCAGCTAGAATTTTCAGCCACTCCTCCTCCTCTACCTTAAAATTTTTTTTACTCTCTTTCCACTGACTTCAGCTCCATGCTGTGTCTCTTTATGGTCTAATCACTGTATCTGTCCTTCGTTCAGGGAAAAGCTAGTACTCAGAAGAAATCCATTTGCTAGCAGAGAAAGAGTTAAACTTGTCAGACTTGCGGGGCTGCTCAGGTGATCTTGTTGCAGCGGGAACTAAAAAAGTCCGAGGTCCGCGCTGTTCCTTTCGGCCTGAAGAGGGAGGGGGAAGGAAGAAGCATTCTGCAGCTGCCAGGGCTTTTCTTCCCCTCCCCCGCTGCTGTTCCCGGGGGCCACGCCTGGGGGGGGAGGAGGTGACGGTAGAACGCTCCTCAATCCCGGCCCCGGTGACAGAAGCGGCTGCCGCCGGGGCTTCTCTTCCCCTCCCCGCTGCTGCTGTTCCCAGGCTCAGACACAGCCGAGCTGCGCTCTCAGGGGGCCCGGCCCGGGCCGGGCCCGGCCAGGGGCAGCGGGGCCTGGGCCGAGCCCGGCCAGGCTCTGTGCTGCTCGATGTTACCTGTGATCCAGCCGGAAGAAAAGAGAAAGCTCCTCCCCACACTCTCGGCTTATATGAGTATTACCCAAAAGTCGTAACCTACTTTTGAATGGTCAAACTATCTGCCAATTAAATAAAAATGATTTTTGATTAGACTATTCTTAACCCATGACACACCAAAAACCCCAAACAAACAAAAAACCAAAAAAAACAACAACAACAAAAAAGGATTTTTTACCTTTTCCTTTTTTTTTTTTTTTTAACAAAGATTTTATTTCCTCCCCTCAGGGATTCAGAGTTTAAAGGTCAGCAGGAAACTTGTCCAGATAAAAAATATCCAGGATAAAAATGCTGCCAGGGCCGGACACCCTCTCCTGTCTGATGCTCCTGAGGGGCAGGAAACCACTGGAATGTTTTTAAATCCCTGTCCTTTTAAACCCAGGCTGGGTTTTTAAACCCAGGCTTCAAAACCTAGGCCAGGTTTTTAAAACTATGCCGGACTACCAAACACAGGCCAATTTTTTAAACCCAGGCCGGGTTTTTAAACCCAGATCAGGTTTTTAAAACCAAGCGAGGTTTTTAAACCCAGGCCAGGTTTCCAAACCCAGGCCAGGTTTCCAAACCCAGATCAGGTTATTAAACCCAGGCCGGACTTCCAAATCCAGGCCAATTTTTTAAACCCAGGCTGGGTTTTTAAAACCAGATCAGGTTTTTAAAACCAGGCCAGACTTCCAAATCTAGGCCAATTTTTTAAACCTAGGCCAGGTTTTTAAACCCAAGACAGGTTTCCAAACCCAGGCCAGGTTTCCAAACCCAGATCAGGTTTTTAAATCTAGGCCTGACTTCGAAACCCAAGCCAGGTTTTTAAACCCAGGCTGGGTTTTTAAACCCAGGCCAGGTTTCCAAACCCAGATCAGGTTTTTAAAACTAGGCCTGACTTCCAAATCCAGGCCAATTTTTTAAACCCAAGCGAGGTTTTTAAACCCAGGCCACGTTTCCAAACCCAGGCCATGCTTCCAAACCCAGATCAGGTTTTTAAAACCAGGCCAGACTTCCAAATCCAGGCTAATTTTTTAAACCCAAGCCAGGTTTCCAAACCCAGGCCAGGTTTCCAAACCCAGGCCGGGTTTCCAAACCCCGTCCCGGCCACCCCAGGGAGTTCCCAGGTTCCTGACTAAGCCCTGCAGGACTGCAGGAATCTCGTTTTTCCAGCCGGGAAGCTTCTGGAACCAGGCTGGCTGTGAGGTTCAGAGCCCAGGGAAATCCAGGAATTCCCCCCCACGCTCCGGGGTGGGATGAGGAACAAAGAGATGCTGCCCTGAGCTTCAAAATTTCACTTTTTTGGGGTAAAAAGCATGATTTAAAACCGGTTTAAAACCCCTCAGCTCTCCCAGATGCCATGAGGGATATTTCCCAACGTTCTGGAAACTAAAATAAAGCTCAGCACAAGATTAATTTAATTAATCAAACGTGGGAATTGATGGAATAAAATTACCACAGCCCCAACATCGATTTATTCGGGAGCAGCTATTTAAACAGAGGTACAAAAATAAACACGTTTTGCATTTGGATCCCCAGCAAACAGCTCCAAAAGCTGCTGAAAAGCCTCTCAGAGCTGGCAAAACCAAGGGGTAGGTGAGGAAATCATTTTCCTGTTCATATCAGAGATTAAAAAAGCTCTTAATGCAAGGCGAGCACCTGAAGGCGAGGGAGGGAGGAAGGGAGAGGTCTGGGGCTTGTTTTAAACAGCAACAAAGTGTGAAAAACCACGTTTCACCTTTTTATATTAGTTTATAAGTTTAATAAAAAAATAAAATAAAATAAAAATAAAATAAAATATAAAATAAAATATAAAAAATAAAAATAAAAATAAAAATAAAATAAAATAAAATAAAATAAAATAAAATAAAATAAAATAAAATAAAATAAAATAGACAATTAGGAGACAGAAAAACAAAGCTTTTTTGGCCGAGGTGCTGATACCAGCGAGATCAGCACCCTGTCTGTCTTCAGATCCTTTGTTTTAAGCACTTCTGTGTTACATATTTAAATAAGCTAATGCATGATTCAAATATTCATTTTGGTTTCAAGACCCCCCCTAAATATACAATTTATCTGTAGAATTCCATGTAGTCTGGGACGATGTCATAAATCTGTCTTCTGAAGATTCAAACCCTCAAAGGCTCAATTGTCCTTTATCAGAAATCTTTAGTTCAGGAATGATCGTAGTTCTTTCTGCCTTCTGTCTTAGTTAGGAAGTTACAAAAAAAAAAAAAGAACAACCCCCATCTCTACTTTACAACCTAAGAATATTCATTTATCGCATTTCCCAAATTCTATTAATAAAAGAACACACAACACAACCTTCCCATATTACACATTAAACAATCATCTTACTGTATGCCAAAAGCCAACTCCAAGAGGTGCATTTCTAACAAAAGCACCTGTGAAAGCCAAACTGGGAGCCCAGTCCCACCCAGGGGCCACCAACCAGGCTTTGGGAGGGAAAGGAAGGGGCAGAAGAGGCAAAACCCCCCAGAACATCCCCCCTGGGCACCCTCCCATCGCTGCCAAGGGGACAAAATATTCCTCAGGGGGAGCTTCAGCATCCAGCTCAGGCCAAAAATAGAAAATTTTCCAGGCTCCCCATGACCGTCAGCTGAGAGTGAGGAGCTCTCAGAGCCTCCACACACGTGCAGAGCCTGCAGCTCTTTGTTTATTTAATGTTTATTCAATGTCACTTCCCCCCGGGCAGAGTTTCACTCTAAATGTTCATTAAAATCTTGGTTTGTTTTTTACCTCTCAGGAAAACGTCATTTGGAGCTTCCTGTTGGTGTGAAATGGAGACAAAGCAGCGCCCACCTCGGGGTTTCATTCCATAAAAAAAAAGGGCTATTTGGTCTTTTTCTTGGAATTTTCAGCTTGTGGCCCCAGGCAGGAATGGCCTGCAGGGGCAGGGAGGTGACATCCTGCCCTGGTGTCCCCAGTCCCCCAGGAAGCCCTGGATTTGGGGTTTTTTTTGTTTTGTTTTGTTTTGGGTTTTTTTTCTCCCAATTTTAGGCTGGACAGAATTTTTCTTAAGGTGAATTTTTAAGTCACCGCTGAAACCGTTAAAAACTCAAACCTTCCCTCAGCAGCGAGCTGAAGCTCTGGAAAACCAGGATTTATTCTGCTTTTCTCGAGTAAAAGAATCTCTGAGCAATAAAAAATCGCTCCTTGGACTACCAAAAAGAGCCACAAGCATCAGCCCAGCTCAGCTCTTCCTTCCATAATCCAGTCATTTCCTTCCATTTGGGGAAGAAATCCGAATATTTCCTCCATGCCTCAGTTTCCCCGGGAGCCCAGTGAGCAAAGCACAAAAAAAAAACCAAAAACCAAAAAACAAAAAACAAACAAAAAAAAAAACAAACAAAAAAACAAAAAAAAAAAAAAAAAAAAAAAAAAAAACCAAAAAACCAAAAAAAAACCCCTCAACACCCACAGGGCTGAAAAATGACTAAAAAAACGTATTTACACTGCTGATACCGAGCAGCCAGGCAGCTCTTGGCAGAGCCTCGGCGGCCAAGGGGGGAATTCCCTCAGTTTTCAGCCTTGCAGGAAGCCCATTTCCCAACGCCTTTTAATTCAAAGGAAACAAAAGCCACATCCTCTCTCTCCCCGTTCAGCTCCAGCTGTGCCCTGGCCTGGCCGGGCCTCTTATCTCCCTTCTCCCCGGGTTTGTCCTGGCGTTTTTCTCCTTCCCTGGCCAAGAGCTCCGGGCTCTTTGCTCCGACCCAACAACCCCAAGGTCGCCTTCACCTTGTCCCGGCCGAGCCCCTGGGCAAAGAACTTCGTGAATAAAAACTCTGCTCGGGCAGTAAATTTGCATCTGAACCGATCTGCCGGGCTGGCTCTGCTCCTTGGGGGGTTTTTAAAGTGGATTTCAGGGATCTGACAGATTTAGGGGGCTTGGGAGTTCCCCTGGGTCTGTGTGGAGCCACAGTTGGGGTCAGGGGTTAAAGACCCCACAGGGAAAAAGGCAGGAGTTCAAGGATTTTGGGGCCTGGATTTTGGGGTTTCTGCAGCATTAATAAGATGCTGGGGCAAAAAATCTGGAGCGAGGGACTTGGATTTGTGTGGCCAACCCCCTCCTGCGGAGCTGCAGGGCTTTAAACAGCGAAGGCAGATCCCCGCTGCAGCCCGAGATTAACGGGGAAGGATTTCTGGCGTTTCCCTTTATACCTGCCAAAGCTCCGGCGCTGAACTCTCAGCCCCTCCTCGCCCATTTTCCCGGCCGGCAGCTGTGCCGGGCCGAGCCGGGTTTAACCCTGTCACCGGCAGCGCTGGGAGGGTCAGGAGTGACCGCAGGGGGATGGGTCAGAGTCCCGAAAAAGGGGGGTGGGACCCACAGCAGCCTCCGAGCAGGAATCTCTGCGGGATCAGGGAAAGGATCCGCGGTGATTTTTTTGCCTTTGGAGCCTCGGCTCCTGCACGGATCCCAACAGGAGGAGCTGCCAGGGCAGCACAGAGGCAGCACCAGAGCAGCCCCGGGGATGCTGGGACCCCCCCAAAACCTTCCCCGGCACCCCCCGCAGCCCCTCTGACTCAGCCGGGTATTCCAGCAGCGATCGGGAGAAGAGGAAGAGCCGAGATTTTCCAGGGGAAAGCGCAGAGCTGAGCGAGCCCCCCCTCCCCGAGCCTGGCAAGAGCCCCCAGAGCCGCCCCTTTCCCTCCTCCTCATCCCAAACCTCAGCTCCAGCAGCAGCACGAGCAGGAATTATCCCAATCCCATTACTCCAGCAGCAGCGGGAGCAGGAATTACCCCAATCCCATCACTGCAGCAGCAGCACGAGCAGGAATTATCCCAATCCCACCACTCCAGCAGCAGCACGAGCAGGAATTATCCCAAACCCATCACTGCAGCAGCTGCACGAGCAGGAATTCTCCCAATCCCATTCCACCCCCTGCAGCGCGAGCAGGAATTATCCCAATCCCATCCCACCCCCTGCAGCACCGAGCCCGCAGCACCCCCGGCATCACAGGATTTGGGGATGGGGGCACCCAACCCCTCACCCCACCCCAATCCCAATCCCCATCCCGGGGGTGCCTGCCCCATCCCTGAACCGGGACACGTTCGGGCACTCGGGCACATTCCCACCCCCTGCAGCACCCGCGGGATCACAGGATTTGGGGATGGGGCCACCCAACCCCTCACCCCACCCCAATCCCAATCCCAACCCCAATCCCGGGGGCGCCCGCCCCATCCCTGAACTCTGACACATTCGGGGAGGGTCGTGGGGAGCTGCAGCCCGGGCGAGGTGACCTTGGGGCCGGGCTGGCGGCGGCAGGACGCGCACACACACCTGGCACGGCCCCTCCCTCCGTGCCACGGCAGGTACCTTGTGACTGCTCCTGCCGGGGCTGCGGCGCTTGCCGGGGGAAGGAAGGGTTTCTATTTCGGGCGGAATGTTTTCACTCGGCCTATATTGAGCTCACTCATTTCGCAGTCACAAGGCAGCAGCGCAGAGCGGTGCGGGAGCCGCTCGCTGCTCCTCCGGCAGCAGCTCCGCAGCCTGGCAGCTCCCCGAGCCCAGCGGTGCTGGCATGGCACGGCCCGGCACGGCCCGGCCCTCTCCCGGTGCTGCCCGAATAAAGGATAATTCATATTTTCATAGTGATGTTGTGTTGGTGAAGGGCGGTTTATGTTTTTCATCGTGCTGGGGTCATAATAGGCAAATAATAGAAAAGAGGCATAAATAATAGAAAATAGGCAAGAAATAATAGAAAATAGGCAAGAAATAATAGAAAATAGGCAAAAATAATAGAAAATAGGCAAATAATAGAAAATAGGCAAATAATAGAAAATAGGCAAAAATAAAATAGGCAAATAGAAAATAGGCAAAAAATAATAGAAAAAAGGCAAAAAATAATAGAAAATATGCAAAAAATAGAAAATAGGCAAAAAATAATAGAAAATAGGCAAAAAATAATAGAAAATAGGCAAATAATAGAAAATGAAATGTTCTGTTCTAAGAAGGGCGAAAAGCCTCCCCAAGCAGGGTACAGGGTGTGAAAATTCAGCGAGGGGCTTCTCTCGTCTCCGAAGAAGGAACCAAAAAATTAAAATACCAATAGGAGGCGGAGAGCAGCCTGGTCGGGGATGCTCAGCACCCGATAAGGACTGACGGCCCAGAGATGATATCTTATCTGGGACATTGAGGGTACTCGAGAACCTCCCGCACGCAGGAAATCCATTCAGAAAACCGGACCCTGCTTCCGAAATTTCATCAACCGCGACGCCGAGGGGCAAAAGAACTTAGAGAAATCCCAGACTCACGTAAGCCCAGCCAGGGAAAGCATAAAACAGCTGGCTCGGGCTGGGCTCGGTGTGAAAACCTGGGGAGATAAAGGTTACATTTGTGGTTTCACCCAGAGTTCCTTGGTCCTTGGCTTTGTCCTTGCTTTGTCCGAAATTTTCGCTGGCAAATAAATCATTTTTTTCGACGGAATTGGCTCTCTAAATTTATAACACCTTCCCTCCGTCCCCACACCGCTGAGCCCCCCAGCGCAAATTCCTGGCTGGAATTCCTGCCTGGAGCGCTCCCCGGCTCCTGGAGACGGGAAAAGCCGCCGGGAATTGCCGCAACCCCGACACGCAACGGAGGGAAAGCGCTGAGAAACCCTCCGGTGTGACCTCTGCCAACCCCGCCGCGCTCCCCGGGGTTGCCGTGTGGGCGCAGGGATCGCGTTGCTGGAAGCGTTTCCACTTTTTTTTTTTCCTTCTTTCCCCTCCCACTCTCCTGGGCGCTGCGGCCTCGGGAAAAAAAAAAAAAATAAAGGAGGTGAATCTCTGCCCCCGTGCCTGGCGCATGAACTAATTAATTGTGATTACAGCCCTTCAGGGATGACAGTAAAAAAATAAATAAACACCTCTCCAGGTCCCACGGGCCGGGCGTGGGAAAGCCCTGGGGCAGCGGGGTAATGAGGAGCTGGGATGAGGAAGGAGCATCCTCTGCTCTGACTCAGCTCGGCCCCAGCCCGGTGCCACCAGGCGCCCCGGGGGAGCTGGGATGGACCGGGAGGGTCCTGCTGCCCACGCCGGGCACCGGGACCCGCGTGGAATCCCGGGCCGGGGATGGGCTTGTTATAAATGCACGTTTTGGAGTTGGCTTTTCGCAAATATTGACCTGAATGCTGTACATGTAATGTAAGAAAGTTGTATTGTATTTTCTTTCATTTGTGGAATTTAAAAATGTAATGAAGATATAAGGAAGAGGGGGTTGTATTTTGTAACCTCAAATTAGACAGAAGCCAAAAAGATCGTCGAACATTCCTAAGAGATAAGAAGAACAATGGAGCCTTTTTCAGAGTTTGCATCTTTATGGCTGAGAAGAATTTGTGACACCCAGACGCCAGAGACTGATAAGCAACAGTCAAGTCTTTTCAGAATTGAGATCTTCAAAAGTTATTTACAACACCGGCCCAGACTACATAGAATTTTACAGATGAATTGTATATTTAGGGGAGTCTTAAAACCAGAGTAAATATTTAAATATGTATTAGCTTGTTTAAATATGTAATACCAAAAACTTTTAAATACCAAGAAACCTGAAATGTGGGGTGTGTGGGTTTGCACGCTCAGCTGAGAAGCCTTCTTCTTCTGTCTCCCAATTGTCTATTTTTATTCTATTTTATTTTATTTTTATTAAACCTATAAATTAATATAAAAACGTGAAACGTCATTTTTCACAGGCTGGAAATAGCAGCGTTTCACACCCGGCCTGCACCAGGCTCTTCCCTTCAGCCCCCGGTTGATTTTCTCCTTCTCCCCAAAGCTCTCGGCAGCCCGGGGTGAAGGGGAGCCCAGGCTGGACCCTTCTCCAAAATCCTGCAGGGAAAACCTGGGGCCGGAACAGTTAAATTGGTTCCAATCCCCGATGCTGCTGCTGCACTTATACCAGATTAACCTCTGCATCAACGGGCTCCCAAATCACGCTGAACTGGCTTAACCCTTCCCTAAATGGCTTTGGCTGGTTTGCAGCAGGGGCAGGTAGAGCTTTAACGAGCTCACAGCCGAGTCCCAGCTCTGGTGCTTTCCCGGGAAGCCCTGAACCCCCTCACGACCCCCCAAAACCAGTCTGGGGGCTGAAAGGAGACGAGGGCACTTCCCGTATTTGGGGGGATGTCTTCATCGTGAGCATCGTTTTCAGAACATTTTCCAGCTTCTCCCCAGGTAGTTTTTTTGTTTTGTTTTGTTTTGTTTTTTGTTTTGTTTTGTTTTGTTTTGTTTTCTCGGCCCCTTGGCAGCCTGGCTCTGAAGGGAACCCCCAAAATCTCCGCTGTTTACAGCTCCTCACACCAGCAGGGTCACAGAGCTTTACACCCTCCCTAAAAAAAACCCCAGCTGCAAACAGAGACAGAAAACAGCCTGGGGTCCCCAACACAGCCAGCCAGGCCCCCCTTGTCCACCTCACCGGTGTCCCCAGTCCCAGGGCAGCTCAGAGCCTGCGAGCCTGGAGCCAGCGAGGTCTGAGACCCCCCCGGGGTGATAATTTTGGAACAATTTGGGTGAGATCAGGACCATCGGCAGAGGGCTGAGATCCCACCGGGAGTGATAATTTTGGAACAATTTGGGTGAGATCAGGACCATCGGCAGAGCGGGGTGATAATTTTGATATAATTTGGTTGAGATCAGGACCATTGGCAGAGGGCTGAGACCCGCCCCCCGCGGGGTGATAATTTTGGAACAATTTGGGTGAGATCAGGACCATCGGCAGAGGGCTGAGACCCGCCTGGGGTGATAATTTTGGAATAATTTGGGTGAGATCAGGACCATCAGCAGAGGGCTGAGACCCCCCCCGGGGTGATAATTTTGGAATAATTTGGGTGAGATCAGGACCATCAGCAGAGGGCTGAGACCCCCCCCGGGGTGATAATTTTGGAATAATTTGGGTGAGATCAGGACCACTGGCAGATGCTCCAGCTCCTTTGCTCAGTGACCCAGCCAAACCCGGCGCCTTTTAACACCTCCCACCAAATTCGGAGAAAAAATACCCCCGATTTTTTCCCCCCGGGGCAGAGGGCTGAGCCTGCAGCGAGCGCAGAACCTCCTGGAGGTGCCGAACAGCCCCGCAGCACCTCGGGGTGGAGGGGAGAGGCAAACCGGCCCGGTGTGTGCCGGGCTGCACGTTCCTGCTCTTATCGAGCCCATCGGGAGCAGCTCCGGCGGCCCAGCCCGCCCCGAGGGGAGCAGGCCCCGGGGAGCCCCGGCTCCTCCCGCCCCCCGTGATGCCACCCCCGCCCTCCTTCCCCACGGAGTCACCGCCCGTGACTCACGCCCGTGGCTCCTTTCCGTGGCCCGTGGCCATTTCCCCGGTTCCCATTGACTCATCCGTGCCGAGCTCATTCCTCTCTCTTCTGAATTCCCGGCCTGGGCATTCCTGGTCACTCGGGATCACCCAGTAGCAGTTCCCCAGAACAGTGCACAGCTCCCGGGGCTAGATCCACGCCAAACATGCCCTGTCTGCAAGCGAGAGCTGTAGAGAGAGCAGGAAGCGTCAGGTTGCTTCTTTCGCCGTGTACGTGCTGCTGCTCTGTTTGGGCACTCTGCAGAGAAACACTGGTGCTTGCTTCTGCTTCCAGCAAGCCAAGGTGCTTGTGCAGCAAGAATCCTGCTTTTTCCAGCACAGGATCACTTTGGAGCTGAGTGGGAGTTAGCCCTGCTTTTGCAGCACCAGCAGAAGCTCTGCTGGCTCTCTCTACTGCTTTTCCATAGCAGTGCTGTCAGAAGCGAGAAACTGCCTTTTGCCGAGAAAGCAGCGTTTAGCGCAGAGAAGGCAGCGTCCTCAGGACACAATGCTGGCTGTGCCCAGAAGCGTGAGGCAGTGTTGCCATTTGATTTAATAGACTGTATTAAGATAGTAGCAAACGCTAATAGTTGACATTAGTAGTAGCCATGCTAAAGCTTGGTAGGCCGCATGTAACCTGCAGATGAACTTTTATAACAGATTTTGCAATGCAAGCAGTGTAGCTGAGAAATAATCACTTATCTTAAAGAATGTATACTTATCTTAAGGAGTGTATTCATTTATCTAGAAAATGTACCTTTTGGCAAGAACTTAAATGTCATAGAGATAATTGTACTAAGTAGTGAAAATGAAGTAAGAATTTGTAATGATGAAGAAATCATGTAGAGAAACATATAAAAACCCTGTAAATTTTCTGTGAAATGGGGCTCTGTCTTTGGGCGCTAGTCCACAGGCTCCCGGGCCCTCAATAAAGCACCGCATAAACGACTTCGGTTGTTTGTGTCTTCTTCGGATCGGGCAACAGTTTTCTGACGACCGCGGCAGGACTCCGAAGGTGGCTGGGGCGGTTCGCGTTCTGATCCACTCCACGCCGGCACCGAGTGATTTTCGGGGAGTCATCGGTTCGTGCCCGACCCCTGCGCCTGGCGGACGACTGCAAGAGGTAAGCCCGAAGGTGCTTTATTTTCTGGTTCTGGTTTGGGTGCCTGCCCATAAGCCGAGGCGGCGATCCTCGCAGGGTTGGGCTAAGACGTCTGGTTGGTCTGGTAAGCCTAGGCGCCGGCTGTCAGACGCGGCGAAAGCTGCGCAGGTCTGGCACTTGCCCCTCGCGGTGTCGAGAAGCGGCAAGTTGGATTGGTTTGGTATTTATCTGGTATTTATTTTTGTCTTTGTTTTTGTCGTGTGAGTATGTGGTATGATTGATTCCGTTTAACTGTCATTATTGATTGTGGTTATTATTGTTTTGTACGTCGCTGTATATTGATTGTTGCAATCGGTTGTTGAGTTGCTGTATAGTTGAAAGTAAAATAGGTTCAAAATGCCATTCAAGGCATTTAAGTCTATGGTTCAGTTTAATAAAGGTATACCAGAAAATACTCCGCTGGGGTGTTTACTAAAGAGGTGGAAAAGTGAAGGGTTTTTCCAGGAGATGAATAAGGATAAGATGATTGATTATTGTAATCATTGGTGGCCAGAATATCAGCGAGAAGGGCCGTCATGACCAGAAAATGGTACTGTGGATTATGATACCATAAATTCGTTAATGCACTATTTGCAGGAAAATGAGAAATGGGATGAGATACAGTATTTAAACCTGTTTCATTTACTGCGCCGGAAAAAGGAACGGCAGACTGAATGTAGAATAATGGTATTGGAAAGGAAAGAATCTGAGCGCAGGGGTTGTAAAGAGAAATCTAAATGTGTTCAGTGTTTAGCCGTAACCTCTCGGCCAGAAGAGGATTTGTCTTTAATGGTATCACCAAGTGCGCCTCCCGCTTCACCCCCTCCTGCTGTCTCACCCCTCCCCTCTGTCTCACCCCGTCCCTCTTTGTATCCACCGTTACCTGAAAGCAGTACTGAGGAGGAAGAGAATGAGGAGGGGGCAAACATAACAGTGGTGCCAGGGAACGCTAAAAAGGTTGTTATGCGTCCTTCAACCCCTTCCCCTGTTTCTTCCCAAAATCGGCAGAATACTCCGCTCGCGGCACGAACTAGACAGGGACGTAAGAATCATGGGGAACCCCAGCTTATTGCCCCTTTAAGAGAAGCTATGGGACCCCAAGGAGAGGAAGTGCTTGTGAAAGTGCCCTTCTCCCCAGGAGATTTGGTGATTTGGAAGCAGTCAGCAGGTAGTTACCGCGAGAATCCAGAAAGAGTGGCACGGGTGGTCAAAATGATTATTAAAACCCAGAATCCAGATTGGAATGACATGCAGGTTTTGTTAGATACTTTAATAGATTCCACTGAAAAAGAGATGGTGTTACGAGCAATGAAAGAGCGTGCTCGGGAAATGATTAGACTGCATTTAGCTGGAAGAACTGTGAATGTCCGGTGAAAGCTGGACTGGGAGAAGTGCCAGTGAATAGACCAGCAAGTTACCCCATGAATCCAGAAGGTGTCGCCCAAGCATTGGTTTTGGGAAACTATAAGAATCAAAGCTGACTAGAACAGGACTTGAAAGTTAGAATTAATATTGATGAAAAAGAACAAAAATTTACCGTGGACACGGGAGCAACACATTCAGTTTTAAATAAGAAATTGGGACCTATTAGCAATACTACCATACAGGTAGTAGGGGCAACAAAACAATTAGAAGAAAGACCCTTTTTACAACCATTAAATTTGAAATTTAGAGGGAAAGAATTAGACCATCAGTTCTTATATATGCCTAATTTCCCCAAGCCATTGCTTGGCAGAGATTTATTGTCATTATTAAATGTAAGAATTATGTTTGAGCATGGAAGGGTAAAATCAGAAGTTCCGAGAGAAGAAATTGCTAAATTGTTTGTAATAAAGGAAATTGATCCCTCTCCTATCCCTATCGAGGTAGATCAGGCTGTAGTACCATGGGTATAGGAGACGGGGAACCCTGGAAAATCAAAGGCTGCTCAGCCAGTGGTTGTGGAATTAAAAGAAGGAGCTCAGCCAGTTAGAATAAAACAATACCCAATTAAATTAGAAGCTAAGAAAGGTGTTGCTCCTTTGATAACTCAGTTTCTACCACAAAGGATTCTGCAGGAATGTGAATCGGAATTTAACACTCCTATTTTTCCAGTTAGAAAACCAAATGGTAAGTATCGGTTAGTGCAAGATTTAAGGGCAATCAATAACATTGTTAAAGACATTCACCCAGTGGTTGCCAATCCGTACACTCTATTAACATCTGTGTCAGAAAGATTTAAATGGTTTTCTGTTATTGATTTGAAAGATGCTTTCTTCTGCATCCCTTCGGCATTGGAAAGTAGGAAATACTTTGCCTTCGAATGAGAAAGTCCTGATACTGGAAGGAAGAGACAGCTCACCTGGTCCCGATTGCCTCAAAGTTTCAAGAACAGCCCTACAATATTTGGAAATCAATTAGCAAAGGAATTAGAAGAGTGGAAGATCGCAGAGGTAAGAGAGTCACCTTTCTCTTATGTCATTCTCCAGTATGTGGACGACATCTTTTTAGCAACAGAGGAAAAAGAGATCTGTCTGAAATTGACTGTTGCTTTGTTGAATATGCTGGGTCAGGCCGGCTACCGAGTATCAAAAGAGAAAGCACAGCTAATAAAAGAAAGTGTAATATATTTAAGATGTAAAATCGCCCAAGGCCAGAGACGGTTAGGAGTCAATCGAGTAGAAGCTATCTGTGCTATTCCCCTTCCCAGGAACCATCAAGAATTAAGGTCTTTTCTTAGAATGGTAGGATGGTGCAGGCTGTGGATTCTGAATTTTGAACTTCTAGCTAAACCATTATATGGAGCTTTGAAAGAACTGCAGTTGAACTGAGATCGACAAAAAAGAAAGGCCTTTGGAGATTTGAAACAGGCCTTGAAGGAAGCTCCGGCACTAAGCCTCCCAGATTTAAATAAAGACTTTCAGTTATATGTGAATGAGAGACAAAAATTAGCACTGGGAGTGCTAGCTCAGAGACTTGGTTCATGGAAACGCCCGGTAGGGTATTTTTCAAAGCAACTAAATGCAGTAAGTGCTGGTTGGCCGTCATGCTTGCGGGCAGTTGCGGCCACAGTGATCCTCATCCAGGAAGCCAGGAAATTAACTTTGGGAAGGAAAATAGAAGTATTTGTGCCTCACATGGTACTGGCAGTTTTGGAGCAAAAGGGGGGTCACTGGCTTTCGTCCAGCAGAATGCTACAATACCAAGCAATTCTGAGAGAACAGGACGATGTAGACCTGAAAATGACTAATCATGTCAATCCAAGAATTTCTCCGCAGTGAGCAGGAAGAAAGAGAACTAGTACATGACTGCATAGAAGTGATTGAACAAGTGTATGCCAGCCGAATTGATTTGAAAGATGTTCCAATAGAAAATCCAGATTGGGAGCTGTTTACCGACGGGTCCAGCTTTGTAGAAAATGGTACCAGGTATGCGAGATATGCAGTGGTAACAGTTACAACCGTAGTGGAAGCAAAAGCCTTGATCCCTAGAACTTCAGCTCAGCAAGCTGAGATCATTAGACTCACTAGAGCCCTAATGTTGAGCTCCGGAAAGAAAGTGAATATATGGACTGATTCTAAATATGCTTTTGGAGTTGTGCACATTCATGGCGCCTTGTGGAAAGAACGAAGGTTGTTAAACTCTCAAGGAACTACTATCAAATATAGAACAGAAATTCTAGCCTTGCTAGACGCAGTACACCAACCTGAAAAAGTTGCAGTGATGCATGTGAGAAGTCACCAGAAAGAAGAAGGAAAAATATATCGAGGAAACAAGCTGGCTGATGTCACAGCACGAGAAGTGGCTAGAGAAGTATGGACCCAAATGGCTTTGATACCCACTAAGGTAAGCCCTGTAACTCCACATTTAATTCAAGAACCGAAGTATTCTCTAGATTATAAAAAACTAGCATCACTGTTGAGAGCGCAAAAGAATGCAACTGGATGGTACGTAACAGCCATAGGACAAGTTGTAGTTTCTACCCGAATTATGAGAGCTATTTTAGAAACTGAACATAATAAATGCCATTGGAGAGCAGAAGCATTGGTAAAATTCCTAAAAAGAGAAGTAATTTCTAACCAGATGTTAACATTGGCAAAACGGGTGAATGCCATGTGTCCAACTTGTTTGAAGAATAATCCAATAGTTAGAAAACAGATCCAGTTAAGGAAATTACAAGTGAGACCCGAACCGGGAAATTATTAGCAAGTAGACTTTTCAGAGTTGCCAAAGGCACAAAACTATAAGTATCTTTTAGTGTATGTATGCACTTTTTCAGGCTAGCCTGAAGCCTTTCCTTGTCGAACAAATCAAGCAAAAGAAGTAGTCAAAACATTGTTAAAGGAAATCATTCCTAGATTTAGAGTACCGTTGGAGTTGTCATCAGATAGAGGGCCACACTTTATAGCAGGAATAGTACAAGAGGTAGCTAGGATGTTAGATATATCTTGGGACTTACACACCCCTTGGCGACCTCAATCGAGTAGTCAAGTAGAGCAGATGAATCAAACTATTAAAAGACAAATTAAGAAGATTTGTCAAGAAGCAAAAATACAGTGGCCACAAGCACTACCATTAGCATTGCTCAGAATCAGAATCAAGCCCAGGGAGCGATTGAGAATCAGCCCATATGAAATCCTATATAGGAAACCATACCATGCTAATGTGTTGAAAGGAAATTTGCATGTGCAAAGTGATCAGACAATATTTGGCTATGTCATGTCAATGAACAAAATTCTTAATGCTTTAAGGGGAACTCTGCAGTGGAACTGACCTATGCCACTGAAAAATCCAGTGCATGACATTCAACCGAGGAGACCGAGTATATGTGAAGAATTAGTCCACCAACCCCTTGAAAGAGGCACGGGACGGGCCACGTCAAGTGATCCTGACAACTTACACCGCAGTAAAAGTCGAAAGAATCAACTCATGGATCCATTACACTCGGGTCAAGAAGGTCTCTGTACAATGGGAGACTCAGCTAGTCTCTCCAACTCAGATGATCTTTTGCAAAAAGTAGCATTTTTAATTATATTGTTACTGGTGATAACGAAAACAATTCCTGTTAATAGTTCTGTTGTAGTTGCAGTTACCGAACCGGTGGTTGGTGTCACGGAAAGAATAGATGTGAACCTGACCTGCTTTGTAATGAATGACCAGAAAACCGAAGTCCGGAATGTACAGGCAGTCTAGAAAAAAGGTGCTGACTATCCAAAAGCAAATATCGTCACAGTTTGGGATAAAGATGCACAGAAAGGTAATACCACATTACAACTGAAGCAAGTCAGGCAAGAAGATATGGATGTATACATGTGTATTGTAAAATCCCGGGAAAGCTTTGATTATAAGCAAATTAAATTGAGAGTAGTGCCCTAAAAGTTAAGGAAAGAAACCCCATCCCAGGAATCCGTAGAGATGAAACCCACCTGGGCTGTACAAGACATGTGAGATAGACTCCTTTTGAAGATGAATTGTTCATTTGTGTTAGAACAAGACTGTAACCAAAGATTGCAAGTTAAATGGTGGAGAGAAGACAATCAGAAGTTATGGAATAGAATAGACCAAGAGATTAGCTAGTGAGAAAAGTCTGGAAAAGGTATAAGATGATTAAATATTAGTAACCCTCTAATTAGCTCTTCTAAAAGAAAATATTTGTGTTTAGTGATGTGTAAACTTAGTGCTGATTATGGAATAAAGATAGCAGAAGCTAAGTTACGTCAAAGACAAAGAATTAGGCCCACTCACATAGTATCCCTAATAGAAAAAAAGCATAGAGAGTTAAGAGATACAAAGGTAGCGGTACATCAAAGTTATAAACGAGAGAGTTTAGTAGTAAGATTGATTAGAGATTTTAGAATGGTGCAAAACGTATCCCGAATTACAGCATGCTTGCCACTCCCACAAGCGGCAAGAGAACCTATTCCATGGGGAATAATTCCCATTCCATTACCACCTGTGGTAGCAAAAAATATATCTACCATATGTCAAATAGAAAGAGAAGAAAAAGAAATAGTGACTGTTAAAAAAGTATAGGATGCAGCGCAGTATGCTACCAAAGAAATAGAAGTTAAAACAAAGCAACCTCACCAAGAAGTTAAGTGTCAGAATATAAGCCAGCAGCATGTGTTTTGGGATGGTTAGAAAGCCGTATGGGGTCCGAGCTTATTAGAACACTATAGTTACATTAGAACAGTAAACTGGTGTATACAATGGGTAAGAAGTAAAAATCAAAGTTTTGTAAGAGTCTATAAGACAGAAACCTCTACAAGAAAAATCAAAGAAACTAGAGAAAGTTAGAATTGTACTAAAGTAATTACATGTGACACCCCTGAACGTCAAATTAGTTTAGCTCCTCTTAGAATATTACTTAAGTGGGGATGTGAATGTAAGGCATTTAATCCTACAATTACAGGAAAGGCATTCGCATTAAGCAAAAACAATAGAATTCAAAGAGCCATAAGTTGCAAAGATACTACAATTAGAAGTCCAGGAAATCTAGTTTGGGTTATGAAACATGGACAATGAACTACACATATTCCTATAGATGAGCCTGTAACACAAATCACTCTAAGAATCCCAACCCTCTGCCCCCTGTGGAAACAATCAAAATTAAAATCTAACCGGAAGAAAAGAAAAGTAGATGAATTCACGAAGCTAGAAAATAAATAGCATGAACCAGATAGTAGAGTTAAATTTGAGTGAGCTCTAGAATCACTATTCGCACCTATAGCCTCATATAAGAACAGAGAAATGTTGTATAAATTGTTAAGACAAACTGAGAGATTAGCAGCAGCCACTAAGAAGGGATTCAAAGATATGAATTTGCAATTACAGGCCACATCCCGAATGACTTTACAGAATAGGATGGCACTAGATATGCTATTGTTAAAAAAGCATGGCGTGTGTAAATTTCTAAGTAAAAAAAATTGACCATTGTTGCATCCATATTCCAAGCATGACCATTGAAGTAGAAAAAGACATTTCCCAATTAGAAACATTTGAATCCAAAACAAAAGAAATTAGAAGAGAAGCACAACATAATTGAATCGGAGCAATTTTTGAATCTTTAAGACTTCAAGTTTCCGGATGGGTTTCATCAGTGGTACAGTACATTCTGTTGTTTGTGGTCTTATTATTAATCATTTAGTTAGTATATAAGTGTGTTTTAAGAGTCATCGAAAGAGAAACAAAACGTACTAAAAGAGTAATGAAAGCCTTAGCAAAGACCAATGAAATGCACCTGCCTCCTCCGAAGTATGAAGATGCCATTGAGCAAAAAAAACCCCAGCATTTGAAAGAACCAATAATAACTAAGAGATTGAGCATCCTTGCAGAAGACTGAAGAATGCTCAAAAGGGGGGAATTGTTGCCATTTGATTTAATAGACTGTATTAAGATAGTAGCAAACACTAATAGTTGACATTAGCAGTAGCCATGCTAAAGCTTGGTAGGCCGCATGTAACCTGCAGATGAACTTTTATAACAGATTTTGCAATGCAAGCAGTGTAGCTGAGAAATAATCACTTATCTTAAAGAATGTATACTTATCTTAAGGAGTGTATTCATTTATCTAGAAAATGTATCTTTTGGCAAAAACTTAAATGTCATAGAGATAATTGTACTAAGTAGTGAAAATGAAGTAAGAATTTGTAATGATGAAGAAATCATGTAGAGAAACATATAAAAACCCTGTAAATTTTCTGTGAAATGGGGCTCTGTCTTTGGGCGCTAGTCCACAGGCTCCCGGGCCCTCAATAAAGCACCGCATAAACGACTTCGGTTGTTTGTGACTTCTTCGGATAGGGCAACAGCAGCAGTGCAAGACTGTTGAAAGCAAGAACAGCTCGGAGAGAGCAGGTGGTGGTGGAGAATTTCAGGCAGAAGCCGTCAGGGCTGCAGGCTGCAGGAGGAGCTTCAGGCAGACTTGTAGCACTTCCCCAGCACAGTGCACAGCTCCCGGGGCTAGATCCACGCCAAACATGCCCTGTCTGCAAGCGAGAGCTGTAGAGAGAGCAGGAAGCGTCAGGTTGCTTCTTTCGCCGTGTACGTGCTGGTGCTCTGTTTGCGCACTCTGCAGAGAAACACTGGTGCTTGCTTCTGCTTCCAGCAAGCCAAGGTGCTTGTGCAGCAAGAATCCTGCTTTTTCCAGCACAGGATCACTTTGGAGCTGAGTGGCAGTTAGCCCTGCTTTTGCAGCACCAGCAGAAGCTCTGCTGGCTCTCTCTACTGCTTTTCCATAGCAGAGCTGTCAGAAGCGAGAAACTGCCTTTTGCCGAGAAAGCAGCGTCAGCGCGAGAGAAGGCAGCGTCCTCAGGACACAATGCTGGCTGTGCCCAGAAGCGTGAGGCAGCAGTGGAAGACTGTTGAAAGCAAGAACAGCTCGGTGGAAGAAGGTGGTGGTGGAGAATTTCAGGCAGAAGCCGTCAGGGCTGCAGGCTGCAGGAGGAGCTTCAGGCACACTTGTAGCACTTCCCCAGCACAGTGCACAGCTCCCGGGGCTAGATCCACGCCAAACATGCCCTGTCTGCAAGCGAGAGCTGTAGAGAGAGCAGGAAGCGTCAGGTTGCTTCTTTCGCCGTGTACGTGCTAGTGCTCTGTTTGGGCACTCTGCAGAGAAACACTGGTGCTTGCTTCTGCTTCCAGCAAGCCAAGGTGCTTGTGCAGCAAGAATCCTGCTTTTTCCAGCACAGGATCACTTTGGAGCTGAGTGGGAGTTAGCCCTGCTTTTGCAGCACCAGCAGAAGCTCTGCTGGCTCTCTCTACTGCTTTTCCATAGCAGAGCTGTCAGAAGCGAGAAACTGCCTTTGCCGAGAAAGCAGCGTCTAGCGCGAGAGAAGGCAGCGTCCTCAGGACACAATGCTGGCTGTGCCCAGAGGCGTGAGGCAGCAGTGGAAGACTGTTGAAAGCAAGAACAGCTCGGTGGAAGAAGGTGGTGGTGGAGAATTTGAGGCAGAAGCCGTCAGGGCTGCAGGCTGCAGGAGGAGCTTCAGGCAGACTTGTAGCACTTCCCCAGCACAGTGCACAGCTCCCGGGGCTAGATCCACGCCAAACATGCCCTGTCTGCAAGCGAGAGCTGTAGAGAGAGCAGGAAGCGTCAGGTTGCTTCTTTCGCCGTGTACGTGCTGCTGCTCTGTTTGGGCACTCTGCAGAGAAACACTGGTGCTTGCTTCTGCTTCCAGCAAGCCAAGGTGCTTGTGCAGCAAGAATCCTGCTTTTTCCAGCACAGGATCACTTTGGAGCTGAGTGGGAGTTAGCCCTGCTTTTGCAGCACCAGCAGAAGCTCTGCTGGCTCTCTCTACTGCTTTTCCATAGCAGTGCTGCCAGAAGCGAGAAACTGCCTTTTGCCGAGAAAGCAGCGTCTAGCGCGAGAGAAGGCAGCGTCCTCAGGACACAATGCTGGCTGTGCCCAGAAGCGTGAGGCAGCAGTGGAAGACTGTTGAAAGCAAGAACAGCTCGGTGGAAGAAGGTGGTGGTGGAGAATTTGAGGCAGAAGCCGTCAGGGCTGCAGGCTGCAGGAGGAGCTTCAGGCACACTTGTAGCACTTCCCCAGCACAGTGCACAGCTCCCGGGGCTAGATCCACGCCAAACATGCCCTGTCTGCAAGCGAGAGCTGTAGAGAGAGCAGGAAGCATCAGGTTGCTTCTTTCGCCGTGTACGTGCTGGTGCTCTGTTTGCGCACTCTGCAGAGAAACACTGGTGCTTGCTTCTGCTTCCAGCAAGCCAAGGTGCTTGTGCAGCAAGAATCCTGCTTTTTCCAGCACAGGATCACTTTGGAGCTGAGTGGGAGTTAGCCCTGCTTTTGCAGCACCAGCAGAAGCTCTGCTGGCTCTCTCTACTGCTTTTCCATAGCAGAGCTGTCAGAAGCGAGAAACTGCCTTTTGCCGAGAAAGCAGCGTCTAGCGCGAGAGAAGGCAGCGTCCTCAGGACACAATGCTGGCTGTGCCCAGAGGCGTGAGGCAGCAGTGGAAGACTGTTGAAAGCAAGAACAGCTCGGTGGAAGAAGGTGGTGGTGGAGAATTTCAGGCAGAAGCCGTCAGGGCTGCAGGCTGCAGGAGGAGCTTCAGGCACACTTGTAGCACTTCCCCAGCACAGTGCACAGCTCCCGGGGCTAGATCCACGCCAAACATGCCCTGTCTGCAAGCGAGAGCTGTAGAGAGAGCAGGAAGCGTCAGGTTGCTTCTTTCGCCGTGTACGTGCTAGTGCTCTGTTTGGGCACTCTGCAGAGAAACACTGGTGCTTGCTTCTGCTTCCAGCAAGCCAAGGTGCTTGTGCAGCAAGAATCCTGCTTTTTCCAGCACAGGATCACTTTGGAGCTGAGTGGGAGTTAGCCCTGCTTTTGCAGCACCAGCAGAAGCTCTGCTGGCTCTCTCTACTGCTTTTCCATAGCAGTGCTGTCAGAAGCGAGAAACTGCCTTTGCCTGAGAAAGCAGCGTCTAGCGCGAGAGAAGGCAGCGTCCTCAGGACACAATGCTGGCTGTGCCCAGAGGCGTGAGGCAGCAGTGGAAGCCTGTTGAAAGCAAGAACAGCTCGGTGGAAGAAGGTGGTGGTGGAGAATTTCAGGCAGAAGCCGTCAGGGCTGCAGGCTGCAGGAGGAGCTTCAGGCACACTTGTAGCACTTCCCCAGCACAGTGCACAGCTCCCGGGGCTAGATCCACGCCAAACATGCCCTGTCTGCAAGCGAGAGCTGTAGAGAGAGCAGGAAGCGTCAGGTTGCTTCTTTCGCCGTGTACGTGCTAGTGCTCTGTTTGGGCACTCTGCAGAGAAACACTGGTGCTTGCTTCTGCTTCCAGCAAGCCAAGGTGCTTGTGCAGCAAGAATCCTGCTTTTTCCAGCACAGGATCACTTTGGAGCTGAGTGGGAGTTAGCCCTGCTTTTGCAGCACCAGCAGAAGCTCTGCTGGCTCTCTCTACTGCTTTTCCATAGCAGAGCTGTCAGAAGCGAGAAACTGCCTTTTGCCGAGAAAGCAGCGTCTAGCGCGAGAGATGGCAGCGTCCTCAGGACACAATGCTGGCTGTGCCCAGAGGCGTGAGGCAGCAGTGGAAGACTGTTGAAAGCAAGAACAGCTCGGTGGAAGAAGGTGGTGGTGGAGAATTTGAGGCAGAAGCCGTCAGGGCTGCAGGCTGCAGGAGGAGCTTCAGGCACACTTGTAGCACTTCCCCAGCACAGTGCACAGCTCCCGGGGCAAGATCCACGCCAAACATGCCCTGTCTGCAAGCGAGAGCTGTAGAGAGAGCAGGAAGCGTCAGGTTGCTTCTTTCGCCGTGTACGTACTAGTGCTCTGTTTGGGCACTCTGCAGAGAAACACTGGTGCTTGCTTCTGCTTCCAGCAAGCCAAGGTGCTTGTGCAGCAAGAATCCTGCTTTTTCCAGCACAGGATCACTTTGGAGCTGAGTGGGAGTTAGCCCTGCTTTTGCAGCACCAGCAGAAGCTCTGCTGGCTCTCTCTACTGCTTTTCCATAGCAGTGCTGTCAGAAGCGAGAAACTGCCTTTTGCCGAGAAAGCAGCGTCTAGCGCGAGAGAAGGCAGCGTCCTCAGGACACAATGCTGGCTGTGCCCAGAGGCGTGAGGCAGCAGTGGAAGACTGTTGAAAGCAAGAACAGCTCGGTGGAAGAAGGTGGTGGTGGAGAATTTGAGGCAGAAGCCGTCAGGGCTGCAGGCTGCAGGAGGAGCTTCAGGCACACTTGTAGCACTTCCCCAGCACAGTGCACAGCTCCCGGGGCTAGATCCACGCCAAACATGCCCTGTCTGCAAGCGAGAGCTGTAGAGAGAGCAGGAAGCGTCAGGTTGCTTCTTTCGCCGTGTACGTGCTAGTGCTCTGTTTGGGCACTCTGCAGAGAAACACTGGTGCTTGCTTCTGCTTCCAGCAAGCCAAGGTGCTTGTGCAGCAAGAATCCTGCTTTTTCCAGCACAGGATCACTTTGGAGCTGAGTGGGAGTTAGCCCTGCTTTTGCAGCACCAGCAGAAGCTCTGCTGGCTCTCTCTACTGCTTTTCCATAGCAGTGCTGCCAGAAGCGAGAAACTGCCTTTTGCCGAGAAAGCAGCGTCTAGCGCGAGAGAAGGCAGCGTCCTCAGGACACAATGCTGGCTGTGCCCAGAGGCGTGAGGCAGCAGTGGAAGACTGTTGAAAGCAAGAACAGCTCGGTGGAAGAAGGTGGTGGTGGAGAATTTCAGGCAGAAGCCGTCAGGGCTGCAGGCTGCAGGAGGAGCTTCAGGCACACTTGTAGCACTTCCCCAGCACAGTGCACAGCTCCCGGGGCTAGATCCACGCCAAACATGCCCTGTCTGCAAGCGAGAGCTGTAGAGAGAGCAGGAAGCGTCAGGTTGCTTCTTTCGCCGTGTACGTGCTGCTGCTCTGTTTGCGCACTCTGCAGAGAAACACTGGTGCTTGCTTCTGCTTCCAGCAAGCCAAGGTGCTTGTGCAGCAAGAATCCTGCTTTTTCCAGCACAGGATCACTTTGGAGCTGAGTGGGAGTTAGCCCTGCTTTTGCAGCACCAGCAGAAGCTCTGCTGGCTCTCTCTACTGCTTTTCCATAGCAGTGCTGTCAGAAGCGAGAAACTGCCTTTTGCCGAGAAAGCAGCGTCTAGCGCGAGAGAAGGCAGCGTCCTCAGGACACAATGCTGGCTGTGCCCAGAAGCGTGAGGCAGCAGTGGAAGACTGTTGAAAGCAAGAACAGCTCGGTGGAAGAAGGTGGTGGTGGAGAATTTCAGGCAGAAGCCGTCAGGGCTGCAGGCTGCAGGAGGAGCTTCAGGCAGACTTGTAGCACTTCCCCAGCACAGTGCACAGCTCCCGGGGCTAGATCCACGCCAAACATGCCCTGTCTGCAAGCGAGAGCTGTAGAGAGAGCAGGAAGCGTCAGGTTGCTTCTTTCGCCGTGTACGTGCTAGTGCTCTGTTTGGGCACTCTGCAGAGAAACACTGGTGCTTGCTTCTGCTTCCAGCAAGCCAAGGTGCTTGTGCAGCAAGAATCCTGCTTTTTCCAGCACAGGATCACTTTGGAGCTGAGTGGGAGTTAGCCCTGCTTTTGCAGCACCAGCAGAAGCTCTGCTGGCTCTCTCTACTGCTTTTCCATAGCAGTGCTGTCAGAAGCGAGAAACTGCCTTTTGCCGAGAAAGCAGCGTCTAGCGCGAGAGAAGGCAGCGTCCTCAGGACACAATGCTGGCTGTGCCCAGAAGCGTGAGGCAGCAGTGGAAGACTGTTGAAAGCAAGAACAGCTCGGTGGAAGAAGGTGGTGGTGGAGAATTTCAGGCAGAAGCCGTCAGGGCTGCAGGCTGCAGGAGGAGCTTCAGGCAGACTTGTAGCACTTCCCCAGCACAGTGCACAGCTCCCGGGGCTAGATCCACGCCAAACATGCCCTGTCTGCAAGCGAGAGCTGTAGAGAGAGCAGGAAGCGTCAGGTTGCTTCTTTCGCCGTGTACGTGCTAGTGCTCTGTTTGGGCACTCTGCAGAGAAACACTGGTGCTTGCTTCTGCTTCCAGCAAGCCAAGGTGCTTGTGCAGCAAGAATCCTGCTTTTTCCAGCACAGGATCACTTTGGAGCTGAGTGGGAGTTAGCCCTGCTTTTGCAGCACCAGCAGAAGCTCTGCTGGCTCTCTCTACTGCTTTTCCATAGCAGTGCTGTCAGAAGCGAGAAACTGCCTTTTGCCGAGAAAGCAGCGTCTAGCGCGAGAGAAGGCAGCGTCCTCAGGACACAATGCTGGCTGTGCCCAGAAGCGTGAGGCAGCAGTGGAAGACTGTTGAAAGCAAGAACAGCTCGGTGGAAGAAGGTGGTGGTGGAGAATTTCAGGCAGAAGCCGTCAGGGCTGCAGGCTGCAGGAGGAGCTTCAGGCAGACTTGTAGCACTTCCCCAGCACAGTGCACAGCTCCCGGGGCTAGATCCACGCCAAACATGCCCTGTCTGCAAGCGAGAGCTGTAGAGAGAGCAGGAAGCGTCAGGTTGCTTCTTTCGCCGTGTACGTGCTAGTGCTCTGTTTGGGCACTCTGCAGAGAAACACTGGTGCTTGCTTCTGCTTCCAGCAAGCCAAGGTGCTTGTGCAGCAAGAATCCTGCTTTTTCCAGCACAGGATCACTTTGGAGCTGAGTGGGAGTTAGCCCTGCTTTTGCAGCACCAGCAGAAGCTCTGCTGGCTCTCTCTACTGCTTTTCCATAGCAGTGCTGTCAGAAGCGAGAAACTGCCTTTTGCCGAGAAAGCAGCGTCTAGCGCGAGAGAAGGCAGCGTCCTCAGGACACAATGCTGGCTGTGCCCAGAAGCGTGAGGCAGCAGTGGAAGACTGTTGAAAGCAAGAACAGCTCGGTGGAAGAAGGTGGTGGTGGAGAATTTCAGGCAGAAGCCGTCAGGGCTGCAGGCTGCAGGAGGAGCTTCAGGCAGACTTGTAGCACTTCCCCAGCACAGTGCACAGCTCCCGGGGCTAGATCCACGCCAAACATGCCCTGTCTGCAAGCGAGAGCTGTAGAGAGAGCAGGAAGCGTCAGGTTGCTTCTTTCGCCGTGTACGTGCTAGTGCTCTGTTTGGGCACTCTGCAGAGAAACACTGGTGCTTGCTTCTGCTTCCAGCAAGCCAAGGTGCTTGTGCAGCAAGAATCCTGCTTTTTCCAGCACAGGATCACTTTGGAGCTGAGTGGGAGTTAGCCCTGCTTTTGCAGCACCAGCAGAAGCTCTGCTGGCTCTCTCTACTGCTTTTCCATAGCAGTGCTGTCAGAAGCGAGAAACTGCCTTTTGCCGAGAAAGCAGCGTCTAGCGCGAGAGAAGGCAGCGTCCTCAGGACACAATGCTGGCTGTGCCCAGAAGCGTGAGGCAGCAGTGGAAGACTGTTGAAAGCAAGAACAGCTCGGTGGAAGAAGGTGGTGGTGGAGAATTTCAGGCAGAAGCCGTCAGGGCTGCAGGCTGCAGGAGGAGCTTCAGGCAGACTTGTAGCACTTCCCCAGCACAGTGCACAGCTCCCGGGGCTAGATCCACGCCAAACATGCCCTGTCTGCAAGCGAGAGCTGTAGAGAGAGCAGGAAGCGTCAGGTTGCTTCTTTCGCCGTGTACGTGCTAGTGCTCTGTTTGGGCACTCTGCAGAGAAACACTGGTGCTTGCTTCTGCTTCCAGCAAGCCAAGGTGCTTGTGCAGCAAGAATCCTGCTTTTTCCAGCACAGGATCACTTTGGAGCTGAGTGGGAGTTAGCCCTGCTTTTGCAGCACCAGCAGAAGCTCTGCTGGCTCTCTCTACTGCTTTTCCATAGCAGTGCTGTCAGAAGCGAGAAACTGCCTTTTGCCGAGAAAGCAGCGTCTAGCGCGAGAGAAGGCAGCGTCCTCAGGACACAATGCTGGCTGTGCCCAGAAGCGTGAGGCAGCAGTGGAAGACTGTTGAAAGCAAGAACAGCTCGGTGGAAGAAGGTGGTGGTGGAGAATTTCAGGCAGAAGCCGTCAGGGCTGCAGGCTGCAGGAGGAGCTTCAGGCAGACTTGTAGCACTTCCCCAGCACAGTGCACAGCTCCCGGGGCTAGATCCACGCCAAACATGCCCTGTCTGCAAGCGAGAGCTGTAGAGAGAGCAGGAAGCGTCAGGTTGCTTCTTTCGCCGTGTACGTGCTAGTGCTCTGTTTGGGCACTCTGCAGAGAAACACTGGTGCTTGCTTCTGCTTCCAGCAAGCCAAGGTGCTTGTGCAGCAAGAATCCTGCTTTTTCCAGCACAGGATCACTTTGGAGCTGAGTGGGAGTTAGCCCTGCTTTTGCAGCACCAGCAGAAGCTCTGCTGGCTCTCTCTACTGCTTTTCCATAGCAGTGCTGTCAGAAGCGAGAAACTGCCTTTTGCCGAGAAAGCAGCGTCTAGCGCGAGAGAAGGCAGCGTCCTCAGGACACAATGCTGGCTGTGCCCAGAAGCGTGAGGCAGCAGTGGAAGACTGTTGAAAGCAAGAACAGCTCGGTGGAAGAAGGTGGTGGTGGAGAATTTCAGGCAGAAGCCGTCAGGGCTGCAGGCTGCAGGAGGAGCTTCAGGCAGACTTGTAGCACTTCCCCAGCACAGTGCACAGCTCCCGGGGCTAGATCCACGCCAAACATGCCCTGTCTGCAAGCGAGAGCTGTAGAGAGAGCAGGAAGCGTCAGGTTGCTTCTTTCGCCGTGTACGTGCTAGTGCTCTGTTTGGGCACTCTGCAGAGAAACACTGGTGCTTGCTTCTGCTTCCAGCAAGCCAAGGTGCTTGTGCAGCAAGAATCCTGCTTTTTCCAGCACAGGATCACTTTGGAGCTGAGTGGGAGTTAGCCCTGCTTTTGCAGCACCAGCAGAAGCTCTGCTGGCTCTCTCTACTGCTTTTCCATAGCAGTGCTGTCAGAAGCGAGAAACTGCCTTTTGCCGAGAAAGCAGCGTCTAGCGCGAGAGAAGGCAGCGTCCTCAGGACACAATGCTGGCTGTGCCCAGAAGCGTGAGGCAGCAGTGGAAGACTGTTGAAAGCAAGAACAGCTCGGTGGAAGAAGGTGGTGGTGGAGAATTTCAGGCAGAAGCCGTCAGGGCTGCAGGCTGCAGGAGGAGCTTCAGGCAGACTTGTAGCACTTCCCCAGCACAGTGCACAGCTCCCGGGGCTAGATCCACGCCAAACATGCCCTGTCTGCAAGCGAGAGCTGTAGAGAGAGCAGGAAGCGTCAGGTTGCTTCTTTCGCCGTGTACGTGCTAGTGCTCTGTTTGGGCACTCTGCAGAGAAACACTGGTGCTTGCTTCTGCTTCCAGCAAGCCAAGGTGCTTGTGCAGCAAGAATCCTGCTTTTTCCAGCACAGGATCACTTTGGAGCTGAGTGGGAGTTAGCCCTGCTTTTGCAGCACCAGCAGAAGCTCTGCTGGCTCTCTCTACTGCTTTTCCATAGCAGTGCTGTCAGAAGCGAGAAACTGCCTTTTGCCGAGAAAGCAGCGTCTAGCGCGAGAGAAGGCAGCGTCCTCAGGACACAATGCTGGCTGTGCCCAGAAGCGTGAGGCAGCAGTGGAAGACTGTTGAAAGCAAGAACAGCTCGGTGGAAGAAGGTGGTGGTGGAGAATTTCAGGCAGAAGCCGTCAGGGCTGCAGGCTGCAGGAGGAGCTTCAGGCAGACTTGTAGCACTTCCCCAGCACAGTGCACAGCTCCCGGGGCTAGATCCACGCCAAACATGCCCTGTCTGCAAGCGAGAGCTGTAGAGAGAGCAGGAAGCGTCAGGTTGCTTCTTTCGCCGTGTACGTGCTAGTGCTCTGTTTGGGCACTCTGCAGAGAAACACTGGTGCTTGCTTCTGCTTCCAGCAAGCCAAGGTGCTTGTGCAGCAAGAATCCTGCTTTTTCCAGCACAGGATCACTTTGGAGCTGAGTGGGAGTTAGCCCTGCTTTTGCAGCACCAGCAGAAGCTCTGCTGGCTCTCTCTACTGCTTTTCCATAGCAGTGCTGTCAGAAGCGAGAAACTGCCTTTTGCCGAGAAAGCAGCGTCTAGCGCGAGAGAAGGCAGCGTCCTCAGGACACAATGCTGGCTGTGCCCAGAAGCGTGAGGCAGCAGTGGAAGACTGTTGAAAGCAAGAACAGCTCGGTGGAAGAAGGTGGTGGTGGAGAATTTCAGGCAGAAGCCGTCAGGGCTGCAGGCTGCAGGAGGAGCTTCAGGCAGACTTGTAGCACTTCCCCAGCACAGTGCACAGCTCCCGGGGCTAGATCCACGCCAAACATGCCCTGTCTGCAAGCGAGAGCTGTAGAGAGAGCAGGAAGCGTCAGGTTGCTTCTTTCGCCGTGTACGTGCTAGTGCTCTGTTTGGGCACTCTGCAGAGAAACACTGGTGCTTGCTTCTGCTTCCAGCAAGCCAAGGTGCTTGTGCAGCAAGAATCCTGCTTTTTCCAGCACAGGATCACTTTGGAGCTGAGTGGGAGTTAGCCCTGCTTTTGCAGCACCAGCAGAAGCTCTGCTGGCTCTCTCTACTGCTTTTCCATAGCAGTGCTGTCAGAAGCGAGAAACTGCCTTTTGCCGAGAAAGCAGCGTCTAGCGCGAGAGAAGGCAGCGTCCTCAGGACACAATGCTGGCTGTGCCCAGAAGCGTGAGGCAGCAGTGGAAGACTGTTGAAAGCAAGAACAGCTCGGTGGAAGAAGGTGGTGGTGGAGAATTTCAGGCAGAAGCCGTCAGGGCTGCAGGCTGCAGGAGGAGCTTCAGGCAGACTTGTAGCACTTCCCCAGCACAGTGCACAGCTCCCGGGGCTAGATCCACGCCAAACATGCCCTGTCTGCAAGCGAGAGCTGTAGAGAGAGCAGGAAGCGTCAGGTTGCTTCTTTCGCCGTGTACGTGCTAGTGCTCTGTTTGGGCACTCTGCAGAGAAACACTGGTGCTTGCTTCTGCTTCCAGCAAGCCAAGGTGCTTGTGCAGCAAGAATCCTGCTTTTTCCAGCACAGGATCACTTTGGAGCTGAGTGGGAGTTAGCCCTGCTTTTGCAGCACCAGCAGAAGCTCTGCTGGCTCTCTCTACTGCTTTTCCATAGCAGTGCTGTCAGAAGCGAGAAACTGCCTTTTGCCGAGAAAGCAGCGTCTAGCGCGAGAGAAGGCAGCGTCCTCAGGACACAATGCTGGCTGTGCCCAGAAGCGTGAGGCAGCAGTGGAAGACTGTTGAAAGCAAGAACAGCTCGGTGGAAGAAGGTGGTGGTGGAGAATTTCAGGCAGAAGCCGTCAGGGCTGCAGGCTGCAGGAGGAGCTTCAGGCAGACTTGTAGCACTTCCCCAGCACAGTGCACAGCTCCCGGGGCTAGATCCACGCCAAACATGCCCTGTCTGCAAGCGAGAGCTGTAGAGAGAGCAGGAAGCGTCAGGTTGCTTCTTTCGCCGTGTACGTGCTAGTGCTCTGTTTGGGCACTCTGCAGAGAAACACTGGTGCTTGCTTCTGCTTCCAGCAAGCCAAGGTGCTTGTGCAGCAAGAATCCTGCTTTTTCCAGCACAGGATCACTTTGGAGCTGAGTGGGAGTTAGCCCTGCTTTTGCAGCACCAGCAGAAGCTCTGCTGGCTCTCTCTACTGCTTTTCCATAGCAGTGCTGTCAGAAGCGAGAAACTGCCTTTTGCCGAGAAAGCAGCGTCTAGCGCGAGAGAAGAGAGGACACAATGCTGGCTGTGCCCAGCGTGAGGCAGCAGTGGAAGACTGTTGAAAGCAAGAACAGCTGGCTGGTGGTGGAGAATTTCAGGCAGAAGCCGTCAGGCTGCAGGCTTCAGTTGGCAAGCACTGCACAGCTAGAGACGCCAGCAAGCGAGAGCTGTAGAGAGAGCTCAGGGGCACTCTGCAGAGAAACACTGGTG
>JADMLD010001642.1:0-37972 GCA_017589585.1 Phylloscopus whistleri
GGCAGCAGCATTCCAAAAAGCTGTCTGCTGAGCTTCACAAGATGGATGCTTGGCTTATCTTCCAACGTCTCCTGTGATTTGTTTCTTTCCCTCATCTCATTGAAGTGGAAACAATTAATTGTCATGTTTAGCAGCTTCGCTGCTTTCTCAGTAGTTTTTTGAAGGTAGTTTGTTGCCTCACTAAATATCATAAGGCCATTTATGACAGCTTTGACCAGCTGCAGGTAGCAGATGTATTTCCATGGGTTTAGTCTGGATTTGTACACAAAAGATTACACTTTACAGTGCTGTTTTAGTTTTATGTTGGACAATTGTCATATTGCTGTTTTAAAGTGATTGCAGTGGTTTCTGAAAGCTTCACTCAGGCTTAGGAAACTCTGGGTTCATGCCTGAAGGTCTTTGCTTCAAAGCAAACCCTAATGAATTCAGTGCAGTACCCCCTGGATATCACTTAGAAATTTGGAGCTAATTTGAAACCTTCTCCAGATACTTTGTAAATTCTATAATATGGAAGCATTGGGAGTGACAGGCATTCAAGTAATAGCAATCAGAACCATCCAGGATCCTTGTAGCCTTGGGTGGGGTGTTATTACACCTTTCAGAAGCGTTTGGAGCAATTCATGTTTTTCAAAATGAGTCTTTCAGGTGCCAGTCCCACTACCACAATGGTGCACTGATTCACGCTGTAGCATGTCTCTGAGCAGCACTTGTGTGTGACCGAGAGAGACAAAGAAAAATGAGCACCATTTAAGGGTGAAGATGTCTGCTTTTACACTGTTGTGTCCCTAGACTTGCATTGCATCACTCTTTTTACAGGATAAAACCAGATTACTTCTTTATGTATGCATATAACCATAACAGTGAAGGAAACAACAAATACTTTGTTCAGTTAGTGTTTTGAATGGTTTTGAATTTAGGATGGAAGACCACGATGTGTGTTTGTAGAATCCTTTGCAGGTTTCTCCCTGAGATTGTCAGTAAGTGTGCTCATCCCTTTCACATAGCAGGGGCTGTGCTGTCAGAGACCACAGAGATAATTGTGGGCTGGTTACCATGGCGTGCCCTGCTTCAGCTGCTGGAGTAACAAGCACAGCTCAAGAGAACTGTTATGTAAATGTCCTTGAGGACATACGGAGTGAAAACATCAGCAGCTGTAAGGACGGGACCCATTCATTAAAAAAAATAATCCACTGAACTCCCTGAGGAGGAAAAGAAGCAACTTCAAGGGTAGTTTTACATGAAGAACAAAAGTTTGATAAAGGGGCCATCATTTTAGCAGATGCAGGCGAAAAAACATATTGGGACTGAAAGCTGAAAGATCCCTGTATTTCAGCCTGTAGAAGGGTTTACTTTTTTAACCATGGAGGCTACTAATCATCTCAGTTTTTTTCTTAAAGGCTGTAGTGGTTTTACTGTCAGTGGCATTTTTACAAGTCAGGGCTAATTAATTTAGGGAGCATCTATAGTTATAGAGTTACAGAAACAGTTACAGTTAGAGAAAAAGGATGTGTTACTTAATCCCAGCACTTTTGGCTTGCTTGGCAGTTGCCAAATCAGTCACAGTTTTTGGACAAGAGGCACAATGGCATTTTTGCAATGACTTGTGTAGTGTTGCCCTGAGTACTACTGTGATTTGAGTACTACTGGGTAGTTTGCTTGGTTAAAACCAGTCACAGAGAGAAGGGCTTTTCTATGTGTGCACAATAGTTATTGGTTGCTGTGTGGCACTTTCTCATGCCAGGGCTGTCTCTGCCCTATCATCTATTTTGTTCCCCACCAGTGGCAGCTGGCTCTGAGATCTCCATAGTCCCAGCTTAGGTGGCAGGGGAGGAGGAAGGAAAGGTGATCGCAGTGTCTGTGTGGTGAGGGACTCCTTTCTCTCTGTGCTGCTGTAATGTGGGATAAGGGGACACACCATGCTGCAGTCTTCATTCCCTATGAAACTCCTCTTTCCTACTGTCTTCTGTCTTGACCAGTCCATGCTTATGAGGGTTCTGTATTATTGTTTAAATTTAACAGAAACCCTTGTGCTGTTTTGTGCTGCCTCGCCCATAGGAGCTCACCCTGTCTTAAAAGACACTAGGATACTTATAAAAGTAACTGTAACTTTAATAATTTCTAATACATTGCCTGAATCTACTTCAGTTTGGTGAGTCCTGATGAAGTGTGGTGTGTGTACTAGCATGTACTGTGTGGAGACAGAGCTGCATCAAAGTCTTCGTCCTGGAAGGATCTAAAGAAAATATTTTGTGGGTTGGTTTTTTTTGTTTTATTTCCATTTATTTAGTTTAAAAAAGAGAATAGAAAGCTATGATACCTCATCTCTGTTCCTATTTTTCAATTTGAGACAGCAATAGCTCAGATGTCCTGAGTCCTTGAATTTTTTGCCTATTTATTTATTTATTTATTTATTTATTTTGTGCAAGGTATATAGTATGAAAAAATGATTATTGTATTTCAGGTTACAGTGCAAGTTCTAGTAATAAGCTGGGCACCTGTTTGTTTAAATATCTTTATTTGGCATGCTGAAATGAATAGAGTTAGCAATTTTTTATTTTCAGTATGGAAATGTTAAACCTTCCCTATAGATAGAAGGAAAATACTTCTGCGCAATGAGGATGTGAAACACTGTAATATTTACCTAGCAAGATTGCTGAGTTGCCATCCTTGTACATACTTGAAAGTTTCTTGGACACGGCCTTGAGCAACTTCATTAAACTGGAAGCTGACCCTGCTCTTGGAGGTCCACCTAGATGCCCTAAATTCCTTCCAACCTAAATTATTGTATGATTCTTTAAAAACTTAGAGGATAGAGATAGCTCTTATTTGGAGATACAGAATTTTGACTAAGTTTCCTGCTAATAACTCAGCTTTGTAATTTTTTTGTCTTCAATTTTCTGCATCAAGGACTGCACAAGAAAAGGAGAAACCCTGTTAAGACATGTTGTTTTCCACATACAGTCTTATGAGAATGTCTTGGTTTGGAAAGACAGGTATCTGCCAGGGAAACTGGGGTTCCCTTAGAGTAGAGAATGTAATTCCTCACCCCCGCCAAATTATAATTTTACAATTAAGGGCTCTCAGGCAAAGATTTGGGAATAGGAATAACAGTTCTTTACTAAGAATATCAATAATACAAATGTGGTAGAAAAAACAAAACCACCCCACCAAACCAGCAAACAAACAATCAACAATTTTGGAAAGCCCTGACAGAGTCAGCTACAACCTGATGCCCTGCTGGTCAGGACGTTGGTAGCAGTCCAAAAGTCCTCCTGGGGTGGCAGATGTGGTTCTGTTGGAGTGGAGATGATCCTGTAGCCAAAAGGGTCCAGAGGTGGTGAGAGGGAGTCCGGTGATGGTGAGAAGGGTCCTGTCTTCCTCCGGTAATCGGGTGAAGCAAGAGACGTTCCTCTTCCAGAGTCCCAGTTTTATCCAGGTAGGAATGGTTGGCTCCCCCCACTGGGTGGAGCATCTCACAATAGAATGATGGAATGTGAATGTACTATCTTGGGGAGGGTAAGTTTTTTTGGGATGTGTGCTTTTAGGGGTGCAATAGGATGATGGAATGTGAATGTACTATCTTGGGCAGGGTAAGTTTTGGGATGTGTGCTTTTAGGGGTGTTTAAATGGTCCATTAGCAGGAAAAAGATAAGAAACAATGCCCTACCTGGTTTTAACAGTTGGGCCATTATCAAAAGGCACCCGCCCCACTCCTTCCAGAGTAAACAAGAGATAAAACAAAACAGCTCCCCAACTGCTTTCAGCAGATGAAAATAGAATACACATCCTAGGTTCCACAACCCAAGACAGAGAAATAATCACAGGACCCACAATAACAAGAACTGCTCCCTGGTGACCAGAGCCCTGGCCCAGCATCCCAAATCTGTGTGTTCATGCTGGGAAGGTCTGTGAGAAGGGATCATGCCTTTCCTTACCTGGCTGATCTGCATCCCTACTCATTGGATAGGGATTGCCACCAAGGCATTTTCTACTTACTGTTTCTCAGATACGTCCTTCAATTCTACTTACAAGTAAACATTCTAGCTACAAAATGCAATGTTACATATTGAATGTAGGCACAGAGATTTTTTCCATGTACAGGAGAAGTCATAATGTTCAAACGCCCATGTGTTCGACCTTCAGCTACAAAGATAACACAATAATAGTGATTGAGTGCTCAGCCTGTTTAAATTAGTGACAGCAATGAGAGACATGCATTAGCCCACAATTGGCTTGACGGTACACAGCAGAATATTCTCCCCTTACAAGTTCTCTTTCATCTAACATGATTGCTTTTCCCTTTCTATTCTGCAAGGCCTCAGCTCCCGACCTGCTGGGTTTAGAATTAGTCCCATTAGTCTATTATTTTTCTTTTCAGCAATGACAACCTCTTTAAAACTGGCCCCTTTTATAGGGATTTTAAAGATTTTCTGTGGCTTTCACTGGAGCTTGACAATTACTAAACCATCAGTAAATTAGCCCTGTTCCTCCTAAAGTCATTGTGGCATTTTCAGGATATTGCCCTCCATCCAAGGTCTTTCAGGAATGACTTCTCTCTCTCCTTTCCTCCCCAGATTGCCTGCCCAGACCCCTTCAGGTATACCAAGCATTCCTCTCCACTGTCAACATATTAATATTTTCAGTGTAAATGCTTCCCAAGCCCTCCTGCACTCAGAGGATGTCTCCTCTCACCTTTGAGACCATTGTGGTGAGGGATCTTTAGCTGTAAGTCACAAACTGCAATGTAGATATATGCTGTTACACGGGGTTTTATAGCAATAAACCCATAAATACCAAATAAAACACTATTGGTAAGGCAGGCATTGAATAAAAGCTGAGTTCTCATCATGTGAGCTGGCTGTTTTTAGCTTGGTTTCTGCTGCTCTTTCCTGTTTATTAAATCTTTTCTTTATTCTGCTTGTGCTCTTAGTATTTTTCATTATTTTACATGTATTTTGGGAACATTTACCCCATGTAATCTATGCAAATGGATTTTGGGATTGCTTTCAAGTTTCTTATGAAACATTTTCAAGGGCTTATCAATGCTTCTGATTTTCTGTTTCCTTTTTTTTTCATTTACTAACAATAACATTACAATTTCATGTGGCTTGTTTCTTTACAAGTTCAGTGTCCATCTGTGTTCAGGCTTTCTCTTAATATTGCTATTGGATGTTGATTTTCATAGTTCTATAGAACAACCCAGGTTCTTCTGCCTTCTTCATTTCCCTTTGCAGGGGAAGGCTGTTCTTGTGCTTCCAGGGGGTTGTTGAATCATTTTGCAGAATGGGAACATGTGGTGCTGCCAGATAGTGGGAGGTCAGGAAGCTTCTTGCTGGCTGACATAAAATTAATTTCCTTCCCTGATTCATATCCATGTATTTTAGTCAAAAATGTCTCTGTAGAAGGACTTCGGGAGTAGCCTTCATGTGTACTTGTGTAGAGCAATTAATCTTTCATAGCTAGGCATGAAAACAAGGAAAAATGCTTACTTCTTCCAAATTTCTGATTTTATAGGTCACCCTTGATTTTTCATGGGATATATGACAAGAATGGAGGTAATAGCTCTTGGCTCTCTTGGGTGTTGGAAGAAATGTATATGGTGAGTGTCAGGAAGGTGCAGCTTACAACTGGAGCTTTACTAATGAATGTGTTGCAATCTTGATCCATTCATTCTCCATATCTTGGATTAATTTTTGATGATAAGATGAAATAAACAAAACCTCAGAGAAATGTTGTGAAGATTAATTAGAGACTGTTGATTGAACACTTTTACCATGTGGACTGATACATAGGCAGGAACTTTTTTCACATTAACAGTAGAAGTAAACGAACAACCCAGAGGAGAAATATGAGGTAATTTTCATGTATCAGTAAATAGGAACAATGGATTACCAGAAAACCTTGAATGCATTTCTCCAGAACTGTTAATAACAAAGCAAAGGCTTTATCTGGAGTGAAAATCTGTAATTTTAGAAAGTTTAATTTTCTCTTTTAGAATCAATAACTCTTGTTGCTGCTGGTGGGCTGAGATATGTTATTCAGTTTATTTATTCACTATCACTGATGGAGAAAGAGAAACAGATACAAAAATAGTCTTCTTTAACATAAACAATATTAACTTTTCCAATGAATATGTCAGATAGGATTGGATTTTGTAGAGAATTCTGTCTTAGAATTTCCAGGAAACCAATTCCCTGTTCAAGGGGAGAGAGGGGAAATACATAGCTGCTTTAATTTTACTAACAAAAAATATATATAAAATTAATATATCGATTAAAACAAGAGAGATTTCTCTTTCTGCCAGTTAAAATGACATTTTTATGGTTCATTTGTTTCCACTGAAGATGGTGACTCTTTGCTAAAATATAGTGTGATAAGCTATTATCTTTTTGTCCTGTAAGGTATATTTGTACCTTTTCTGCAGACTATCTTCTGATTCAGAAGAATTTGTACTGAATCATCATTTGAACTCCAATTTCATGCCAGTGCAAGGTACAAGGTGCATCTTGTAAGCATTGGTGCATTTCTGGAAGACTGCCACAGCAGAACCACATGTTTTTTTGATTTTGGCATGTGCTTGAAAAGCATTCTCATTTGGAGGGACAAAATGTTTCATTATTTAGATCACAGGCATCAGATCAATGAATGCTCCAGAATTACTCTGGCTAATCAACTAATTATGTTGCCAGCTGTAGCCTAAACTAGCACCCTTCATGAGTGACATTAGAAAGCAAAAGGACATTGTGTTAGGAATTCCTTCAAAAATTACCTTTCAAAGAGCAGAACAATCATCAATTTGGTCATTAGACAGATAACAGTATGTTTTCAATTGAAGTTTGATGGAGTGTTGTATAGGGGGAAATCTTTGGATACCTCCCTTTGGTGTCTCCTGAAGTTCTACAAAACCCTATGAAAAATAAGTCTCCTCTATAATTAAAAATTATGTATTATTTTTATGGTGTTTTAAGTCTCAACTCTGAGGGGAAAAAAAAAAAGTAGGTAAATCTCATTAGAAGTAATTCATCTTCCTCTGAATCCTCTTTGTATAATAATCTTGTTACACTCTTTCTGGTAATTTTTAGCATGGCAACTGCTCGGTAATAGGATCCAATTCCTAAATAATTTTGTGTGGCTCATCCCATCTGTGCTATGCTGTCCTCAGTACTTCAAGACAGCAAACATACTTCATGATAACAGCTCAAGTGGGAGACTGCTATGAAAAGATTAAGAACAAGTTTCTATTTGCAGTTGTAATGGAAACTGCAATAAAAATTGCTTTCAGAGATTGCCTGTAGAATACTTTGCAGTTGCACTTCTGTATACCATTGATTGATTGAATTCATTGTGATGAATATTTAGTGCTTCAAAATCCGATTGCAAGATGGCTCAGACACTTAGGTGGAGCACCTGAGGGATTCCAAGGCTTTTTGTTTTTCCTGATGTGCTTGCTAGCATGTCTACACCAGCCAGTACTGTGGTCCAGAGGGTGCAAGGTCTGCATGGTGAAATGCCACCTGCCACAATGAGTGCATTCCATGAATTTTTACTTGGAACTAATTCTTACTCGGTTGTGAAATGCCCAGGACTGGGCATTAGTGGGTCAGAGAGGGTGCAGTACTGGTGAATTTGCTGTTTTGCATACAGCCTGAGTTGCCTTCCACACTGCCATGTAATCCAGGAGAACAGCAGCAGAAAATAGGTGTAGTGGTATTAGCAAGGCTCATCCTTAAGGTATCTATGTCTCTTGTAATAATATTTTTCTAAGTCTGCTAAATGCCAAGATGTCAAATCATATACAGTGCAGTTCACACTATTGACATATGTTTCTTGGCCAAGCCATCTGGGCTGAAATTCCAATCTCAATGAGAATTTTGCACTCTGGTCAGGGCAAAGAATTAATTTCTGACATATTGTTTTCCTTTTTCTATTTATATTTTCATTTAAGTTAAGTTAAAAAAAAAAAGAGTGCAAACAACTATAGATCTTATAGAGTGATTTTCTTACCAGATTTCAGGTCATCCCTAATGGACAGCATTTTAGGGTGTTTTGTTTGTTTTTAAATAAACATAAAGCAGGACAACTCAGAGAGAACACTTCAGCAAGGGATTTAGTTTTTTAGCTTAGCTCTTTTAAACAGAAGAAGTCTAAATGATTTCTTTTTGAAAGATTGAGCAAAATACTTCAGGGAAGGTAAAATTATTTAATAACTAAATTCTTAATGTGTAAATAATTCAAATGATACTTATAGAAATCTGTATTAGTTTTCTCTTTCTTGCTCAGTTGTTCTTATATTTGGCATCTGTCATAACTGTCTTAGCCTTTGTTGGAGGCTGTCATAACTACAGGCTTAAAACTCCTTTAAAATATATTAATCACATTTGGCTAATACAGCTTGTTCAGCAGTTCACAACATTGGTATCTAAATGTATTGAGAATTATATAAGAGAATAAGTTTGTAAAGGCTAAGGTGGCTTCTAAAGGGCACTGAAAATCTTCCAGTAAGGCTGGTTTAAACAGTTTTGGTCTAACTCAAAATATTTGAATGATTCTCTTCATGTGCTCAGATCTGCTCCAGTAGGTAAATACCAAAGGAAATGTTTTGGAAAAAGCTCCAATGGTGGAACTGAGCAGAAAGTGTCTGAATTATGCTAAGAGATAAGCAGGTATAAAGGTTGGGTATTAAATAATTCAATATTACTGACACATAGGCGTTCCTAGTCAGAGACAGCCAGACAAGAAGAGGATTTTTCTCTTAGAAAAATAAGCACCCAAAGCACCCTGGGGAATCCCTGCATTATACTCAGAATCTTAAAGCAAGCTGACAGTGGCCAAGTCACACAGTCATTTTTACGACATTCACTGAAAAATGTCTCTGGCTCCACAAAAAGAAAAAATGAAATATCTTGCTGAAGGAAATTTGGATGCCTGTCTAGCTAGGTGATAGCTAAGCACAGTTCAGGTCCCCTTCAATTTCCATTTTGCAAGGGTCAATAGGAGAATGTAAATTTTTGTTGAAAAGCAAGGTAGGCAGCAGTGTCTTATTCTGAGGCTTTATTACAACGATCTTAATTTGTGAAACAGAGATGATAATCTCCAGTATAAATCTTGGTTCTATTTGCTTTAAAATGAAAGATGAATGTCGTCTTTGGGTTCAGAGTGGAAGGATCAGACTTAATAGCACTTCTGCAGGCACTCAGCAACTACAGAATCAGGCTGTCCCAAGGACTGACCATCTGCCTGGTAAGAGCTAAAACACAAATTGCCACCATTCCCTAAAGAGAACAACTTTCTAAGACCTTGACCAAACAGCACCATAAAAATTTTTGTCATCTATTGTGGCATGTGTGAAGTTTTCCTTTTTGGTGAGGACGTACACAAAATAGTGGAAAAACAGACAAAAACAAGAGTTTTTTATACAGAGACATGAGCTTAGTAGTCCTCCCCAGAGAGTCCTCCTTTTACTTTACATATGAATGACTCTAATCACCTCTGGGATGGCTTCTTAATGCATACTTCTATTTTGCATCTGGAAGGGAAAAACATATAAATAAAACTCCCAAAGGTGGAGAAAGGCTTATTGTTTGAACTAAATAATGAAGGAAGGAGCACTGTGAACAAGGAAGAAAAAAATGCACCAAAAAGAATATTAAATCAGAGATGATGACATGATAAAAACATAAAACTTGAAGGTTTTATTATTCATCACTTACTGTTATGGAAATGTATGCAGTGGCTCCAGTATGATGCATGCAAATCCTCAACCCATTCTTCTGACATTCGGTATATGCATGATTTTCATTAACCCCACATTTTTAGGTCAGCTTCAAGTGCTTCTATAGTCATATTTAAACTAAAAAACAAAGAAAAAGAATGGGACAGAAGTACCCCTAGTATAATATGCCATGATGGGAGCTGTTACCAGAAACTATGGATTCAGGAACTGAGAGCTGCTGTTGTATGTTCAAGTGGCCTGGTGGTAAGGTGAGAAGACATGAAACTGGTGTCATGTGCAATCAGCCTGTAATTAATTTCTTTGATATATTGTCTCCCAGTTCTCTAGTCACATAGCTCCTTGTTCTCAGAGAGCTGTAGTGGAAAGGTAGGTGGGAAGTGCTATCAGTTTCCATCTGCACAAATTTCCTGCATATCTCTGTTAGAAGGACAGACCTCCCTCCACTGATCAGGGAGTTTAACTGATCAGCTCCAGGGGCATTATCCAGAAGCAGGATTTGTAGCCATTTCTGCTGAGGTCCTAGCAACATGGTGTTTTTTTTTCCTGAATTTAGGCATTTTGGATCCCTATATGGTTAAGGCTTATACTTGATTTTGAATGGAATTCACATTCATGCCTCCTCTGTGCTGAAATGCATTGTTGACTCAGGACAATGGAAAGGGTCACTGCATTAATGGGAATCACAGTACCACAAAGACCTCCCTAAAAGAATTTATTGTAGAGCTTGTTCCATGATCTTGTTACTAATCTGTTATTACCATTCTTAGATAGAAGGTGCCACATACAGTCATTCTCTCAGGCCTCTAATACACAGTGTCGCTTACCTGCTTGTAGAAATACTTAATTTTGACAAAAACATTCTAAATATATCCTAGAGGAACAATGGCATTTCCTGAATGCTTTTCAAATGCTTATGGCCTTTAGTCTCAATGCATACTATAATACAGTGGTGGAGCTGTAGTTTTGGGGAAATGTCAAGTCAATAAATAGCATGGTCAAAGCACTGAAATCCTGCCCTACAGGAGATGCTGAAATTTCAGAAATTTGCTCCCACCCACCTTGAATTAGGATGAAAAACCATTTTAAGACTCTTCAGAAATTTGAAAATTTTGCAAATATTGCTCTGATCCTTTTGATGATGTATAGATTACTGAAAGGTTATACTAATAAAGTTGATAGCAGTTTCATGACAAATGTCTTGATTTTGCACAGATTCCTCCTGACTGCTTCATCTGAGATGCAGAAACATTTTGTAAATGTTAAAAATGGTTTTAAAATGATGGTTTAGTTAAAATTGAATTATTTTTGGAAACTATGTGATAATTTTTGGTGCTAAAGAGCAACATACTACTAGTGCTAGAAAGCTCAGCAGTCTGAACTGTGCCTGAATACTTATTATTAATTTATGAATACAGGAATTATATAGGCACTTGTTCCTGTAAAAATGCCTGGGAGTATAAAATATACCTGTATTTTTTATTTATCCACCAGTAAAAAAAAACGGAATGTGGAAGAATTGAATAATATAATCAGGAAAAAAATAGAATTGAAATGTAGTGTGGTGTGTGGAAACAGAAGTTTGGTACCTTACAGCTATCCATGTGTGGTTGTAAGCCACTGAAGAATCTGTGGTGTCCTCCATAGGCTGCAGAGGAGCAACCTGCTCCACCATGGTCTTCTCCACAGGCTGCAGGAGAATTCCTGCTCTGGTGCTTGGGGCACCTCTTTCCCTTTCCATCCCTGAGCCTAGGCTCAGCAGGATGCATTCTCTTGCATTTCAGTGTGAATATATAAAATGAAACCGAGACAAGGACGTTCCACTTTACTGTCAGCATCTCTCAGAAATGGCTTTAGGAGCCTGTGAATACCAGCTAATGCCTCAGTCCCAGTGAGAAACATTATATATAACTTAACATTTAGAACACTGGATGAGTGGAGTGGAAAAAATTGTAATTTTCATTTGGAAGAAAAAAAAATCAAAGAGCCAAAATCCTTTCAAGCGTGTTTCTGGTTGTCTGCACATGTGATTAGCTAATGAGTCAGCATCTCTGGAGCAACATATTAAAACAGGCAATGCACTGTGTAACACTGTGCATCTGTAAGTGGCATGAGCAAGAAAATAGTACAGTTAGCACTGACAAAGCAACACAAACACATAATGTAGGTCACTAGACCCATTTAAGAATAATAATCTTTTAACTAGCTATGTAGATCTTGGCTTTATTATTTTTTATTATTATTTCATATTTTCCTCAAAGAGTCAGAATACAGTTCATAAATCCAGCACCTACATCCAAAGTTTCTGGTGGTCCTCATAAAACCACTGGGCTGTTTCTGAGTTTCTAGAACAAATCAGGTCCTTTGGCCATAATTAGGACACTTGGCTGGTAAAAAGCAGACTGGAATTTCAGTGCTAGCTCCTTTCATGACTTTTGCATTTTATATAATGGCTATTTAACTTTAAATCCATAAATTATGATTTTTGCCTTGATCTTGGAGCTAAACCACCTGAAGACAATGTAGATTTGAGAACCTTGAATGAAAGGATTCACCTCCTCATAGCACTTCCCATATTTTGCAGTCCCTGGGGAGTGGTAGAATTTGGAAGTCAGTCAACACTGCCTGCTGGTTAGGCTTTTGTACCTCCTGCCAGCCTTCACAGATACCAACATTTAGCTGTCATCACCCTTCACACAGAACAGGTGACTGCTGAGGGTTGCCAGTGCCCTTACAGGGAGTGAGTCCCTGTCACACTGCACAAACAACCTGAGTAAAGCAACATTTGAAAGAACCACTAAGATCTGGAAGAGAAGGTGGGATCATTGATGTGCCTTTTCTTTGTCTCAAACACACGAGCATTTTTGCTTCTTTTAAAAAGAACACATTCTTAATGTTTTTACTTTGCTCTAGGTATAAATAATTAACTTAAGAAATATTTTACCTTTTACATCTAGCTGTTTTCTGATACATGAAATCATTCCAAATGTCAAATTGTTGCAAGAACAACATTTATATCGCAGAAAATTTTAGAACAATTGAGACCTGACAATTAAGCATTTTTATTTCCTAAGCTAGGAAAATACATTTTAACTAGGAAATATATTTTAATGAGACCAGTCTTTCCAAATGCATGTGAAATTGAGCAAGACAAAATTTTGGTTTTGCCGTGCACCATGTGAGACTGACTTCGTGCTGTTCTATATGCAGGTGCAAAAATATGAGTCATGAAGGCAGTTCACTGATAGCCTCACTCAGATTCTCACACTGGCAGTGTTAAGAATATGAGGAATGAAATGTAAATAGTAAGGCAAAGCTTGTCCAAGATAGCTATTACAAGCAAAGGATATAAACATCTTGGTTAGAACAAAACTGGTTCTGTGAGTTTGGGAAGGTAACAACAATGTAACTGTGAGACCATCTGCCATTTTGGCTTCACACAATGCGGCAGGCCATTACAAAAATGGAAATATGTCTCCTGAAAAAGCCAGCTTGTTGAACAATATATAGCAAGGTGTCCTTTGAAACTGGTAATATGACTGACATTCCCACTAAGAGTCTTGAAGAAAGTGAATGAATTTGAATAAAAGTGGACAATGACTTCCTGACCACCTGTATTGCTCCAACATTTCATAATGCTAGAGACTCTATTTCTTCATCATGTACCTTTAGCAAAACAAGACAGATGGTATTTCATGAGAATAATAAATCTGCCTGTAGTCTCCACTCTAAAATGGGTTGTGACATCTGTGTTGGTAGGGGTGTTGTCAGTCTTGTTGGTTTTGTCAGACTAAAGGACAAATCTCTTTTTGTTCACTGACAAAGCCCTTTAGAAACTCAGGTTTTCAGAACCAGTGAGAGTTGTCCAGCTACTCTTAGAATCTTGTGATATTTTCAGGTGGATTGGCTGAATCTGCCTGTGAAACTGAGAAGAGATGTGATTTGCTTACAGTTTTCATCAGTTTTAAAGAGAAAGTTGTGCCCTTATTCTTTTTGTGGAATCTCTTCTGGGCTTCAGTTTTAGAGGTTTTGGCTTTTTACTCTGAGATTATTTAAAGAGAACTATTTTTGCCTCTGAGGCTGATCCTTGGCAAAGTTTAATGGTGTCTCAATACCTGTGTAACTTCTGCTGCTACCAGAAAAAATGCTCTTGCAGATGGACACTACTGTTACAGAAAGACCACTGAATTTGTGCTTGAAGTGTCCACAGACATTCATGGAACCTTAGAATGGTTTTGGTTGGAAGGGATCGTGAAGATCATGTGCTCCAGCAGGTTCCAACCTTCCACCAGACCGAGTTGCTCAGAAGCCCCATCCAGCCTGGCCTTGGACACGTCCAGGGGTGGATTGCTCTTATGTAGAGCATAACCACCAACATGCTAGGCTAGTGGATTTGGTCATCAAATATATAAAAAATGCTCCTGGCAAAGTTTTGAAAATTTTGTCTTTGTTAGTTACTCAAAAATAGCAAAGGTAAATACAACACAACGGGGTCTTTATGTTTAAATCTTATATTCAGCTAATAGTTGCAAGGCCACAATTTACACCTGTCTGGACATGACTGACATTTTACTCTATATTCTTGTGTTATGTACAGTGAATGTATCAGGGCCAGTGGAGAGTTGCAGTTAGAGTCTCTCTATACAGTATATCACAAATGTTATATAGGATTAAATTTCCTTTTACCACTAGCTTTGTTGCTGTGCTGTGCAGTTAAAAGACATTATAGGTATGTGTGAAAGACACTGTGCTGAAAATATTTGTTGACTTCTATGCACAGCCAAATTGGGTACACAGACATGTTACATGCCAGCAGGATCTTAACTCTGTATTCTGGTGGTACTATTGATAAAGACACTACAGATCAAAGTATGCCCAACTCTGCATACTCATGTACTCACTGCTCAGTCTTCTTGTGTCATGGTTGATTTCTCAATCAATTGAATTTATCTTTGCTGTGATATGTGGACTTGTAATTAATTTTGTAGAATGATGAAATATTTTGCCCACTGGTTGTAAATAGATAAATTTCCATCTGATTTACTGATTATAAGAGAGGAAATAATTGTACTTTAGATATGAAATCACTACGCTAATATTGACTGAGCAGATATAAGACTTGTCTCTTAAACTGTCTCTGCATTTTTTCACTGTTACATCTTCCAAAAAAAATTACATATTGAAATGTATAAATGAATTTTGTCCTTCTTTTTTCTTTCCTTCTACCAATGAGAGAGACAAAGGTTAAAAATTTGAACCTAAATGTATGATTGGAGGATTGCATCAGTCTCTCTGGCATCTCAGCAGTTAAGGTGCTTCTACTGTAACCAGTTCCAGTGCTGCATCAGTGTCCTGTATTTCTAAAAATGATGGAATGAAAAACCTTACAACGGTAGTAATGGCATTTTAACATGAAATTACTTTGCTCTGCTCCTTGATGTAAGAGCAAGGAGCAGGAGAGGATTAGCAGCTTCAGCTTTTGACTGCAGTGAAGTAAAAGTGAGAATCTGTGAAACAGATTGTGTCATGAAGCTAATGGAAAGTATGTTGAAAGGGTTGAAAGCATAGAGGAGGACTGGAGGGCCGAAGAGCCAAAGTTATACAGATGTGTTTGAAATATCAGTCATAAGCATGGCACAAAAATAGGCTCCCAGAGAGCTGCTCTTGGGATGTGATGGCTTTTTGTCTCCAGCACATAAAATCAGTGACAGCTCTAGACAGTGACTTTAGTTTTGATCAAAGCTCAGTGATGATGGGTGGCAGTACAAATGGTTATTCTATAATGATAGTGGGAAACAGAGGTGAAGACACAGACTCAGATCTAGTGACTTGAGAGCAGGGCCAAAGTGATGGGAAGACAACCAGAGGCCCATGAATAAACATCCTTGACATGCAAGGGAACAATAACAAGACAGTTACTGGTGATTATCTTTAGGTGTGTGTTGAGGGTTCAGAGCTGCAAATCAGTTGTCATATACAGGACCATGAATGCAAATCCTAATAAATTATGCTGTGTGCTGTCCCAAAATATGAATAGCATAACTAAGCTCTTTTCTCAGTTTGATTGCACAAAGAAATGTTTACTGATTGATGCCTAAGAAAAGAGATCTTTAGTGTTTTTAAAGAACATCCAATTCTTTATGTGCCAAAGATGCCAACCTATCATGCATAACTGGTGAGAGGGTAGAGTGTGTCAGACATCTATCAGAGGATGTAATAGACTGTTTCTTAACTAAACCACAACCACTGTCTCATTTATTGACACCCTACTCCTTGTACAGGAGGCAGCAGCAAGGTTGTAACATCTGCAACCAGCAAGAATATTTGGGTTTGTATTAGGCTTGTGTGGCCAGGTTTTTGGTAGCAAGGGGGATAAAGGGGTGGCTTCTGTGAGAAGCTGCCAGAAGTTCCCCATGTCTGGCAAAGCCACTGGCAGCCAGCTCCAAGATGCACCACTGACCATGGCCAAGCCAATTGGGAATCATAGTAAGGCCTCTGTGAAACCATATTTAAGAATGAAACAAAAATATTGTTTAGATGTGATTGTGCTCAGAGAAGAGAGGATTTACAGTGTGAGAGGAACAGCTCTGCAGAAACTAAGGTCAGTGGAGAGGGAGTGGGAGGAGGTTCTCCAGGCACCTAAGCTGAGATTCTCCTGCAGCCCATGGTGCAGACCACAGTGAAGCAGCTGTGCCCCTGCACCCGTGGAGCTCAATGGTGACAAAGAGATCCACCTGCCACGGAGGAGATCCATGCTGGAGCCAGGAAAGAAAACTGTGGCCCTGTGGGAAGCACGTGCTGAAGCAGGCTCCTGGCAGGGACCTGCAGACCTGTGGAGAGAGGAGCCCAGGCTGGACCAGGTTTCCTGGCAGCACTTGCAACCCCGTGGGATACCCATCCTGGAGCAGCCTGTTTTTGAAGAATTGTACCCCATGGAAAGGGACTCCCTCTGGAGCAGTTTGTGAAGAACTGTAACCCATAGCAAGGGCTCTGGAGGAGCTCATGGAGAACTATCTCCCATGGGAAGAGCCTCATGTTGGAGCAGGAGAAGGACTCCCCTCCCCGAGGAACAGTGTGTGATGAACTGACAATAACTCCCATCCCCATGTCCCTCTGCCTCCTACAAGGCACAGGAAGGAGGAAGGGGTGGGGGGAAGGTATTTTTAAGATTTTATTTTACTTTTCATTATTTTGCTCTGATTTTGATTGGTTATAATTTCAACTGATTTCTGCAAGTCAAGTCTGTAATGTCCATGATAGTAATCAGTGAAGGACCTCTCCTTGCCCTTATCTCAATTCATCAACCTTTTGTTTTGTTTTCTCTCCCCTGTCCCATTGTGGAGGGGAGTGACAGAGCAGAGTGTGTCTGGTGGGTGTCTGGCATCCAGCCAGGGTCAAACCACCACAGTCTTTTCTAGTGTAGGACTGGGGTGAGAAGGAAGAAGGGAAACGTCTTGAGAGTACAGGCAGAGGCAGGGAACAGAATTCCAGTAAAGTTCAAGTACCACAGGGATGTTTGGAGTACAAGCTGTTTGGAAAATGGCAAGGATTCATCTGAAATACTTTGAAACAGAGGCCACAGGTGCAAGAAATACTTTTGCATTGAGAGGGAAGAAAAGCAAGGCTTTTCTCTAAACCCAAGCTGAGCCTAATCACCCAGGCTATCAGAGGAAGTGCAAATAGGAAATCAAAGGACAATATAACACTGTAAACCTTTAGATTATGTGGTGCAGAAGTTAAGGACAAAGCAAAGGTATCTGTTCTCACATCTAGACACTTCCATAAAAAACCCAGAAATGTCCTTGAATTAAGGTTGAATCCCAGAGAAGCAGCTAGTGGAAAACAAGAGCTGAGATGTAAAAATAGGAAATGACAAAGGAATCCCATATCCTGAGGGGAAGACAGGTAGTGATGTCTTAACCCAGATAGCTTTCTGGCAGGTAAATATGAATCAAGTTCTAAGACATATTTGATGAAGTGTTAAATCTTCTAATTTTCCATGTCTATATCCACACTTTTTAAATCAAAGCACCTCAGTGTACCTCTCTGACCAGAAGGGTGAAGATAAGGCAGCAGGAAATTTAGCCTTTCAGCACCTGGAGTTCAGAATAATGCCAGCTGGTCAGTGGCTATAACTGTTTTTCAGCACTCAGTTTCTTTGACCCCATCAGGAATGTATGAAGACACATTCAAATGGCACAGTGATTTTCAGTGGACAATGGGAAGACCAGCTACATGTGATCAGGGTGTTTTTTCTGATTTTAGAATTTGGCTAAGATGAAAGATTGAGATCAATCCCTGAGTAGTGAGTGCAGAATATAAGTGAGTTTTGTCATTTGGGTTTCTAGGAAAATGGCATGGAAAATGGCATAGAAAGTACATGATGGAATAATGTCCAGAGGCAATGGAGACTTCATTTCAAGTGGAGAAAGAGGAGAGGCTTTTTTTTTTTTTTTTTTTTTTCTTGGCTAGTTTTATTGGGTGGTTTGTATATAGGTTCTTGGAAGTGGTATCACCACTTCCAGAATAAAGACAGAAAACATCATCACTGCTGATGGTGCCAGATTTTCCAAGCTATATATACTCTGGACAGATGTCTCCAGCAAGGTGAAGGGACTGCATTATGTTGATATAATGCTAAGTATACTTTTAAATATAATATTAGCCTTAAGCACATGCTGTCAGCATGGGAGAAAGCATATTCAGCCATTGGAAGGGTGCCCTTGCCAGCTTGGTTGGGAAATTACAAGCCTGACTCAGTATCCACTAAGCACTTACTTGTCTTTGATGGATGCTTATGTACCCCATCATCCTGGGTAAAGGGTTGTAATTATAAATTAGTGCCATTGTCCTTCACTCCACAGCTCTTTTCATTTCAAGGTGGCCTTGGGAAGGTATAAATACAGATTAATTTTACAGATTTGGTGAGAGTGGCATGAAGTATCACCTGATTTCCACAGAGATGGCCCCAGAGGTACAAACCCAGGGGTTCTCAAAGCCTCCTTTAGTGAGCAATCTACAGCACTGATGTTTTTGAAGTGAAAGAGGGCTACAATTGCTCTGTCCACTATATGTTTGCTCTAAACCAGGCGCCCAAATATTGTCACAGAGAATTTGTATGAGCCTGGGTGGGCCTGATTTTCAAACAAACTCATTCACCCACAGTTGTGACTAAGATGATAGGAAAGAGCAACTGAAAATTTGTGTATTATATTTACAAAGATAAAAAATAAGTCTCTGCCTTGAGCACAAGAATAACCAATCGTTTGTCATAGCTGATATTAGTATCTGAGAGAAAGGTAAAAGTGTAGATGGAAAGAGGACTTCTAGTGCCTTGAGAAATGAAAATGGAACAAACTGGACATGAAGGAAACATCACAGATTCCCTGGAACCTGGTGGATGGTGAGAAGAGGTCATAAAATGATGGCTAACAGCAAAGGGCAATAAGATGCTGCTACAAAGCAACACACTATTATACCTTTAAAAATAATCTGCTGCCTTATCTACCAGACTCCATGCATGTTTGGGGGGCTATTTACAGGTTAGAATTTGCAGTGGATGCCCATGATTCAATATTACCAGCCTTAATATTAATAAAACTATATGGCATGTCTCTGGAGTGCCCTGTCTCTGTAATGCTCCTGGAAGCAATAGGTACAGGTGTCGGTCACTGCAGAGTTAAAGCTGCTTTGGCATTTACCCATGCTTTTTTGCTAATGAACCATCTGGCTCAGTACAAGAAGTTGCTCAGCCACAAATCAGCAGTTTTCTTGCAGATGTTTGCTATTCATTGCTTCTTAATTCCCTTACTCCCCATTCTTCCTCCTGCCTCGCACAGCTCTCACTTTGCCATTTATCTCAATTCTTCCTTCAGAGGTAGCTTTGATTGCAAATATACTGTACTGGTGTCTGGGACTCTCACGATAATTATTTCTTTCTACATTCAAAACACAGTTTCAGGATCTTGGAAAAAAAGATTTTCCCTCTTAAAGGAAGGAATGCCATCTTCTGCAGACTGTGTTGGGATACATTTCTGTTCTGGATGTACCAAGTTAAAAAAGATAAATATCACAACTTACTTTCCTCCTCTTTGAATTTCCCTTCAAAGGCTAAGTATTTAAGCACATGGTCAGGATGGTTTTCATTACAACAATCATGTCACCATTTTGCTGTAGAAGGAACAGAAAATGTGCTACATTCTACTACACTTTCACAAGTTATGTAGCAACCCATTCACAAATATGTACAAAGGAATCAAAATATGCTCAGAAATTGGGCTTTCCTCTTGGAAAAGGGTAAATTATGGGGACTGAAGTCTGGACCTTGATATTGGTGTAGAAGAGAAATTCTGCAAGGGAGAGATAAGTCTTGTGATCTCTACAGCATTTTTACAAACTGAAACATCCTACTTCAATTCTGCCCTTTATTTTCTCTCAGGTGATTCCATTCATCTGCATTTTCTTTTACTTACCTCTTCCTTAGTTCTGGGGGTGACATTCCATTTCCTGTGTAATTTGTATGAAAATTAACCTTTCACATTGGTGCAAATCCATGTGGGTGGAAATAATGTAATCTATGAATTACCCAGTAACCAGAGGCTTTTGAACAGACCCTGGAAGGCATTCAGTAAAAAACTAATTTACCATGCTTTCTGTAATAGCAGATCCTTTCCTAAAGCTGTTCTGCAAGATATTGCTGTACTAACTCAGCATGGATTTTAAGATTTTACAAAAACCTGTTTATCTAGAAAACTTTTATTTGAAACAATAACAAAAATAAAAATAAAAATATAAATAAAAATAATAATAACAACAACAACAATAACCTGTTAGAAAAGCAGGAAAATGTGGAAGAAGACCTAGGGCCTTGATCAATATCTGTGTGGAAGACAACAATGTTTGCAGAAAGTAGCAGCTTCAAGAGGGGTTGCTTTTACCTATTTGCTTTCTTCTAGTGAGTAGTGAATTTAATGGATAGAGTCCCTCCAGGTGGGCAATCACAAACCTAACATTTTTATTCTCCTGACAGATATTTGCATGTCTTTTTCCTAGCATAAAATGGCATTTCCCCTAGAAAATTCTGATGCTTTTGCATAAGTGGTTTTCCTTGTTAGAGTATTTCACTGAAGAAGCATTTCCCACTGGTTTTAACAGTCTAGGAAAATTCTTGAGCAAATTCTTCTTCTTTACTCACTTATTTTTGTTAGCCTGCTGCTCTGACAGCACAGTCTCTCCTGAGGTAGCTTGGGGAGCAGGTGGAGACCACAGTTCTCTCTTCAGTGCTACCAGGTTAATGTGAGGACAAGACAGATGATTTACAGATATTTTTGATCTGATTTTGACTGAAAAATTTTCTGACAATTCATGAGGAAGAAGAAACCCTTTCTTTGCTCACAGTAATGGCTGAAGGTGCTGGAGGTGGGGAGACTGTAATGGTCTGGCCCTCATTTTCTACAGGTACAACTATCTGTTCTGACTGGGATAAAAAATGAACTGAACAAATCAAGATCATTGTGTTCAAACTGACTTTTCATGCCACAACTATAAGAGCTTTGGACCTCTTTTCATCAGACTTTGTGCAGCCCAGCAAGGAAAAGGTCCATCCATGTTCTCTAAAATGCTCAACATCTTGTTAACAACTTTCCTCTCTTAAAATGTGTGTATCAGCAGCATTTACCCAGTGCATTTTAAGACTCTTTCAGTTTGTCATATTGGACATTTCAGAGATGCTTATTTCTGGATATTTCTTTACAAAGAGCTGTTAAAAGATTTCTCTCCCTCTTAGAGTACTGCAGACTTGTTATTAACAACCATTTGCTGGCCAATGCTCCTCATCATTCTTGTGGAGAGTAATTGATCCTCTGAGCAGAGGCTCACAGAGGGTCATTATTTCTGTAACGAGAGGAAAGCTTTGCAAAAAGTTGCAGTGTGTTAGAACCTGAAAACTACAGTGAAAGAAAGCATGAGTATTGGTTTATGCTACTGAAAATGATGAAAGTCATAAGTATAACTAGAATCTTAAATTCTACTGTTCTCAGAGAAGTTCTCAGAATTTTTGGTTTTAAATTCCTGAGGATAAACCACAGCAAAATGAATTTGGATGTCAGAAAGGAACAGAACCAAGATCCTAAATCTGACATTATTTATTTTTCACATTTATGTTTGTATCAGGCTCTTAGTATTGCTTAAGTAGATATTTTAAAAATGTTTATAGTCTTATGCATGGGTTTCATATTTATCAGGGCTATACTCAAAGGACCTTGAACTTAATTAAAAAACATTACTCACATAAATTATTTCAGACAACCTCTTTTGCTACTTACTGTCTTTGGATCTTTGAATGTTATCCTTATGTCAAGACAATATGTTGTGAAGTCTGAATTCCTTAATGAGGAAGAGCCAATCAACCATCTGTGAAATGCTTGAAGGTAAGTATTTGTTGTGGCTTAGGAAAGGTGTTCCCCAATTCAGTGTTCCCCTGAAACACTCCAAACCATGTGCTGCTCTCTCACTCCCCCTGCCCCCTTCCACTCCCCCTGTGGAGGGCTGGAGAGCAGAATTGGAGTTACAAAAGGTGAAATCATGGGATGAGATAAGAAAAAATTACTGGAAACGCCAATGAAATAAGAAATTAAGAGTAACAGCAATAATAATAATAATAATAATAATAATAATAATAATAATAATAAAGGGTGTATTGAAAGAAATACAAAAACCCAAGCTGTATACTCCCAAGTTGTAATGTTAAATAGTTTGATTGTAATGTTAAAACAGCCTATTAACTCGCCCGGCCTAAAGAGAAAAGGCCGAGAGGCGAGCCCTGCCCCCAGGGGCTGTCTGCGAAGGCTGTCGGCAGCCAGAAAGAATGTTTTGCTGTAAAATGGAAGATGCAATGTTACTTACCTATTTAAGCTGTTCAAATTGAATGTATCCCTAAAATTTTTACTTGTTGTACCCTGAGTTTTATACCCTTTCTCCCCTGGGTCTCGGGGTGCCCCCACCCGGGGGGGATTCCACCCTTTTTCCCTGAGTCACCGGGCTGTCCCCACCCCGTCGGGGGAGAATCCTGTACCTGCTTCCCAGTGGGGGCTGCTGACCCCGCCCAATATGGAGATTAGGACACCCTGCTCCCAAGATGCACTGATTCAGCAAGCTGAACCCCAGAAAACCCCCTAAAACAACGAGTCAACACAAAAACTGGACCTAAGGAGGATAATACTGTGCAATGCACAAGTCCAGCTACCTGCGGGTAGCAGGTATTTTTGGTTACCTTCTCGCCATGACCTGAAGAGAACTGGAGAGAGGTGACCCCCCCGAGAGCACACGAGTAAAGGTAGATTCTTTGGAAGCTCCTGCGAGGGCAAGAATCCCGACTCTGCAGCACCAGCAGCAGAATCGTCAGCACCTCCTCCTCCACGGTGTCTCCAGGGAGCAGCGGCGGCAGGCGCAGCCCCCGAGCCCCCTACCCAGAGCTGATTTCTAATAAAGGCCTTTTCAAAGGAGCTGGTCTCCTGGCCCATTAATTCATAACAATTTGGGGAATCGTCCGGGATCTGACCACACCCAGAGAAGACGGAGGACGGCACGGCCGGCCGCTCTTTGGCTCTCTGACAGCTGGTCACACCGGACCCAAGGAAAGCAGCCTGGGATTGGACAGCGCGGAGGAGCATCGGTAAAGTATAGCCGGTGGCGGGAGTGGAGACGAGTGAATGGTGTGTGAGTGAGACGGGGGCCGGCAGCTCGGACCCCCGAAGTGAGTGTGGACCTCCTAGTACCACGGTTCTGAACTTCCGCGAGGGAGTCAGCTGGGAACGGAGGGAAGCGAAAGGAGAACTGAGTGAGAGAGGCGTCTCCAGGGGCATAGGGGGCCCCCCTCTGGGCGTGCAGAGGTAATTTAGAGAGTGAGTGGCACGTCATAGAGTGAATGAGGAAATAGGCCCGCCTCCATTCTAAAATCCACAGAGGCAGGCTGCTCGGGCTGATCCAAGCATGCGGAAAGCCTAGAAGCTGTGTGAAGCATGCACCGCATTGGCTGAAGTTACGGCCCGGGGTGTCTGAGTGCTGGCTGGGGTAGTGGCCGAAACCCTAAGGGCGGGTTTTCCGGGCTACTTTTCGGGGGCTCTGCACACTGGCTGGGGTAGCTTATCGCGGTGCGGGGAGTGAAAGAGGGTACTGGCCGTGCTATGGCCCGGGGTGTCCAGGTAATGATGCACCGCATTGGCTGAGGTCACGGCCCGGGGTGTCCAGGTGAGGAGACACTGGCTGGGGTGGCTTATCGGGGTGCGGGGAGCGAGGACCGACTTGAGACACTGGCTGGGATAGCTACCGGGGTACAGGATTGGGCGCACTGGTTGGGGGTACCTAGAAGTGAGAGGTATGCGTTCCAGGTGCGGTGAGCCTACAGGGCCGGGGGTCTTCTGAGCCAAGGGTTGCCCAGAAGTGAACTTATCCGGGTGTAGGGTGAATGAGAGTTAGGGAAGTCCCAAAAGTGCGAGAGACTTAACAATAGGGAGAGTGAGTGTGTCGCACACTGTATGTCCAAGTCTAGCTGTGGTAGTGACTGCAACTTTGGGCCCAGGTTTACCGACTGCTTACGGAAACTTGTCTGACGTACAGGAGAGAAAGAGGGGTGCTGGCTGGGAGTAGTGGCCGAAACCCTAAGGGCGGGTTTTCCGGGCTACTTTTCGGGGCACTCAGAACACTGGCAGAAGTGGTGACTGGAGCCACTAACGGGTGTTCATAGAGTGAATGAGGGGTGCTGGCTGGAAGTAGTGCTGAAACCCTAAGGGCGGGTTATCAGGCTACCACGGGGCACCCAGAACGCTGGCAGAGGTGGTGCCCAGACCTTGAGTAGTGGCCGAGACCCTAAGGGCGGGTTTTCCGGGCTACTTTTGTTACTGGGGCCACTGACAGGTGTTCATAGAGTGAGTGAAAATTACCAGTGAGAATGGGAGCATACATAAGTAGACAAGAACAGCCTGAGAAAAAAGAAAAGGAGAAGATAAAAAACATTCCTCCAGATAGTCCACTAGGACAAATGTTAGAACTATGGAGTACTGATGAAGCCACTAAAAGTTTGAATAAAGTTAAAATGATTCATTATTGTATAGAGGTTTGGCCCACTTTAAATTTACCCGAAAAATGGCCATGGTGTGGAACTAAAGACCCTTGGATGTGCTCCCAATTAAACCAGTATCTGAAATCTCGAAAGGATTCAGATTCTGAGCAGATCCTTTATGCTGCCTGCTGGCAGCCACATAGAACCGAAGGTGAAACAGCTAAGATTTGTAAGCTACAAGAGGAAAAGAAAAAAAATGAAAAAGAGAAAAGAGAAGAAAACAGTCATAATTGGGACCCTCTCGATCATTTGCCCCCTCCTCCAGTCTACCCTGGGATACCCCAAACTATTTCTGCTAACCCTCCAGCTTTACCTGTGAACCCCTCCCCATCTCTCCAAACCATAATCCCTACTCCTTCTCCAGCTTGCACCCCAACAGGATTACCCCCGACAGCTCCACCACCTCAATCTAACCCAACTATCTCAAGTACTAATCCCTTCTACCCTGCAGCCCTGTCCTTAACCTCTCCTAACACTAGCCTAGGCCACTCCCCTTCACCATCTACCATCCCTGCACCCCCACACAACTGGGAGCTGGACTTGCCAGCCAATGAGACTAATTTTCTAGAAACCCCAAAAGGACCCTACTGTGGCACCAGGTCAAAAACAAAACTCTTCCCCCTAAGGGAAGTCCCTATGGGTGGAGTAGCTGGAGGAGTAGGGTTTGTAAATGCACCTCTGACAGCTTCAGAAGTTAGAAGTTTTAAGAAAGAGCTGGGGAATCTAGTTGAAGACCCTGTGGGGATTGCTAAGCAAATAGATCAGTTCTTAGGCCCGAGCATTTATACGTGGAGTGAGTTAAATTCGATATTAAACATACTTTTTAATCCAGAAGAAGTTCGGCTGATTAGAACAGCTGGCATACAAGTTTGGGAAAGGGAAAATAGGATGGGCCTCCCAGGAGACCAGAAGTTGCCACTAGTTGACCCTAGGTGGAACCCAAACATGGGGGAGGGTATACGAAATATGGAAGATTACAGAAACTTGATGATAAGAGGCATCAAGGAATCAGTCCCCCGGAGTAATAACACAAAACTAGCCTTTGATGGAGCCCAGGAGAAAGATGAGACCCCAGCAGCCTGGTTAAACAGACTGAGAAAGAACTTCCAGCAGTATTCTAACTTGGATCCAGATAGCCCCGAGGGACAAGTGTTTTTAAAATTACAGTTTGTTACAAAATCCTGGCCAGATATAAGGAGGAAACTAGAAAAGGTGGAAGACTGGCAGGAAAAGGGGATAAATGACTTATTAAGAGAAGCTTTAAAAGTTTATCTGAGGAGAGAAGATGAAAAAGCAAAGACAAAGCTAGAATTATGGTAGCTGTGGCCAAAGAAAGTGTCAGAGATAATAGAGACTTACAAGAAAGGAGAAATGTAAAACCTCCATCAGAGAGAGGCAGAGAAAAACTGCTATTGCCTTAGAACACCCCTCTAAGACCAAAAGAAACCCGAATATGCCACTACTGTGGCGAAGTGGGTCACATAAGGAAATATTGCAAAAAGGTACCCTTGGACAATGCTATTATAAAAGAGCAAGAGGCATTGGAGAAGTTCTTAAAAGGAGAAGGTAATGGAGATTAGGGGTGTCATGAGCTCTATATATTAGGGGACCCAATGAAACATCAAGAAGAGCCCATGGTAAAATTTGAAGTAGGTCCCCATCATGAAGAATTTGAGTTTTTAGTAGATACTGGTGCAGACAAATCTAGTGTTAATCAGCTTCCAATTGGGATTACAGTTGGGAAACGGACATGTGATGTCTTAGGAGCAGAAGGGAAACCCTTCCGGGCTTCTGTCTTAGAAATCCAGAGGTATGGGCTGAAGAGGGGAAGTAACCCTGTATGTCCCCCCATAACACCCCCATTTTGGCAGTACTCACAAAGTGTCAAATTTCTATATGAAAAACTAGTCCAACCTGAACCTGTAACATGGACAGCTGAGAATGAAGAACAGTTAGAAAATCTAAAAGCCAAGTTATCCTCAGCCCCAGTTCTTAGTCTTCCTGACCTTAAGAAGAGGTTTGACTTATTCATAAATGCAGAAGAGGGAACAGCCTATGGGGTGTTAACCCAAGAGTGGGGAGGACACAAAAAGCCTGTTGCATACCTTTCTAAGCTCCTAGACCCAGTTGCAAGGGGATGGCCAGCTTGTCTTCAAGCTGTGGCAGCTACAGCAGTCCTTGTAGAAGAAGCACAAAAGCTAACACTACAAGGAAAAATCATTGCACACACCCCCCACGATCTCAGAGCAGTGTTGAGTCAAAAAGCCCAACAATGGTTAACAGACTCAAGGATCCTAAAATATGAAGTAATTCTGACAAATGCTGAAAATCTAGAATTAATCACATCCAAAAGTTTAAACCCTGCACAATTCCTCTCAGGGGAGCCCATACCCGCCCTAGAACATAATTGCTTAGAAGTCATAGACCTGCAAACAAAAGTAAGGGAGGACCTTGAGGATGTACCCCTGCCATATGGGAGAGTGTTGTTCATTGATGGATCATCTAAAATGGCAGAGGGAAAAAGAATATCAGGTTATGCAATAGTCGAAGGTATCAACAAACAGAGTTTGAAAGTTATAGAGAAAGAAAAATTGCCCCCAAACTGGTCTGCTCAATGCTGTGAGGTCTATGCTCTAAAAAGAGGATTGGACCTGTTAGAACAAGATAAAGGTACAATTTACACTGACTCACGGTATGCCTTTGGAATTGTGCACACATTTGGAAAAATTTGGGAAGAAAGAGGATACCTAAATTCCAAGGGAAAAGATTTGATACATAAAGAACTAATTAAGTTGGTATTAAAATCCCTTATGAAACCCAGGGAAATTGCAATAGTGCATATCAAGGGACATCAAAAAGGGAATACCTTTGAAGGAAAAGGCAATCAAGCAGCTGACCAAGCCGCCAAGTTAGCAGCCCAAAACCTGGGGGAGCCAATAAAAATTTTGACTTTGACTGATTTGCCAGCTGATAAAGAACCAATATATGATGATTATGAATCAGAGGAAATAAAAAAGTTAAAGCTGCACCAAGGGAAACAAGGGGAATGGTTAACACCAGATGGACGAAAGTTTTTAAATAAAGCCCTGGCTCGAAAAATGCTAACAGAAATACACAGTCTGACCCACTGGGGCACCCAAGGGTTATGTGATCACTTTTTAAGAGAGTATTTATGTATCGGAGTATATAATTTGGCCAAAGCAATTACTGAAGGATGCCTTATCTGCCAAAAGGTGAATCAAAAAGCAATGAGAAAGAATACCCCAGGAGGAAGACAAATAGCATTAAGACCCTTCCAAAATATACAAATAGATTTTACTGAAATGCCTCCAGTACAAGGGTACAAATATCTACTTGTTATAGTTGATCATCTAACCCATTGGGTGGAAGCCTTTCCTACAAAAAGAGAAACAGCACAAGTAGTAATAAAAATATTATTAGAACACATCATCCCCCGGTATGGGCTAGTGAATAATATTGATTCAGACCGAGGTCCTCATTTTGTAGCCAAAATCCTACATGATGTCATTAAAGCCTTAGGAATCAAGTGGCAATTGCATACACCCTGGCATCCCCAAAGTTCAGGGAGAGTTGAGAGGATGAATAAAACCCTCAAAAATGTATTAACCAAATTGATAACCGAAACAAGAATGAATTGGCTCAAGTGTTTGCCCCTGGCCCTTCTGCGAATCCGGGTCCGACCGAGATCCGACATAGGGGCTTCACCATATGAGATGATGTTTGGACTCCCCTTCTTACTAACCCCCTATAGCACTGGGAATTATTTGGAAGGAGAGGCCGCTACCCAAGAATATGTAAAAACAATTGGAAAGACATTGGCAGATCTTAAAAGAAGAGGGTATCTTCCTCAAACCTCTCCCTTAGACACTGACATGCACCAAATAAAACCAGGAGACTGGGTTTTAATTAAGTCCTGGAATACCACCCCATTAACCCCTAAATTTGAAGGTCCGTTCCAAGTTCTACTCACTACTCATACTGCTGTGCGAACCCAAGAAAAGGGTTGGACTCACATCACCAGAGTGAAAGGACCATTACCACCCCCGAGAGATCCCTCTGACCCTGCAACCCCAACAAGAGTTCCCTCTGAGTGGACTGTCACTCGAGATCCAGACACCCTCAAAATAACTCTCAAGAAACAACCGAAAGCCAGTTAAAAACAATAAGAGACAATAACAGTTATTACAAGTTGTTGTTACCATTGCTGAAAATCCACATTGTTATAAGAAGTTAAAAAAGTGTTAATATAGAAGTGTAAAATAATCAATGCAAAGTTATTGTAATGTTGTAATTGTAATGTTGTAATTGTAATAGTTAAATGCAAAGTTATTGTAATGAGTCACAGAGTGTTAATGTAAAAAAATGATAAGTAGCAGTAATTCTAAAAATTAAATCTCTCATAGGGCACACCCAAAAGGAACTAAATAAAACTAAGAAAAAAGTGGGAATAAACAAGGGAGGACTCCACAAATCCAGCCTAAGAAATCCCCAAACCCGAGAGGCAAGACCAGGTGAGACCAAAGAGACGGGGCTGGTTCATACTGGACTCTTGGAGGGACTGATAATAGTCCTGTTGATATGATGAAGAGAAAAAACTCTCCGACCCAAGAGGCAAGCCCAGGTGAGACCAGAGGGCCCACAAATAAAATGGTTCATACTGGACTCTTGGAGGGACTGATAGTAGTCCTGGTAATAAGCAAATTTGCAGATGGAGCTTGCTCCAAATGCCATGGGGAGAATCTACAATCCCTTATAAGAGTTCACACCCATGTGAATCCCACATGCTTTAACATAACCCAATTATCCACCTGTCAAAAACAATACTGGATTGGAAAAGCTGCTATGTTTAAGCAGTGCCTGACTGGAGAGTGCCCTATCAGAGAATGGTTCTGTTTTAAAGAGTTGGAAAATCCAAAAAGAGTCGCAAATCTAATAAAAGAAAAACCACTAGTAGTAAAAAAGAGTGAAATAGATGAACCGGAGAAATATTGGTCTATTGAGAAAAGAAAATCAAAGTGTGTCTATAATAAAAGTTATGATCCACATAACTGCATTAATAAAAAGGCAATCCTTTTTGGAGAATCAGAGAGACTTCAAAATATTGGGAACCCTTATATAGCAATTTAAAGAGAAATAGCCAAAGAATAAGAACTGTAATTAGTATAAGCAACACCCAAACATGGGAGAATAAAATATGGACACCAAAAGAAATAGAAAAGATATATAAACCAGCAACTTGGGCACAAGATAAAACATGGGGGTACCAAACTCCAATTTACATGTTGAATAGAATTATCAAATTACAAACAGTATTAATAAGAATATCAAACACAACAGCCCTTGCCCTTGAACATATCAATAACCAATTGACACAAACAAGAGCAGTAGTTAATCAACTTAAACTAGCAGTCAATTATGAGAGTAAAGCAATAAGAAATATTTCCAAGGAAATAAAAAAAATTGCAAGTACCCAAGAATGGAAGCCCCTAATTAATATAGACTGGTGGGACAACTCATGGTGGAAAAAAGTAGTGTTCATTGCAATTAGTGCCTTTGCCAGTCTCCTACTCTTCCACTGTATGCAGAAACCCACGAATACAATTAAATTAAAACCCCAAGAAGAACAACTAAGTACAGCAAAAAGAATTTATAACCAATACCAAGAATTAAAACAAAGTTATTCCCTTAAATCAGAAATAGCCAATTGATGCGGACAAAAGCCCGATCAAAGAATTAGAGGGGGGATTGAAAGAAATACAAAAACCCAAGCTGTATACTCCCAAGTTGTAATGTTAAATAGTTTGATTGTAATGTTAAAACAGCCTATTAACTCGCCCGGCCTAAAGAGAAAAGGCCGAGAGGCGAGCCCTGCCCCCAGGGGCTGTCTGCGAAGGCTGTCGGCAGCCAGAAAGAATGTTTTGCTGTAAAATGGAAGATGCAATGTTACTTACCTATTTAAGCTGTTCAAATTGAATGTATCCCTAAAATTTTTACTTGTTGTACCCTGAGTTTTATACCCTTTCTCCCCTGGGTCTCGGGGTGCCCCCACCCGGGGGGGATTCCACCCTTTTTCCCTGAGTCACCGGGCTGTCCCCACCCCGTCGGGGGAGAATCCTGTACCTGCTTCCCAGTGGGGGCTGCTGACCCCGCCCAATATGGAGATTAGGACACCCTGCTCCCAAGATGCACTGATTCAGCAAGCTGAACCCCAGAAAACCCCCTAAAACAACGAGTCAACACAAAAACTGGACCTAAGGAGGATAATACTGTGCAATGCACAAGTCCAGCTACCTGCAGGTAGCAGGTATTTTTGGTTACCTTCTCGCCATGACCTGAAGAGAACTGGAGAGAGGTGACCCCCCCGAGAGCACACGAGTAAAGGTAGATTCTTTGGAAGCTCCTGCGAGGGCAAGAATCCCGACTCTGCAGCACCAGCAGCAGAATCGTCAGCACCTCCTCCTCCACGGTGTCTCCAGGGAGCAGCGGCGGCAGGCGCAGCCCCCGAGCCCCCTACCCAGAGCTGATTTCTAATAAAGGCCTTTTCAAAGGAGCTGGTCTCCTGGCCCATTAATTCATAACATGTATGAGAAAGGCAAACAATTCACATGTGGAAGGCTCATCATGTGGAGAATGGCAATTCACAGACTAACACTATGCTACCCTGATGTGGAAGGGACCCCTTCCCCTGTCCCCAGAAATGATGTGAGTTGGTACAGAATAACCTCGGGGTTTACAAAAATTAACCCTGTCCTGGCTGGAACCAGGACAAACTTCACTGTCCTCTAGACAATCTGAGCTGTGATGCTTTGGGGTACACAGGTGTTCCCAATGCCCTGTCAAACAATCCCATCAGGTTGAAGCTGATAGGTGACCCCATTTGCTTTCACAGTTTCAAATTTCTCCTGGGCTTAGCAGGAAAAGCCTCTCTGCTAAGGATTCCTGAGAAGAATAAAGCTTCCATGCTGGTATCAGCTCTTCTGCTAGAAGAGAGAAGGAGGAAGAGGAATTTCCTGCATAGGTCCTTAACTTGGAATTAGGCATTGAAGACATGAGTGTTATTCTGTTTGGCCCTGGTTAAAGAGGTGGATGGAATTACACAGAACTTTATTTTCTGTACCCTAACTGAAATCCAACGCAGGCTTCCCTGACATCTTTCTTTCTATAGATTAGTTTTCTTTGGGTGCTAAACCCACTCTTTTTCTCCATGCATAGCACACCTGCTTTGCCAGATGAGGGAGGCTGGGTGACTTCTATTAAAAATACACAGCCCAGTGTCCCTTTGTAGATGGTGACAGGAAAGTTTAGGGAAGGGTTTCACAGGATTTGTGTGAAAACCTGAATTTGAACTGGTAACAGAGCCTTGAGCCAGTCAGGCTCTGCAGTGCTGGGTGTATTGTTATCAGGAATGCTGCTAGTGATTCAGTTAAATACTTGTGGCTGCTATGAAATCAGAGGACAGACTTTCTGGGATATTTGTTTTAGGAGTACAGCCATCCCTTTCTAACCACAATGAGAGAGGTGCACTTGCAAAGGCTGATTCTGCACCACTCTCTAGTCACTGCCTGTGGCAGAAAATTAATTTTACCAAAATCCTAATTAAATTGAAAGTGAGCCTGAGATGAACCTGGACTGCATTTGAGAGCATGGTGAGGAGTAAAGCTGACTTTCCGGACATTTCCAAACTAGCAAATACAAATAGAGACCTAATATCCTCTAGTTTCCCTGAAAGAAAAACTTGCTACAAAGAGAGCATCAGCTACAGTTCTCCTGCAGCACTTGATTTAGATCAATTACTGAATGCCTGTGACAGCCATACAGGAGTTATCAGATATCTCCTCTTACCACAGATTTGAACTTTCTCATAACTTATGTTCCTCAGGAGTTATGAGATTGCTACTAAGAGGTGATGTCAGTAGAAAGGCAGATTTGCTACTGACTGGCTCAGGACTGTGGACACTAAGATGGGATAATTTGCTGGCACTTCCAATGAAAGGGAGATAAAATTCACATTTATGTTGGTTTTCACGTAATTTCAACCCGAAAAACAACATCGGAGAAAAATAAGTCAGAGAGGGGTTAAATCTCAGCTTGTTTCAGTTGACAGAGAAGGCAGGATCACAGATAAAAACTGTTATACTCTGCTGTCTAGTATAAAGACAAGTTAAAGATTTTTAGACCTTTAGGAAATCTCAAAGCAGTTTTGTCATATACATTGAGGAAAGTATGTGTTTAACTGTTATGCTTAACATTGTCTTCACACATTTTCCTTTTTTGACTGCTCTGTCTCATTTACCTCCTGCTATTGCTATCATTCTCCTACAGACTGAGGAAGCAAAAATTGCTGGTGACTGGAAGGCTGAACATGAGTAACATGGGTGTGGTCTCTACAGATAGGCTAGTGAAGAAGGAAGTATATTTGCTGTTGCTGACATTTTGTCAAAGGCTAAAGGCAGCTGCAAACATTATTTATAAGAATATAAAATTCTTCAAAGCTGTTCCCTTAAAATCCTTAGTTGTGTTCCTGAGTTTTGGAAACAGATAAATTCTCCATCTTTGGACTGAGTTTCTTCTCCCTGTTAAGCAAGTTCTTGCACAGGGATGTGCTGCAACCAAGATCTGTCATTTAGAAAAATCTGATGTTTTTATCATGCTGAGTTTATCAGTTGTCTTGTGTCATGTCAGACAAACTGTTTAAATGGTTTTCCTCTTGCATGGTTTGATCAGGCAGGTGGACTTCAGCTACTGCTGGTGAGGTTTAGGCAGCTCCCTGAGGTGATGGATGTGTCTGTTCAGGTTGCTCTTGTGCTGTCCATGCTTAATTCTGCTAGCGAAAACAGACTCGCCATTTCTACTCATTCAGATCTGCCTTCTTTCTGATTTTAGTAAAGTCTATACCTCTCTCAGGACCAGGACATACTTCAGCTGTGATTTTACCAAAGAGAAATGGAAAATGCTTCCAATTGAAAATACTCTACCTCATCCATTTGTTTTGTGGTTGGTTTCTAGGACAGGTTTGCATGGGTTCACAGTGAAATGCACATCAAATTGACAAAGTTTCCCTTTTACACTGAAAAATACACAGCCAGCCTGAGGAACGACACATGTGCTCAGCCAAAAAGTTTGGGGCTTGCATGTTTTTACATTTAACCAACACAGAGGTAACTAAATGTATAGCAACAGGTGGGATCTATCAAGGTTCTCAAAGTACAGTTCAGCCAGTGCATATAATGATAAATAGAATCCCAGAGAGGAAAAATCAGATGTGGAGTAGATGAGAGAGGCATGGTTGGCCTCACATACACACAAACACACAGATGGATACACACACATACGCATAATCCAATTTGAATTTTGAATTAATTTTCCCTAGATTATGAAGGGTATGAAATTTGTCTGGGTTCTGCTGAATACACATATTTTTGATTACTCCTTGTTTGCATGATGCTCATCTTTTAATCCTATAAATCTTTGTTTTATCATTCCTAGTTTCCTAACTGGATTCTCAGAAGAGGTGGAAAATTGTTTCCTGAATTACTGGAAAATTTTTATTGCGTTATTTCTTTTGATACTCTTTGAGGTTTCAGGAAAACAGGTGTGTTTGAAGAAACCTGGATACTTCTGTCTCATAGATATAAGACTGCTTTTTAAATAAACACTCTGCATTTTAAGGTTGTCCCCACTAGCAATATTTGACTTTTAAAGATTGCAGAAAGTGGGATTGATGAGGGACCTGCTTGGAATGTGCTGGGAAGTCAGAGAGTCAAAACTATCAAATGCTGGAAATTCTGAGAGATGTAAGAATTAGAGGCTTTTATTGCTAGAATAAGTGGCACTTATAGTAATCTGTCATTTTTTTGTGGCAAATATTCTGGAAAATATTACAATGAGGAGAAGTCTTCTGTACTTCTGAGCACAGTGCAAATTACAATGATCAGAGAGAATAGAACTGCTGATTTTTTGACTAACTGGTTTGGAGTTTCATTTCAAGGCACAAGTGACAGTGCAGCCTTTTCTGAGTCCCAGAAGATATGTAGAAGTTCAGCTTCTTTATACTGTTTTTGTCATACTGAAAGCCACCACTGCACAGGGGAGAGTTGATCTTATGGGTAATTTTACACATTTTGTTACATCAGCCCAACAGCTCAGAATTATGCAACCCTTCAGAGTGGGGACAGGAATTCTTCTAATCTCATATTTGATGCCATCTGTCAACCCACTGGCACATGCTTAAGATCAACTTTAGATCTTAAAGAACACATTTCTTTGGTTTAAACACATTAATGAGAGATAAGGCAAAGTATATTCTGTATTTTCCTGTTGGAAGTGTACTCCTACCAATTGTCCATGTTTTAAGTGACTGTGTGTAATGACTGGGTCCTGCTTTGAGGCTGAAGGTATGCTGGAGACCCTTTGGGGTTCTTTATTCTATGGCATTTCTGTCTTTCATGTTAAGCAACCTCTTATTTTCTCTTACTAGCCTAAACTTTAAAGAGGACATTTCCCCTTGTTATATTATATTCTCCCAATATATTTTGAACTTTCTGTTTCAAGTGTACTTACATCTCTCCGATCCAAGCTGGTTGATTCTTTAAAACTTTATCTCATGTTTCATGTTTTACATCCATGGATCCTTCTTTCAGTCCAACTGTCTTTACAACTCTGGTTTCCAAAACCATGTCAATAAAATCACCGACCTGGAAAGCTTGCAGGGAATCAATGCCAAAAGTCACCTCTAGTGAAGGACTAAGTACAAGATTTAGTAAGATGCTATAGACCTGCTGATAATTTTTTGATTATTAGCCAATAGTATTAGTTCTTTTGAATGAACCAGACACAACTGGTTATTAGTTATACATAGTTATTTCAAATTAATATTTGATGAGATTTTGGTTTCTAGAACTCGTTATTTAAATATACCTACATCACTAGACCTAGGAAAAGAGAAGTCAGATATGAAACAATTCCTACCAGTGAAGTCTGTGGGTCAGTGGGCAACAACCATTCCTTTTGGGTGACTCGACTTCTTTATCAACCAAGATATATAGGCAAAATGAACACAGAAAATAGCAGTTGTAAGTTATGTGTGAAATCTATTGAGAAGCCATGTAGATCCATTTGAAAAGATTTAGGTCAGTTCAGGCTTTTAGAATAAACATTTAAAGATAAAGAGTAATGTCTGAAGCTCATGTGTAGTGGTGTAGCTCATGCATTTTCATTAGCCTAAGTGCAAATATGGAAATACACACCAGAGTAGATCTGACTCTCAGTGTTGCCCAGAGCATACTCCTTATTCATAGAATGCCCTCTAAAGGACAAATGTAATGCATAATCTTATTTGATAATGTATGTTCATGTCTCAGAAGATGCTGGGGAATTATTAGCCTTTGACAGGCTTCCTCTTGGCTTTAGCAATTAGCAGAAATGAAACTCTGCAAGATTAAATTTCTCCTTTGGACCGTGTATAGTTTTAAGACATTTTCTATAACGCCATAAAGTAACAAGAAAAGACAAGCATCAAATTTTCAAATAATTGTGCAGTGATTTAGCTAACTCTTATTGAAGTTGTTTGGACTTTGAAAATTACTTATATGAAAATTATATTTTTGGCCTTTAGAACTCCTTTGAGAAGCTTGTCCGCTTAGCATGTGACCATAAGAAGTTGTTGAAGATGGAGCTGGGGAGCAGGGTTTTTGTCATTGTTTAAACTATTGAGCACAGATGTTTTCAGTTAGATTGAACATATCCTCAACATGAAGAAAATAAGATTTTTTTTAGTGTTGGGGAAGTGAAATTGCTGAATAAAGCAGTGCTGAGGCCTTTCAGAGGCATGGCAGGAGTCTGTGCCTTAATAACCAAACTTACCGATGCAGGAAAATGAAATAAAAGTCAGTAAATTGCTGATGAAATGGAGTTCAGTGGGTTGTTTAGTCCATTCCATGCTGAATTGTTCTCTACCATACATTATCCTCTACCTTGCCCAACTCAGGTGTAAATAATGGAACTGACAATTTTCTTGTTACATTTACGAAAGTAATGGCTTCCTCTTTCTGTTCACTTGACAGGCTAAAACATATTTAAGTGGATAAAAACGAGGGTAGCCCAGAATTTGTCTGAATTGCACATAGAGTTCATTAAAGCAGCAGCCTCTGGTGGAAGTTTATTCATGTGTAAAGATTCCTGCAGGTTGGTCTGGATCCCTGCTGGGGGATGAGCAGAAGTAGCTGCTATGGGAGGAATTTGATGAAGCTGCAACCTGTCACAATTACAGCACTGGATGTAGCAGGCATAAAAAAATACTTGTCGTTACTTGTGGACTTGTTTCCATCACACAGGAGGAGGACATTTCAAAATTATTAAGTAGACCAGAAGATCTGTACTGGAAATGGTTATCTAAAATCAGCTGAGTCTAGGAAATCCTTATGGAAAAGTCAATTGACTACAGTAATTTGTATACAGATATACACACTGTAAGACTTTGTAGGTTGATTAAAGGAGATCAGAGGTGGAATTTTCTGTTCCATAAACATATCTTGAGTAAGTAATCAAAATTCCTGTTGCTATATGAATACCAACAATGCTTTCAAAAATCTGTTTCTGTGGCTGGTCAAGGCTGTAGGACCTGGAGCCTGGCCCTGATGGGGCATCACTGGGGCAGACTGATGTTTTTCCAGCTGCCACTCACACTGGGTTGAATGGGGCATATGGGTTTTCCAAACCTAAACCATCACAGCCCCACTCCAGCCTGAATTTGCCTTCATTTCTGCAAGAAGTGCAACAGCAGGGATGTTGTAGAAGTCTATGTTAAAACAGTGCATCCCTGTGGTTTCAGTCCTGCTCTGGTGAATTAGCACAGATGGGACCCTGGTAGGTGCATAACACTAGAAATAAAGGCCTTGGAGTATTGTTTTGGAGAGCACTGGCAATGTTTAGGATGTTCTTTTGTCCTTAGGAAGTCTGGCCACTCACATGGAAAGGCATTGGAAAGATGAGATGACTCGTACTGTCTCAGATTAGCTACTAATTGCAAGGTAATCAGAAGGTATAAAGTATTTAAAGTACCTCTGGCTATTTATTATTTCTCTAAGGGGCTATCAAAGCCTAGG
>JADMLD010001641.1:0-37934 GCA_017589585.1 Phylloscopus whistleri
CATTCTTCTCAAGGACCATCCCAAGCCCTCCATACCCACACTCTGACTCTGTGTTCTCCTCAAGGACCTTCCCAAGCCCTCCATGATTCCATGTTCTCCTCAAGGACCCTCCCAAGCCCTCCACACCCACACGGATTCCGTGTTTTCCTCGGCACGTGTGCCCAGCTGACGCTTCCCGTGCTGGAGCCCTTCTCTCCAGGCAGCACAGAGAATTTCAATTCCACTTTCTGTTTTAAAAAGAGCCTTTCCATTCCAACCTGGCTCAGCTGCTGTGGCAACCACTCCCTCCCTGTCTGTCCCAACACCTGCAGATCCAGAGGGTCCCGGCCTGGCCTGAGACCCCTCCAGCCCCTCTCCCAGCCGGGCCCGGCGTGCTTTGCCATGAACCAAATCTGTCAATGGCTCAAGACAGACACGTGGGCAGCAGCCAGCAGGGGGAAAAAAAAAAAACCAAAAAAAACCGTAGCAGGCTCCATTCAGCTCCAATCCCTGATAAATAATTCAGGAAGAGAAATGCCGCAATACAGAGCCCAGCAGGGTTTAAAAATAGAGCGTGCGCCGCTCCGGAGGGACGGAGGCAAGGAGAGGAACCAGAGCACGAGGGGTTCCAGCAGCCTGGGATGGCTCCCAGACCCCCAGCACAGGTGTTCACGTTCCCTTTTCACCAGGAATTTAACCCAATTTTTGTTCTGGCAGCAGCAGCTGGATGCTGTCCTGGGTCAGAGCCCTGCCAGGAGGCAGAGCCCCAAAAAACCGAGGAAGGATGGAGGTGGGTGCCACCCCAAAGCCAGGCACTTCCATTTGTCACCCAGAACACCACAAACTGTCCCAACACCTCCACCCCAAATTATATCCGAATATAGATCGTGCCCCAAAAATACATAAACACACACCAGAGCCATCAAAACCATTCCAACATCACCACACAAACCCAGCCAGGCACCAAGCAGGAAATCGTTGTTTTAGGATTCCATCAACCCTTCCTGCATCCTAAAAAAAAAACAAACCCCAAACCAACCCAACTTCGTGCTGCCCTGAAATATCCAACTCTCTGTCACCTGTATTTCGGGGGTGGGAATTAAATCACAGAAGGGATGTGGGAAGATCAGCTCCTCCCCCACTTCCCATCCTCTCATTAATTATTAATTAGCCTCCGAGTCAAAGGTACGGCCCCTTTATCCCAAGTTTGCCACTGGGGTGCTGTAAAGGATATAAAAAAAAAAAAAAAATGGGCTTTCCAGGTTTTGCAGGAATACTTTGGCAGATGGCTGCCTTCTCCCCTCCTCTCTCAGCTTCAAAAATAGCTCCAAGAAAGACACGGATTTTTTTTTTTCCCTGCTTCCCAAGGACTTGTGAGATGGGAAACTGCCACTAAGAAGAAGACACAGAGTTTTTAAAAGGAAAAAAATAAAATTGTATCACGGTTAGGTAATTAAAAAAACCTAATAACTCTGGATTTAAGAGGCTTTCCATAAATATTTTTGAATTTTTTTTCCAAAAAAAACCATGAAAACAAATATAGGGAAGACTCCTGCTGTGAGGAGACTCTGCCAGGAGACCAAAAGTCCCCAAAAAGCTGCTGGGCAGTGAGGAGAAGCTCCCAAAGCTCCTGCTAGTGGCAAGACAAGACTCCTGCAAGCCAGAATCCATGCCCAAAATCTGCTGCTGGACCCTCCCAGTCACATCCCAGTGGGAATTTGGGGTTTTTTTCCTGGTTCTGGGAAGCTCTGTGCTGTCACACTCTTGGTGTGAGGGGTTTGTGCCCATCCAGGCAGTGCCAAGCAGAGCAAGTGCTTCCAAAAATCTCAGATCTCTGTCTGAAGCCAACCTGGGGAGAGCTGGGAGAAGAAAACCCCAAGAATTTGGGATGCAGAGGTTTTTAAATGGAGAGAGCAGGCTGAGGCTGGAGAAACCAAGAGGCAGGACACAAACACCTCAGGTTCCCCACGTCCTGGATCTTCCTTTTCCACGTCCCCCCTTCTTCCCCATCCCTTTGGACACAGGGAAGCACAGGCAGCACAAAATCCCCATTTCCTCCCGGAATTTCCTTGCCTGAAGCCTCCCCCAGGAGAGGTCAGCTTCCAGGATAACACCCTCCCCAAAACAAAGTGGATTCTGTTTCTAAACTCGGCTGAGGAGGAATTAATTCCTCAAAGAAAAAAAAAAAAAACGTCAAAGCAAGAGCAGAAATTTAAAAACTTGGTTTAAAAAAAAAAAATAAAAAAAAGCTGTCGGAGTGGGCTGGGCCTGCCCACACTCAATCATCCCCGAAATTCTCCGGGAAGCAGCAGCGGTGACTCAGCCTGCGGCACAGGCAGCTCCGTGCTCCCGGGGCTGGGGTGGGACTGCCCTTCCCTGGAAGCCCTGGAGCCAAAATCCCGGGAATCCCGGGGCTGGATTGGCGCCGGGGAGGTGCCCAAACCCCTCACCTGCACTGCGGCCCAGGCAGGGAGGGCTCCCAGCTCAGGGGAGTCGAGGGAAGGTGGAGTTGGAGGGGTTGGAGGGGAGGGAAGCTCACTCAGGTCCTGTTGGGTCCTGCACCGGGGTCACAACAACACCCTGGGACACTCCAGGCTGGGGAAAGAGGGGCTGGAGAGCTGGGAAAGGCCCTGGGGGTGCTGGTGCCAGCGACTGGACACGAGCCCAGGTGTGCCCAGGTGTGCCCAGGATGGCACCTGGGCTGTCCCAGCCATGGGCACAGGGATTGTCCCCCTGTGCTGGCACTGCTGAGGCCCCTCCAGTGCTGGAACCAGTTCTGGGTCACAGAGACATTGAGGGGCTGGAGCGTGGCCAGAGCTGGGGAAGGGCTGGAGCAGCAGGAGAAGGGTCTGGAGAAGTCCTGAGGGAGCTGGGAAAGGGGCTCAGCCTGGAGAAAAGGAGGCTCAGGAGGGACCTTTTCACCCCACAACTCCCTGAGGGGAGAGCAGAGCCGGGTGGGGTCGGGCTCTGCTCCCAGGGAACAGCAGGGTGAGAAGGAACAGCCCCAAATTCCTCCAGGAGAGCCTCAGGATGGACATCAGGGGGGATTTCCTCATGGAAAGGTGGTCAGGCTTTGGAACTGCCTGGAGAAAAGGAGGCTCAGAGGGGAATTTTCACCCCACAGCTCCCTGACAGCAGAGCAGGGCCAAAATCTGCCCCCAGGGAACAGCAGGATGAGAGAAAGAGCCTCAGATTCCTCCAGGAGAGCCTCAGGATGGACATCAGGGGGGATTTCCTCATGGAAAAGGTGGTCAGGCTTTGGAGAAAAGGAGGCTCAGAGGGGAATTTTCACCCCACAACTCCCTGAGGGGAGAGGGGAGCCGGGTGGGGTCGGGCTCTGCTCCCAGGGAACAGCAGCACAAGAGGAAACAGCCTCAAGCTCTGCCAGGGGAGGTCCAGGATGGACCCCAGGAGGGAGTTGTTCATGGAAAGAGTGGTCAAGCACTGTCAGGTTGTCAAGCACCACCAGGCCTGCCACCTGTTCCACAGAATTGTGGAATCCCTGAGGTTGGAAAAGCCCTGCAGGACCTGAGTGCCACGTTCAGCCCTTCCTTGGACACCTCCAGGGATGGGGGGACACCAAACCTCCCTTCCAACACCTGACCACCCTTTCCATGGGACAATTCCTCCTGATGTCCAACTTCCAGGACCTCCAGGACTTCCCAAACCTCCCCTGGTGCGACTCGAGGCCGTTTCCCCTCTGGGAGCAGAGCCAGGCCCTCACTCTCCTCTCTGGGAGCTGTGGCCAGGCAGAAGGTCCCTCCTGAGCCTCCTTTTCTCCAGATCCCTCAGAAGTTCTCCAGACCCTCCTCCTGCTCCTCCAGCCCTTCCCAAGCTCCTTCTCCAGACACCTGGAGCTCCCTGACCTCTCCAAGTCTTTATCAGGCACTTCCAAAATCCATCCTTAAAAAAATAAAAAGAGTTCAGCTCAAGGCAGGAGTTGAATTCACACCTCCCAACATCCCCCTCCCTGCCACCAACACCTCCTGCTGTTTATTCCCTCGGGGAATGAATCCCCTGTGGGTTCTGCCCCTGCAGGGAGAGGCTCAGGATCACCTCAACAGCCACTAAATGATTTTAAAAAGGGATTCAACCTCTGCTGGAGCCTTTGGATCCAGCCACACGTGGATATTTGGGAGGAATTTAAGGCAAGAAAAGCACCTTGGCACAGGGGAAGCACCAGTGGGCCCAAATGTTGGCAAGATCAGTTTGTTAAGTTTCTCTTTAGCCAAAAAAAAAATCAAAATAAATCCCTTTGAGAAGGCTTCAAGGTGCCAAGCTGTGCCCCCTGCCTCTGGCTGCACCAAAATTATTCCCAAAATTATGAGGGAATAACTCAGTGAGTGAGGCAAACCGGCAGCTGAGGTGGGAGCAGAGCTCTGAAAGTTTGGACACAGATCCCTCTGTGGTACCAATTAAAAACCAATCAATTTATGCAAATGAGCGCTGATCTGGCTCTAATTTAATATTAAATGAGATAAGGGGGTGAAGTGAACTGCAGAGGTGGAGAGAGAGAAATTTGGGAATCTCAGAGGGAGATTTGGGCACCTCCAAGGGGAGATTTGGGCACCTCCAAGGGGAGATTTGGGCACCTCAGGGGGGAGATTTGGGCACCTCCAAAGGGAGATTTGGGCACCTCCAAAGGGAGATTTGGGCACCTCCAAGGGGAGATTTGGGCACCTCCAAAGGGGGAGATTTGGGCACCTCCAAATGGGAGATTTGGGCACCTCCAAGGGGAGATTTGGGCACCTCAGGGGGGAGATTTGGGCACCTCCAAAGGGAGATTTGGGCACCTCCAAAGGGAGATTTGGGCACCTCCAAAGGGAGATTTGGGCACCTCCAAGGGGAGATTTGGGCACCTCCAAAGGGAGATTTGGGCACCTCCAAAGGGAGATTTGGGCACCTCCAAAGGGGAGATTTGGGCACCTCCAAGGGGAGATTTGGGCACCTCCAAAGGGAGATTTGGGCACCTCCAAGGGGAGATTTGGGCACCTCAGGGGGAGATTTGGGCACCTCCAAAGGGAGATTTGGGCACCTCCAAGGGGAGATTTGGGCACCTCCAAATGGGAGATTTGGGCACCTCCAAGGGGAGATTTGGGCACCTCCAAAGGGAGATTTGGGCACCTCCAAAGGGGAGATTTGGGCACCTCCAAAGGGAGATTTGGGCACCTCCAAAGGGAGATTTGGGCACCTCCAAAGGGGAGATTTGGGCACCTCCAAAGGGAGATTTGGGCACCTCCAAAGGGGGAGATTTGGGCACCTCCAAAGGGGGAGATTTGGGCACCTCCAAAGGGGAGATTTGGGCACCTCCAAGGGGAGATTTGGGCACCTCCAAAGGGGAATTTGGGCACCTCCAAAGGGAGATTTGGGCACCTCCAAAGGGGAGATTTGGGCACCTCCAAAGGGAGATTTGGGCACCTCCAAGGGGAGATTTGGGCACCTCCAAAGGGAGATTTGGGCACCTCCAAAGGGAGATTTGGGCACCTCCAAAGGGGAGATTTGGGCACCTCCAAGGGGAGATTTGGGCACCTCCAAAGGGGAGATTTGGGCACCTCCAAATGGGAGATTTGGGCACCTCCAAAGGGAGATTTGGGCACCTCCAAAGGGAGATTTGGGCACCTCCAAAGGGGAGATTTGGGCACCTCCAAAGGGAGATTTGGGCACCTCCAAAGGGGAGATTTGGGCACCTCCAAAGGGGAGATTTGGGCACCTCCAAGGGGAGATTTGGGCACCTCCAAAGGGAGATTTGGGCACCTCCAAGGGGAGATTTGGGCACCTCCAAGGGGAGATTTGGGCACCTCAAAGAGGTGATTTAGGCACCTCAGAGAGGTGATTTAGGCACCTCAAAGGGGAGATTTGGGCACCTTTTCCCTCCAAAAAAAACCCCCAGGGGTTTGGAATAGCAGCCCTGCCAGGACTTTAAATTTAGCACCACAAATGGCAGCGCTGCTAAAAGGGGAACTTGGATTCCAAGGGGGGATCCGGTGTCAGGGGCAGCTCCAGGGGTCCAGCTGGGAGGAGGGACTGGCCCTGGATATTCCCCACAGCTCCTGGGGGATTCAGGAGTTTCCTAAAATCAGGGAATCCTGGAATGCTTTGGGTTGGAAGGGATTTTAAAGCTCATCCAGCCCCACCCCACTTTCCACCCTCACATCTTCTGGCTTTGGGTACTTCCAGGGATCTGGAATTCCTCTCCCAGGGGGTGGAATCCTTCTCCTTCCAACCCCTCAACCCCCAGGAAGGAACAATTTTGAGCACTCCCCACACTCCAGGAACAAGCAAAACCCCAAATCCTCAACCCACAGCTCCCCAAGGATCACAGCAGAGTGAAATTCCCACTCTGGGACCTGGTTTGCTGCACCTTGGCCCAAAATTCCACCTCTTCCTTCCCAGCACTTTTTGTTTTTTGTCATCACTGCAGAACCAAAAGCACAAAACAAATCAAAAATCCAAAAGGATTCCAGGAGCAGAGCTGACCCAGGTGAAGAGGACGCCCACAGCAGCAGCTCAGGGGGATTTGGGCAGAGGGAAATCAGCTCCCAGGAGCAGGGAGCACCACGGGCAGCTCTGGGAGGTGCAGCCCGTGCCAGGTTGGAGCCAGGACACCAGGAATTTGAAATTCTTTGAGTTCAGGGATGAGCAATGAGGATTTTGGGGTGTTCCTGCTCACAACCTGCCAGCTCCATCAACTTCTACCAGAGCTGAGGCTGCTTTAATTAATTAACATCAGCTCAGCCAGGACACCTCCTGCCAGGGGGCAGAGCAACTCTGACTCCCAGCCCCAATTCCTACAGGCACCAAAAACAAAATCCTTGGGAGGATTTAAAGTTCCAGGGCTGGAAACACTTAAAAAAACCCCTAAAAACAACAAAAAAAAAAACAAAAAAAAAAAAAAAAAAAAAAAAAAAACAAAAACCACCTTTCCATGTATCCCACCAAAGCAACTCTGACCCCCAGCCCCAATTCCTACAGGCACCAAAACCAAAATCCTTGGGAGGATTTAAAGATCCAGGCTGGAAACACTTCAAAAAAACCCAAAAAAACCCCAAAAAACCCCCAAAACCCACCTTTCCATGTATCCCACCAAAGCAACTCTGACCCCCAGCCCCAATTCCTACAGGCACCAAAACCAAAATCCTTGGGAGGATTTAAAGATCCAGGGCTGGAAACACTTAAAAAAAACCCTAAAAAACCAAAAATCACCTTTCCATGTATCCCATCAAAGCAACTCTGACCCCCTACAGGTACCAAAACCAAAATCTCTGGGAGGATTTAAAGTTCTAGGGTTGGAAACACTTAAATAAAACCCCCAAAAACCCCAAAAAACACCTTTCCATGTATCTCATCAAAGCAACTCTGACCCCCAGCCCCAATTCCTACAGGTACCAAGATCCCTGGAAGGATTTAAAGTTCCAGGGCTGGAAACACTTAAAAAAAACAAAAAAAAAACAAAAAAAAACCAAAAAAACCCAAAAAACAAAAACACCTTTCCATGTATCCATCAAAGCAACTCTGACCCTCAGCCCCAATTCCTACAGGCACCAAAATCCCTGGGAGGATTTAAAGATCCAGGGCTGGAAACACTTTAAAAAAACCTTAAAAATCCCCCCAAAAAACACCTTTCTATGTATCCCATCAAAGCAACTCTGACCCTCAGCCCCAATTCCTACAGGCACCAAAATCCCTGCGAGGATTTAAAGATCCAGAGCTGGAAACACTTTAAAAAACCCCCAAACCACCACCTTTCCATGTGTCCCACCAGCACAGACCCTCTGGACCCTCCCCACCTGTTGGGAGATGCCAGGGCCGGAATCATTTCCAGGAAAATCATTTCAAAGCACAAACCTCGTCCGTGAGGGCCCCGCAAACCCCGCACGGCGCTGCCCGGCCCCCGAATCGCCCCCGGGGGCTCCTCTGGAAGCTCCTCAGCTCCCGGAGAGCCCGGCCCGGGCACCGCCGGTGGCGCCGGCGGCTCCGGCTCCACGTGCCCGGGGGAAGCGGCTCCGTGAGACCGCAAGGCCCGGAGAGCCCGGCGGGAGCCACCCCCGTGAGGGGAACCGGACCCCGTGAGGGGCGGCGGAGGAACCGGACCCGTGAGGGGAACCGGACCCCGTGAGGGGCAGCCCCGGGAACCGCAAGGAGCCACCCAAGAACCGAGCCCCGGGGCCGGGAAGCACCTCCGGGGGGAAGGTTTTTCCCTCAGGGACACCACGGGAAGGTCCCCGCGGCCCCGCCGTGCCCGGTGCGCCGCGATCGCCCCGTTCCCCCCGCCCTCAGCCCCCTCAGCCCCCTCAGCACTCACCGAGCCGCGCCGGGCCGGGCCCTGCGCCGCGGGGCCGCCGCCGCCACCCCGGGCCGGGCCGGGCCTGGGCCTGAGCCAGCGCAGGCCGCCCGGGTGAGGCGGCGGGGGAGGGCAGGACGGTGTGGGGGGGGAGGGGAGGGGAAGGGGGCGGCCGGAACGGGGGAAAAAACGGGGAAAGAACCGGGAAAGAAAAAAAAAAAAAAAAAAAGGGAAAAAAAGAGGAGGCGGCCCCTCCCCCCGCGGCGTGCGCGCTGCGTCACGGCGCCGCGCGCGTTGCGTCATCGTTCTGCGCTCGCGCGCGCCCCCCCCCCTCCCCCGCGCGTTGCCGCGGCAACCGGGGGGACGCCGCGCGCCGGGGAGGGCGGGAAGGGCGTGGGGCGCCCCCTGGCGCGGCGGAGGGACGGAAAGGGGCGGGGTTAACATCAGGCTCCGCCCACCGCCCGTGACTCCGCCCACCCGCCTGTGACTCCGCCCCCCCCGCGCGCCGCCTGGCGGGTCCCGCGTCCGCCGGGATCTTCCGTCCCCGGGGGTCCCACGTTCAGCAGGGTTCCCGCGGTTCACCGGGGGTCCCGCATCATCAGGGGTCCCACAACCTCCCCTGAGGATCCCAAATTGGCCAGGGATCCCGCATCCCCACTGCCAGGGCGGCCAGGGTTCCAGCTTGTGGCAGCTGGATCTGGGAGAAATCCTCACCCGTTCGGAATTTCAGCAGTGCCAGGCACAGGGCCTTAGGCACGAACGGTTGCTCTTTTCTGTGGGAAACAAAAGTCACCCTTCCAGGTTCTTGATATCAGTTTGTAGGAGGTGTTTGGCACTCCAAGGGCAGCCAAGGCTCCAACTTGTGGCTGCTTGGATCTGGGAGAAATCCTGATCGGTTCGAATTGTAGTGGGATTTGAGGTGGCAGAAGTCCAGTGCCAGGCATAGGGCAGGAACGGTGGTGGCCCTTTTCCATGGGAAAGCAAACTCAGCCGCCCAGGTTCCTGATGTCGGCTTGTAGGAGGCCTTTGGCACTCCAAGGGCAGCCAAGGCTCCAACTTGTGGCAGCTTGGATCTGGGAGAAATCATCACCCGTTCGGAATTGTAGTGGGATTTTAGCAGGCAGAAGCCCAGTGCCGGGCATAGGGCATTAGACACGAGCGGTGCCCCTTTTCCGTGGGAAGCTGATGTGACTCCGGCCGGTTCCCGGTGCCGGTTCGTAGCCGGCTCTCGCTCTCCGCCTTCCCCCCGCGCCCGGCCCGGCCACCACCGCGCGGGAGCGGCGGCGGCGGCACCGCGGCAGCGGCACCGCCAGGGGGCGCCAGCTGGGGCCGCCCGTGCGGGAACGGGAACGGCAGCGCTCCGAGTGGGGCTGGGGGGGTCGTAACAGCGGCAGGGGCGGGTGCGAGCGGCGGGGACAGACAGCGGGGACAGCGGGGACAGTGGCCGGGGCTGCGGACAGCGAGCGGGCTCGGGGACAGCGAGCGGAGGCGGCGGCGGGCGCGGCAGTGGCGGCGCGGGGCCGCCAGGGGGCGCCAGCTGGGGCCGCCCGTGCGGGAACCGCAGCGCTCCGAGTGGGGCTGGGGGGTCGTAACAGCGACAGGGGCGGGTGCGAGTGGCGGGGACAGCGGGGACAGACAGCGGGGACAGCGGGGACAGTGACCGGGGCTGCGGACAGCGGGGACAGTGACCGGGGCTGCGGACAGCGAGCGGGCTCGGGGACAGCGAGCGGAGGCGGCGGCGGCGGGCGCGGCAGTGGCGGCGCGGGGCCGCCAGGGGGCGGCAGTGGCCGGCGGAGGCGGCGGCGCGGCCCGGCCCGCTCAAGATGGCGGTGCGGAAGAAGGACGGCGGCCCCAACGTCAAGTACTACGAGGCCTCGGACACCGTCAGCCAGTTCGACAACGTGCGGCTGTGGCTCGGCAAGAACTACAAGAAGGTAGGTGCGCGGAGCCGCGGGGCCGCCGCCGCCGCCCGCCCCGCCGGGCCCGGCCTGTCACGGCGCCGCCGCCATCGCGCCTCCCCCCCCCCACCTCCCCTCAGCGGCCCCGGCGGCCGCGCTGAGCCCCCGGCCCCGCAGTACATCCAGGCCGAGCCCCCCACCAACAAATCGCTGTCGAGCCTGGTGGTGCAGCTGCTGCAGTTCCAGGAGGAGGTGTTCGGGAAGCACGTCAGCAACGCGCCCCTCACCAAGCTGCCGGTGAGAGCCGCGGGGGGGACGCGGGGACGCGGCGGGCGGGCCCCCGCGGGGCGTGCGGGGGACACGCGGGGGAGCTGGGGACAAGGCTCGGGGCAGGGGCAGTGCCCCGGAGGTGCGGGGATGGACCCTCGTGGCCCTGGGGTGAGATGGGGAAGAGCCCCGGAGGACCGGGGGACAAAGCCCAGATTGGGGAGGGCAGCTCAAAGACGTGGGGACAGCATCCCACAGAGCGGGGGACATGGCCCCGATGACCAGGGACAGCCCCACAGAGCTGGGGACATGGCCCCGATGACCAGGGACAGCCCCAGTGGGCTGGGGACATGGCCCTGGTGACCAGGGACAGCCCCGGTGGGCTGGGGACATGGCCCCGATGACCAGGGACAGCCCCGGTGGGCTGGGGACATGGCCCCGATGACCAGGGACAGCCCCACAGAGCTGGGGACATGGCCCCGATGACCAGGGACAGCCCCGGTGGGCTGGGGACATGGCCCTGGTGACCAGGGACAGCCCCGGTGGGCTGGGGATGTGGCCCCGATGACCAGGGACAGCCCCACAGAGCTGAGGACATGGCCCTGGTGACCAGGGACAGCACCCCACAGAGCTGGGGACATGGCCCTGGTGACCAGGGACAGCCCCAGTGGGCTGGGGACATGGCCCCGATGACCAGGGACAGCCCCACAGAGCTGAGGACATGGCCCTGGTGACCAGGGACAGCCCCAGTGGGCTGAGGACACGGCCCCGGTGACCAGGGACAGCACCCCACAGAGCTGGGGACATGGCCCTGGTGACCAGGGACAGCCCCAGTGGGCTGGGGACATGGCCCTGGTGACCAGGGACAGCCCCAGTGGGCTGGGGACATGGCCCTGGTGACCGGGACAGCCCCAGTGGGCTGAGGACACGGCCCCGGTGACCAGGGACAGCCCCACAGAGCTGGGGACATGGCCCTGGTGACCAGGGACAGCCCCACAGAGCTGGGGACATGGCCCTGGTGACCAGGGACAAGGCTCTGAGTGGGGATGGTGCTCCAAAGGTGCAGGGATGGCCCTGGGATGGGGTCCTGGAGCTCCAGGGAGGAGAGCCCCAAAGGAGAGGGGACAAAGCCCTGATTGGGGACAGCACCCCAATATCCAGGGAAAGCATCCCAATGCTCAGGATGTCCCCCCAATACCCGGGGACAGAGCCCCAGGACCTGGGGACAAGGCCCTGAGCAGGGACAGAGCCCGGGGACAGCACCCCAGTACCCAGAGCCAGAGCCCCAGTGATTTGGGGACAGACCCCGATGACACTGGGACAAGGCCCCAGTGACCCACAGGCAGCACCCCAAAAACCGGGGGACAAAGCTGAGTGGGAACGAGGCCCCAGAGCCCCCAAAAAAGGCCCCAAAGAACAGGGGGAAGGCCCTAAATGGGGACAGCACCCCAATACCCAGGGAGAGCACCCAAGCACCCGAGAGCAGAACCCCAACACCCAGGGACAGTGTCCCAGTGAGGGGGGGACAGCACCCAGGGACAGTGTCCCAGTGAGGGGGGGACAGCACCCCAAACATGCAGAACCAGCACCCCAAACCTTGGGGCAGAGCCGCAGGGGAAAGGGGACAAGGAAAATGATGACCAGTGACAGAGTAACAGCCCTGGGGACACGTCCCCAATGTCCCCAAAGACTTGGGGACACAGCCCTGAGCAGGGACAGCACCCAGAGCCTCGAGGACATGGCCCTGGTGACACCGTTCAGCATTCGGGTGACTCGGGGACAGCAGCTGACCATGGACAGCAGCCAGTGACAGTGCCCTGGGCAGGGACAGTGCCTCGGTGTGCTGGGGACAGTGCCTGGCCACCGTCCTGCTGGGAACTGTCCCCAAGGACCAGGGACAGTGTCCCTGTGCAGGGACAGCTTTAGCAGCAGGGACAGTGCCCTGCCAGGAGCAGCGTCCCCAGAGGGGACACTCCAACACCAGGACAGGGCTTCAGCCAGGGGACAGTGCCCCAGGGGAGCCCCAAAGGAGCTGGGGACAGTGTCCCCACAAAGGGACAGAGCACAGTCCCAAGGAGCAGGGGACACTGCCCCAGGGGAGCCCCCAAAGGAGCTGGGGACAATGTCCCCACAAAGGGACAGAGCACAGTCCCAAGGAGCAGGGGACACTGCCCCAGGGGAGCCCCCAAAGGAGCTGGGGACAATGTCCCCACAAAGGGACAGAGCACAGTCCCAAGGAGCAGGGGACACTGCCCCAGGGGAGCCCCCAAAGGAGCTGGGGACAATGTCCCCACAAAGGGACAGAGCACAATCCCAAGGAGCAGGGGACAGTGCCCCAGGGGAGCCCCCAAAGGAGCTGGGGACAGTGTCCCCACAAAGGGACACGTCCCCAACCGGGGGCAGTGCCACATCCCTGCAGGGACTCCATCCCAGCTTGGGGACAGAGCCCACGGAGGTGGCACCTGGGAGAGGGGATGGCACCCTGATGAGGTGACAAGGAAATGTCACCCTGACAAGGGGATGTCACCCAGAGATGGTAATGACGTCCTGGTAAGGGGGTGACACCCACACTTGGGATGGCACCAAGACGTAGGGATGGCACCCTGATGAGGGGATGGCACTTTGTCAAGGGGATGTCACCCCAGGGAGGGGATGTCACCCAGATGAGGGGGTGGTGCCCCAATAAGTTGGTGTCAGCCTGACAAGGGGATGTCACCCAGGTAAGGGGATGTCACCCAGACAAGGGGATGTCACTCAGACATGGGGATGTCCCCCAGACATGGGGATGTCACCCACACGTGGAGATGTCACCTGAATATGGGAATATCACCCTCACAAGGAGATGGCACCCAGACATGGGGATGTCACCCAGACAAGGGGATGGCGCCCAGACATGGGGATGTCACCCAGACATGAGGATGTCACCCAGACAAGGGGATGGCACCCAGACATGGGGATGTCACCCAGACAAGGGGACAGCACCCAGACAAGGGGATGGCGCCCAGACATGGGGACAGCACCCAGACATGGGGATGGCACCCAGACATGGGGATGGCACCCAGACATGGGGATGGCACCCACACATGTGAATGTCACCTAAATATGGGAATATCACCCAGACAAGGGGATGGCACCCAGACAAGGAGATGGCACCCTGAGGAGGAGATGTCACCCCCCCAGGGCGGTGTCCCTGTCCCCCTGACCCCCTCCTCTCCCGTTCCAGATCAAATGCTTCCTGGATTTCAAGGCGGGGGGAGCCCTGTGCCACATCCTGGCAGCCGCCTATAAATTCAAGAGCGACCAAGGATGGTGAGCACCCACCTGCACCCATCGGGGCGGGGGTCCTGGGGGTCCCTGGGGGGTTCCTGGGGGGTTCCTGGGGTGGGAGTCCCCGGGGTGGCCCGGGGTGGGGCGGTTGTGGGGCTGTCACCTCCGGAGCAAACAGGGGCTGGGATGTGTCCCCCTCTGTCACTGTGGACCCCTGATGGGGTCCAGGCACCTGCCCCACTCCCCCCTCCCCAAATCTGGGGTGCTGACGAGGAGACCTGAGCTGTGGCTTTCATGAGAGTCGCTCTTTTCTTCCAATAAGGCGGCGTTTCGATTTCCAGAATCCCTCGCGCATGGACCGCAACGTGGAGATGTTCATGACCATCGAGAAATCCCTGGTGCAGGTAAGAGCCCAGGGCTCTGACCCCCACCCCGGGACCCCCCCTCTGTGTGTGTGTGTGTGCCCCCTTCTCCTCAACTCACAACTCTGTTCTCTCCTCCTCCTTCCCCAGAACAACTGCCTGGCTCGGCCCAACATCTTCCTGCACCAGGAGATCGAGCCCAAACTGCTGGGAAAGCTCAAGGACATCATCAAGAGGCACCAGGTGGGTGGCAGTGCCGGGCTGGGGGGCACGGGAAGGGGGGGGCTCACCCCAATATTTAGCCCTGGGTTAATCCCCTGGCTGTCCCAGGGCACCGTGACCGAGGACAAGAACAACGCCTCCCACATCGTCTGCCCCGTGCCCGGGAACCTGGAGGAAGGTGGGTGCAGGAAGGGGTGGGTTTGTGGGGTCACGGGGGGCTTGGGGGGCAGAGGAAGGTGGGTGCAGGAGGGGGAGTTTGGAGGGGTCGCAGGGGGCTTGGGGGATCAGAGGAAGGTGGGTGCTGCAGGGGAGTTTGGAGGGGTCACAGGGGGCTCCAGGGGGGTCAGAGGAAGGTGGGTGTGGGAGGGGAGTTTGGGGGGTCACGGGGGGCTCCAGGGGGGCCAGAGGAAGGTGGGTGCTGCAGGGGAGTTTGGGGGGTCATGGGGGGCTTGGGGGGCCAGAGGAAGGTGGGTGCTGCAGGGGAGTTTGGGGGGTCATGGGGGGCTTGGGGGGCCAGAGGAAGGTGGGTGCTGCAGGGGAGTTTGGGGGGTCATGGGGGGCTTGGGGGGCCAGAGGAAGGTGGGTGCTGCAGGGGAGTTTGGAGGGGTCACAGGGGGCTCCAGGGGGGCCAGAGGAAGGTGGGTGCAGGAAGGGGAGTTTGGAGGGGTCACGGAGGGCTTGGGGGGTCAGAGGAAGGTGGGTGTGGGAGGGGAGTTTGGAGGGGTCGCAGGGGGCTTGGGGGAGCCAGAGGAAGGTGGGTGCAGGAGGGGAGTTTGGAGGGGTCACAGGGGGCTTGGGGGGTCAGAGGAAGGTGGGTGTGGGAGGGGAGTTTGGAGGGGTCGTGGGGGGCTCTGGGGGCCAGAGGAAGGTGGGTGCAGGAAGGGGAGTTTGGAGGGGTCACGGGGGGCTCTGGGGGGCCAGAGGAAGGTGGGTGCAGGAAGGGGAGTTTGGAGGGGTCACAGGGGGCTCCAGGGGGGTCAGAGGAAGGTGGGTGCAGGAAGGGGAGTTTGGAGGGGTCATGGGGGGCTTGGGGGATCAGAGGAAGGTGGGTGTGGGAGGGGAGTTTGGAGGGGTCACGGGGGGCTCCAGGGGGGCCAGAGGAAGGTGGGTGCTGCAGGGGAGTTTGGAGGGGTCACGGGGGGCTCCAGGGGGGCCAGAGGAAGGTGGGTGCAGGAGGGGAGTTTGGAGGGGTCACGGGGGGTTTGAGGGGGCCAGAGGAAGGTGGGTGCTGCAGGGGAGTTTGGAGGGGTCACAGGGGGCTTGAGGGATCAGAGGAAGGTGGGTGCAGAAGGGGAGTTCGGAGGGGTCACGGGGGGCTTGGGGGGCCAGAGGAAGGTGGGTGCTGCAGGGGAGTTTGGAGGGGTCACAGGGGGCTCCAGGGGGGCCAGAGGAAGGTGGGTGCTGCAGGGGAGTTTGGAGGGGTCACGGGGGGCTCTGGGGGGCAGAGGAAGGTGGGTGCAGGAAGGGGTGGGTTTGTGGGGTCACAGCGGGGCTTGGGGGGTCAGAGGAAGGTGAGTGTGGGAGGGGTGTTTGGGGGGGTCACGGGAGGCTCCAGGGGGGCCAGAGGAAGGTGGGTGCAGGAGGGGGAGTTTGGGGGGTCACGGGGGGCTCCAGGGGGGCCAGAGGAAGGTGGGTGCAGGAAGGGCTGGGTTTGTGGGGTCACAGGGGGTCCCCGAGGATCCGTGCTCAGCTCCGTGTGTCCTACAGAGGAGTGGGTCCGGCCCGTCATGAAGCGTGACAAGCAGGTGCTGCTGCACTGGGGGTACTACCCCGACAGGTGAGGGGGGGGGTGAAGGTTTTGGGGACCCCCTGTCCCCCCCAAATCGCTGTGGGTGCCACTCTGACCCTACATCCCCCCCACCCAGCTACGACACCTGGATCCCGGCCAGCGAGATCGAGGCGTCCGTGGAGGATCCTCCAACACCAGAAAAACCCCGCAAGGTACTGAGGGGACCCCCAAGCTTGGGGGGCAGCTGGAGCCCCCCTGCCTGGCCTGAGCCAGCCACCCCTGCCCCACAGGTCCACGCCAAGTGGATCCTGGACACGGACACCTTCAACGAGTGGATGAACGAGGAGGATTACGAGGTGACGGACGAGAAGAGCCCCGTCACCCGCAGGAAGAAGATCTCGGCCAAGACGCTGACAGACGAGGTGAGAGGCAGCTCAGAGCCCCTCGGGGAGGGGTCCTGGGGGTCTCACCCTGCTCAGCCTGACCCCCACGGTGCCCCCCAGGTGAACAGCCCCGACTCGGACCGGCGGGACAAGAAGGGGGGCAACTACAAGAAGAGGAAGCGCTCGCCCTCCCCCTCTCCCACCCCCGAGGCCAAGAAAAAGAATGCGAAGAAGGGGTGAGCTGGGGGGGGTCTGGGTGGGGGTCAGTGGTGACAGGGGGTCTCTGAGTGGGGCAATTCAGCCCTGGGGGTCTCTGGGTGGGGCAGTTCAGCCCCAGGGGTCAGTGGTGACAGGGGGTCTCTGAGTGGGGCAATTCAGCCCTGGGGGTCTCTGGGTGGGGCAGTTCAGCCCCAGGGGTCAGTGGTGACAGGGGGTCTCTGGGTGAGGGGTCAGTGGTGACAGGGGGGTCTCTGGGTGGGGGTTCAGCCCCAGGGGGTCAGTGGTGACAGAGGGTCTCTGGGTGAGACAGTTCAGCCCCAGGGGTCTCTGGGTGGGGCAGTTCAGCCCCGGGGGTCAGTGGTGACAAGGGGTCTCTGGGTGGGGGTCAGTGGTGACAGGGGGTCTCTGGATGGGGGAATTCTCTGGGGGTCAGTGGTGACAGGGGGTCTCTGGGTGGGGCAGTTCAGCCCTGGGGGTCTCTGGATGGGGCAGTTCAGCCCTGGGGGTCTCTGGGTGGGGCAGTTCAGCCCCGGGGGTCAGTGGTGACAAGGGGGTCTCTGGGTGGGGGAATCTGGGGTCAGTGGTGACAGAGGGTCTCTGGGGGGGGCAGTTCAGCCCCGGGGGTCAGTGGTGACAGGGAGTCTCTGGGTAGGGCAGTTCAGCCCTGGGGGTCTCTGGGTGGGGAAATCTGGGGGTCAGTGGTGACAGGGGGTCTCTGGGTGGGGGGTCAGTGCTGACAGGGGGTCTCTGGGTGGGCAAGTTCTCTGGGGGTCAGTGGTGACAGGGGGTCTCTGGGTGGGGGGTCAGTGGTGACAGGGGGTCTCTCTTTGGCAGACCCTCCACCCCCTACAACAAATCCAAGCGCGGGCACCGCGAGGAGGAGCAGGAGGACCTGACCAAGGACATGGATGAGCCCTCGCCCGTCCCCAACGTGGAGGAGGTCACCCTGCCCAAAACAGGTGGGTGTGGGGGGCAGCAGCCACCCCCTGGGGTCCCCACCAGCGTGGGAGGGGTCCCCAGGGTGCTCAGCACCTCCTTCCCCCCACAGTCAACACCAAGAAGGACTCGGAGTCGGCGCCCGTCAAGGGGGGCACCATGACAGACCTGGGTGAGTCTGAGGGGCCACCCCAGAGCCCCGGGACCCCCGGCCTGGCAGTGCCCAAACCCACCCTTGTTCTCCTTTCCAGATGAGCAGGAAGATGAGAGCATGGAGACAGCTGGCAAGGTGAGCCCGGGGAGGGTGTTCCCAGCACGGGGGGCACCGTCGCTCAGCCATCACCTGGTTCTCTCTCATCCCTTGTCCCTCTTTTGGGTACAAAAACGCTCTTTTCTGCCCTCGCCCTCACTCCTGGGGCTGCAGCCGGGGCCCTTGCTCTCATCCTGCTGTGGGTGAGGATGATGAAGGGGGTCCCTTTGCCCATGGGGTGCTGCTCTGTGGGGCAGGACGAGGAGGAGAACGGCGCCGGCAGCAAAGGGGAGCAGGCCAAGAACCCCGACCTGCACGAGGACAACGTGACGGAGCAGACCCACCACATCATCATCCCCAGCTACGCCGCCTGGTTCGACTACAACAGGTACGGCCGGGGGGTCCCGAGGGTCCCTTCGGGGGTCCCGAGCCGCCCTTCATCCCCTGAGGATGAGGAGGCTGCTCCCAGAGCCCTCCCCGAGCCTCTCCTCCCGCAGCGTCCACGCCATCGAGCGCCGCGCCCTGCCCGAGTTCTTCAACGGCAAAAACAAATCCAAGACCCCCGAAATGTGAGGCCAGAGCCCCTCTGCCCCCCTGCCCGCAGCCCCCCTGCCCGGCGCTGAGCCCCCCCCGTGCCCCCCACAGATACCTGGCCTACCGTAACTTCATGATCGACACGTACCGGCTGAACCCGCAGGAGTACCTGACCTCCACGGCCTGCCGGCGCAACCTGGCCGGCGACGTCTGTGCCATCATGCGGTGGGTCCGCCTGGGGACGGGGGCTTGGCACCCCGGTGTGCCGGGGGGGTGCTGCTCAGGGGCTTTAGGGGTTGGTTTGGCACCTCAGTCCTAAGGAGGATATCGTGTTTGTGGTGTTTAGGGGTTGGTTTGGCACCCCAATCCTAACAACGATCTGGTGTTTGTGGTGGTTGGGGTTGGTTTGGCACCTCAATCCTAATGAAGATCTGGTGCTGGTGGTGGTTGGGGTTGGTTTGGCACCCCAGTCCTAACAAAGATCTGGTGTTTGTGGTGGTTGGGGTTGGTTTGGCACCTCAATCCTAAGGAGGATCTCATGTTTGTGGTGGTCAGGGGTTGGTTTGGCGCCCTAATCCTAATGAAGATCTGGTGCTGGTGGTCATCAGGGGTTGGTTTGGCACCCCAATCCTAACGAGGATCTGGTGCTGGTGGTCATCAGGGGTTGGTTTGGCACCCCAATCCTAACAAGGATATCGTGTTTGTGGTGTTCAGGGGTTGGTTTGGCACCTCAATCCTAATGAAGATGTGGTGCTGGTAGTGTTTAGGGGTTGGTTTGGCACTCCAGTCCTTACAAGGATTTGGTGCTGGTGGTGGTCAGGGGTTGGTTTGACACCCCAATCCTAACGAGGATCTGGTGTTTGTGGTGGTTGGGGTTGGTTTGGCACCACAATCCTAATGAAGATCTGGTGCTGCTGGTGGTCAGGGGTTGGTTTGGCACCCTAGTCCTAGTGAGGATCTCGTGTTTGTAGTGTTTAGGGGTTAGTTTGCCATGCCAATCCTAATGAAGATCTGGTGCTGGTGGTGGTCAGGGGTTGGTTTGGCACCCCGATCCTTACAAGGATCTGGTGTTTGTGGTGGTCAGGGGTTGGTTTGGCACTCCAGTGCTGCCAGGGCTCTGGTGCTGTGGGGCTGGAGGTCAGTGTGGTAACTCAGTGCTGGTGGATGGTCAGTGTGGGACCCCAGGGTTGGCAGGGGGTCAGTGTGGGACAGTGCTGAGTGGTCAGTGTGGCATCCTGGCACTGGCAGGGGGTCAGTGTGGCACCCTGGCACTGGTGGCAGCTCTGGTGCTGGTGGTGCTGAGGGGTCAGTGTGGCACCCCAGGGTTGGTGGGGTCTCATGCCAGCACAGTGGGGGCATTGCTGTGGCACCTGGTGGTGCCATGGGGACAGGGGGATTGGTGGCCAGAATCTGTCCCCAGTGGAGCTGAGGGCTTGGTTTGGCACCGTGGATGTGGCAGGGGGTCAGTGTGGCACCCCAGGCTTGGCAGGGATTCGGTGCCAGTGGGGCAGGGGGATCATTTTGGTACCCTTGGCAGGGATCTGGTGCCAGTGGCACTGGGGGGTCCACACCAAAGGTGTGGCACCCTGGCACTGGTGGGTGTCCAGTGGGACAGGGGTGGTCACTTGGCACCCTGGCACTAGTGGGTGTCCAGTGGGCCAGGGGTGGTCAGTTGGCACCCTGGGGTGGTCAGTTGGCACCCTAGCACTGGTGGGTGTCCAGTGGGACAGGGGTGGTCACTTGGCACCCTGGCACTAGTGGGTGTCCAGTGGGCCAGGGGTGGTCAATTGGCACCTTGGGGTGGTCAGTTGGCACCCTGGTACTGGTGGGTGTCTAGTGGCACAGGGTGGTCACTTGGCACAGGGTGGTCAGTGGTTACACCACACTGTCCACACCAGCTCTGGCGGGCGCTGAGCCCAGTGCCAGTGGGACAGGGTGGTCACTTGGCACCCTGGGGTGGTCAGTTGCCACCCTGGCACTGGTGGGGTGTCCAGTGGGACAGGGTGGTCACTTGGCACCCTGGGGTGGTCAGTTGCCACCCTGGCACTGGTGGGTGTCCAGTGGGACAGGGTGGTCACTTGGCACCCTGGGGTGGTCACTTGTCACCCTGGCACCGGTGGGTGTCCAGTGGGACAGGGTGGTCACTTGGCACCCTGGGGTGGTCACTTGGCACCCTGGCACTGGTGGCTGTCCTGTGGGTCAGGGTGGTCAGTTGGCACCCTGGGGTGGTCAGTTGGCACCCCGGGGTGGTCAGTTGTCACCCTGGCACCGGTGGCTGTCCCGTGCTCAGTGTCACACCCCTCTGCCCACGCCGGCCCGGCGGGCTCTGACCCCGGCTCTCCGCAGGGTCCACGCCTTCCTGGAGCAGTGGGGCCTCATCAACTACCAGGTGGACGCCGAGAGCCGGCCCACCCCCATGGGCCCCCCGCCCACCTCGCACTTCCACGTGCTGGCCGACACCCCCTCGGGCCTGGTGCCTCTGCAGCCCAAGACGCCCCAGGTGGGTGCCGGGGGGCGGCCGCCCCGCCCAGCCGCGACCCCCCCCACCCCTGCCGCCCCCCCGGTCCCCGCGGGGGCCCGGGCGCGGGGTGGGGGCGGGGGGTGGGGGATGCACAGCTTCGATCCGTGCCTCAGGGCCGGCAGAGCGACGGCGACGCCAAGACGGGCCGCAAGAGCAAAGAGATGGAGGAGCTGGTCAGCGAGACGGTGAAGGGCAAGCCGGAGCTGGTAGGCGGCTCCTTGGGGGTCCGTGCCCCCCGCCGCTGGCCGAGGAAGGCTCCTTCCCTCCTCCCCCTCGCATGCCGCCCCGCCCCGGGGAGCAGGGACGCTGGGGGGGACACCGTGATGGGGACAACCGTGATGGGGACACTGTGATGGGGACAACCTTGATGGGGACAACCGTGACAACCGAAGGCTTCTCCGGGACGAACGGGGAGGAGGGACGCGCCGATGTCCTGCCCCGCCGGCCCGGCCCAGCGTGTCCCCCTCTCCCCCCACCAGCAGCAGCCCACCTCGGCCTCGCAGCAGATGCTGAACTTCCCGGAGAAGGGCAAGGAGAAGCCAGCCGACATGCAGAACTTCGGGCTGCGCACCGACATGTACACCAAGAAGAACGTCCCCTCCAAGGTGGGCACACCCCCGGACCCCGGCCCCCCACCCACCCACCCGCCACCCCTCACCCCCCGTTTCCCCCCGCAGAGCAAAGCCGCCGCCAGCGCCACTCGGGAGTGGACGGAGCAGGAGACGCTGCTGCTGCTGGAGGTGCCCGAGGGGACGTGGGGACACACACAGGGTGCGGGGACGGGGCTGCCGGACCCCGCTGAGCCCCTCCGGACCCTCCCCCGCAGGCCCTGGAGATGTACAAGGACGACTGGAACAAGGTGTCGGAGCACGTGGGCAGCCGGACGCAGGACGAGTGCATCCTGCACTTCCTGCGCCTGCCCATCGAGGATCCCTACCTGGAGGACTCGGAGGCGTCGCTGGGGCCCCTGGCCTACCAGCCCATCCCCTTCAGCCAGTCGGGCAACCCCGTCATGAGCACCGTGGCCTTCCTGGCCTCCGTGGTGGATCCGCGCGTGGCCTCGGCCGCCGCCAAGTCGGCTCTGGGTGAGGCGGGGTGGGCAGGGGGAGTGGGGAGGGGGCTGTGGGGAGAGGGGGGAGTCCTGTGGGGAGCGGGGAGGGGGCTGTGGGGAGTGGAGTGAGTTGTATAGGAAGAGAATTAATCCTGTAGGGAGAGGGGACAGGGACTGTGGGGAGTGGGATGAATCCTGTAGAGAGAGGGAGGGGTCCTGTGGGGAGAGGGATGAGTCTTATAGGGAAAGGGGACAGGGAGGCTGGGGAGTGGGGTGAGTCCTATAGGAAAGGAATGAATCTTATAGGGAGAGGGGACAGGAACTGGAGAGAGGGGTGAGTCCTATAGGGAAAGGGGACAGGGAGTGGGGTGAGTCCTAAAGGGAGAGGGGACAGGGACTGTGGGGAGAGGAATGAATCCTATAGGGAAAGGGGACAGGGACTGGGGTGAGTCCTATAGGAAGGGAATTAATCCTGTAGGGAAAGGGGACAGGGTTGGGGGAGAAGGATGAATCCTATAGGAAGTGAATACAGGGACTGTGGGGAGAGGAATGAATCCCACAGGGAGAGGGACGGGCTGTGGGGAGTCCTGTGGGAGAATGGATGAGTCCTCCAGGGAGACGGGATGAGTTTCATGGGGAGAGGGACAAATTCCGTAGGATGGGATGAATTCTGTAGGGTGTCTGGCAGGGAAATAGGATTAAGGGGAGAGAGTATTCTTTGGGGAGAGGGATGAGTCCTGTAAAGATTCCTGTAGGAGAATGGAAGGAGGTTCTTAAGGAGTTTTATAGCGAGTTCTGGAAGAGAGGGGGGTGAGCCCTGTAGGGAGTTCTATGGGGGACAGGATGAGTCTTACAGGAAGAGGGGCAAGTCCTGTGGGACGATGGAATGAGTTCTGTAGGGAATGCTCCAGTGGGGTGGGATGGATGCTGTGGGGAAAATGGGATGAGTCTTACAGGGGTTCCTATAGGGAGATGGGAAGGTTCCAGCTGGAAGAAGGGCTGAGTCCTGTAGGGGTTCCTACAGGGAAATGGGATCAGGAGATGGGATGAGGAACATGGGGACAGGGATCAGTCCTGTAGGATGTCCTACAGGGAAATGGGATCAGGAGATGGGATGAGGAGCATGGGGACAGGGATCAGTCCTGTAGGATGTCCTACAGGGAAATGGGATCAGGAGATGGGATGAGGAGCATGGGGACAGGGATCAGTCCTATAGGGGTTCCTACAGGGAAATGGGATCAGTCCTACAGGAGATGGGACGAGGAACATGAGAACAGGGATCAGTCCTATAGGGGTTCCTACAGGGAAATGGGATCAGGAACATGGGGACAGGGATCAGTCCTGTAGGGGTTCCTACAGGGAAATGGGATCAGGAGATGGGATAAGGAACATGGGGACAGGGATCAGTCCTATAGGGGCTCCTACAGGGAAATGGGATCAGGAGATGGGATGAGGAGCATGGGGACAGAGATCAGTAGGGAAATGGGATCAGTCCTACAGGAGATGGGATGAGGAACATGGGGACAGGGCTCAGTCCTATAGGGGTTCCTACAGGGAGCTGGTAGGAGTCTGATGGGGAGAAGAGGGATGAGGAACACGGGGACACCACCAAGTCCTGTGGGGATTCCTCTGAGGACACAAAACAGCTCCCAGGGACACAGCATGAGCCTTCCAGAACATTCCACAGCCAGCCAGGACACCAGGGCCGAGCCCCCCCACGGGCTGTGCAGGGCTGGGGGGGCTCTGGGGGGGTCCCACTGAGCAATCCCGCCCGCAGAGGAATTCTCCAAGATGAAGGAGGAGGTGCCCACGGCGCTGGTGGAGGCCCACGTGCGCAAGGTGGAGGAGGCGGCCAAGGTGACGGGCAAGGCCGACCCCGCCTTCGGGCTGGAGAGCAGCGGCATCGCCGGCACCGCCTCGGACGAGCCCGAGCGCATCGGTCAGCGGGGCCGGGCAGGGAGGGAGGGAGGGGCGGGCAGGGTCCTGGGAGGGGCTGGGAGGGACTGGTGGGGTCCTGGGAGGAGCTGGCGGGGTCCTGGGAGGGACTGGAGGGGTCCTGGGAGGGGTGGGAAGGGTCCTGGGAGGGGCTGGCGGGGTCCTGGGAGGGACTGGGAGGGTCCTGGGAGGGGCTGGAGGGGCCCTGGGAGGGGCTGGCGGGGTCCTGGGAGGGACTGGGAGGGTCCTGGGAGGGGCTGGAAGGGTCCTGGGAGGGGCTGGCGGGGTCCTGGGAGGGGCTGGAGGGGTCCCGGGAGGGGCTGGAAGGGTCCCAGGAGGGGCTGGCACCGGCTCTGAGCCCGGCTTTGTGTCCCCAGAGGAGAGCGGGGCCGAGGAGGCGCGGGCGGAGGCGCAGCCGGCCGAGGAGAAGAAGGAGGTGAAGGTAAAAGGGGTCTGGGGGTCTGGGTGGGGGGAAAACGGGGCAGGGTTTGGGTACCCACGGGGCAGGGTTTGGGTATCCACGGGGCTGCTCCTTCCCCAGGAGCCCCGCGATGGCACCGCCGAGGAGGAGGCCAAGGAGAAGCCCGGGGAGACGCCCAAGAAGGAGGAGGAGAAGGGGAAGGAGGTGGAGGGCGAGAAGGAGCCCGACAAGGGCGACGGTGACAGCGCAGGTGGAGCGGGGACCCGGCGGGGCTGGGGGGGACGCTGAGCCCCCCCCCGGCGCTGCTGACACGGCCCCGCCCGGCCCCAGGGGAGCCCGAGAAGGACAAGGAGGTGAAGGAGGGGCCGGACGAGGCGCCCAAGGAGCCCCCGGAGCCCGAGGCCGAGCGCAAGGCCAAGGTGGAGCGGGACATCGGCGAGGGGAACCTGTCCACGGCCGCCGCCGCCGCGCTGGCCGCCGCCGCCGTCAAGGCCAAGGTGAGGCCGGGGCGCTCCGGGCTGGGCTGGGAGCCGGGGCGGGGACGCTCCGGCCGGGAAATCCGAGCCCGTCCCGTTGTCCCCTGGCAGCACCTGGCGGCCGTGGAGGAGCGCAAGATCAAATCCCTGGTGGCGCTGCTGGTGGAGACGCAGATGAAGAAGCTGGAGATCAAACTGCGGCACTTCGAGGAGCTGGAGACCATCATGGACCGCGAGCGCGAGGCCGTGAGTGCTCCCGGGGGGCGGGCGGCGGCCGCTTTGTCCCCACCCCTCGGTGCCCCGGCTGACCCTTTCCCCCGGTTTATCCCCCGCCCAGCTGGAATACCAGCGGCAGCAGCTGCTGGCCGACCGCCAGGCCTTCCACATGGAGCAGCTGAAGTACGCCGAGATGCGCGCCCGGCAGCAGCACTTCCAGCACCTGCAGCAGCAGCAGCAGCAGCAGCAGCCCCCGCTGCCCCCCGGCGCGCAGCCCCTGAGCGCCGCCGCCGCCCCCCTGGCCCCCGCCGCCCACCCGCTGGCCGCCCCGCCCGCCCCCGCCATGGTGGGCCCCGCCGAGCCCGTGGGGCAGCCCCTGCCCGGGGCACCCCCGCCGCAGCCGCCGCCGCCCCCGGGAGCCCCGGCTGTCCCACACGGTCAGTTGGGGGCTGAGGGGGTGGGGGGGGGGGGGTCGCTGGGGGGGGTCCCCACAGCACTGGGGTGGGTGGGGGTCTCACCAGTCAGGGGCTCCGGGGGTGGGGGGGTCCCCACAGTGCTGGGGTCGCACCTGGGGGTCTCACCGGGGGTGTCTCACCTGGAGGGTCTCCCTGGAGCACTCTCCCCGGGGGTCTCACGGGCTCTCTCCCCCCGCAGCCCCGGCCCCCTTCCCGGGCCAGCAGCCGCCACCATCGCAGAGCCTGGCGGGGACCCTGGGCGGCGGCAGCGGCAGCGGCGGCAGCAGCGGCAGCACCGGCAGCAGCAGCAGCGGCGCCCACCCCGCCGTGCCCGGTAATGCCACCAGCGGCGCGGCGCTGCCCTTCGGGTTGCCCCCGAGCATGGCTAACGTGCCCCCGTGCGAGCCCTTCCCCGCTAACCCGGCCCCCCTCCCGCTGCATGGGGCCCTGGCCAGCAGCATGCCGGGGGTGGGGGGGCTGCCCCCCAACGCCCACCCGGCCGGCCTGGCCCTGCCGCCGCTGCCGGGGGCGGGCTCGGCCGCCGCGCACAGCCCCGCCATCGTGGCCGCCGTGCAGGGAAGCCTCCTTCCCAACCCCGGCCTCCTCGCAGGTGAGAAATTGGGGGTGGGTGGGCACGCGGAGGGGCGGGGGGCGAGGCGGCAGCGCTGTCCCGTTGTCCCCTCCCCGGCCCCGCCGTGACGCCGCGTTCCCCCCCCCCGCCCCCCCCGCGGGTTGTTTTGTTTTCTCTCCGCACAGACCAAGGTCCCTCCTCATCGTCCTCCCTGCAGCCGGAGCCCATCGTGCCCACCGCCCCCAGCACGGCCACCCCCGTGCCCCCCACGCAGTGAGACCCCCACCCACCCACCCAGGACGCCGCAGCCCCCCCAATCCCGCCCCCTCCCCCCTCAAAGGACCCCCGACCCCCTCCCCACCTCCACCCCTCCCCGCCCTCCCCTCCTGCCCCCGGCTTTGATATTTTTTTATGATTGTCCCGGATTTTATTTAAGTGTTGGTCTCCCGGGGGGGCCGGGCCCCTGCTCCCCCCGGTTATTTATGAGACAGCTCCGATCCCACCTGGCACATGGGCATTTCCCCTCCCTCCCCAAACCCACCCCCATCCCAGCTCCTCCTCCTCCCTTTCCTCCTCCTCCTCCTCCCTTTTTTAGTTTCACTTTGTTGTTTTGCTTTTTGGTTTGGTTTTTTTTTTTGGTTTTTTTCTGTTCGTTTCTTTTTTTAAAAAACCGAGAAAAATAAAAATTCCAAGTTTCCCGGGGCGGGAAGAAGCGGCCTGGTGGTGCTGGGTCTGTCTGGGGAGGGGTCACACGCACACCAGGGGGGGTGGGGAGAGCACAACATTTTTATTTGATGCCGTGGAGCAATAATTTAGCCGGTGGGGCTGAGGGGGGTGGGCTCGGAGGGGGTGGTGGAGGTGAAAACGAGGGGGAAAAGGCACAAAATCGAGTGAGGACGGGGGGGTGGAATGATGGGGAGGGGTCTTCAGCCGCTCAGCACCATCCGGACGAGCTCTGTGGAGAGAAGAGAGGAGGGGGGAGGGGGTGAGGAGGGGTCTGCCGGCCCCCCCCCGACCCCCAAATCCCGGAGAGAGGCAGGAAAACCAAAAAGTCAAAAGGGCTGAAGAGCGCAGGGAGGACCCGGCAGCCCCCGGGGGGGCTCCTGCTGCAGCCCCCTCCCCAAAACCAGCCCTGGCACCCAGGGAGGGGCGGGGGGCTCCATGCAGAGGGGCATGCGGGGGTCGGGGGGCGCAGGGGGGGCTGCACCGAGGGGCGAGAGCAGCAAACCAGGACCAGGCGGCCTCTTTTTTTTTTTTTTTTTTTTTCTTGCATTTTAAATATGAATTAAAAAAAAAAAAGACACCAGGGCGGGCGGGCGGATGGAAAAAAAATAAAGGAAGGAATGGAAAAAACAAAAAAAAAAATGAAAATAAACTTGAGGAGGGGGCGGGGGGAGGCGTTACCCCTGCGGCGTCACCCTGACAAGATGTGTCGCACAAAGGCTGGGGGGAAGGAACGAGACATGATGGTCAGGGAGGGAGTGGGGCTGTGGGTGACCCCCCCCCCCGGGACCCCCCCGGGACCCCCCACCCACCCCCGGGACCCCCAGCCCTCACCCTCGTAGTTGATGCAGCCGTTGCTGTCCTCGTGCCCGGCCACCAGCTGCTCCACCTCCTCCTCCGTCATCTTCTCACCTGTGGGACACCCTGGGGGTCACCCTGGGGGGCTGGGGGGGACGCTCCGGGGGTCCCTGGGCTTTGGCGGTCCTCAAAGGCCCAGAGTAGGGCCACCACGACCCAGCTGGCAGGACCTCTGGGACCCCCAGGGTACTGAGACCCCAACTCACCAGCACCTCTGGGACCCCCAGGGCACTGAGACCCCTCCTCACCAGCACCTCTGGCACCCCCAGGGCACTGAGACCCCCCCCACCAGCACCTCTGGGACCCCCAGGGCACTGAGACCCCCCCCACCAGCACCTCTGGGACCCTCGAGGCACCCCCAGGGCGCTGAGACCCCCCCTCATCAGCACCTCCAGGACCCCTGACCCACCGGGACCCCCCAGAAACCCCTCGGGGGCTCTCACTCCCGAGCCCCTCCAGGATTTTGGGGGGCAGAGGGGACTCTGAGGCTCACAAGCAGAGACCCCCAGGATTCTGGGGGGCAGAGGGGACCCCCAGGCTCACAAGCAGAGACCCCCAGGATTTTGGGGGGCAGAGGGGACCCTGAGGCTCACAGGCAGAGACCCCCAGGATTTTGGGGGGCAGAGGGGACCCCGAGGCTCACAAGCAGAGACCCCCGGGATTTTGGGGGGCAGAGGGGACCCTGAGGCTCACAGGCAGAGACCCCCAGGATTCTGGGGGGCAGAGGGGACCCCGAGGCTCACAGGCAGAGACCCCCAGGATTCTGGGGGGCAGAGGGGACCCCCAGGCTCACAGGCAGAGACCCCCAGGATTCTGGGGGGCAGAGGGGACCCGGAGGCTCACAGGCAGAGACCCCCAGGATTTTGGGGGGCAGAGGGGACCCCCAGGCTCACAAGCAGAGACCCCCGGGATTTTGGGGGGCAGAGGGGACCCCGAGGCTCACAGGCAGAGACCCCCAGGATTCTGGGGGGCAGAGGGGACCCCCAGGCTCACCCAGGGTGACGAGGACGTGGCGGATCTCGGCGCCCATGACGGTGCCGTTGCCCTCCTTGTCGAACACCCGCAGCCCCTCCACGTAGTCCTCGAAGCAGCCCTGGTCCTTGTTCTTGGCGATGGTCTGCATCATGGGCAGGAACTGCTCGAAGCTCAGCGTCTTCACGTTCATCTCTGCGCTCGTTAAACCAAATTAACCCGCTAATTAATTAATTAACCCAAGGGAAAGCAACGAGTTCCATCACCTGTCACCTTCAGATCCTGCTTGAAAATGCAACCTCACCTGTCAATCAACCACAGACCCAAATTTGGGGGTCAGGATTGTTAAGATTCCTTTGTTTAGGATTAAGGATTAGGATTAGGATCCTTAGGATTCCTAAATTTAAGGGAAATATGGGGCTCTAGCCAACGTTAATGCTTTTTTGCTTGCTTGCTTTTCGTAATTTGCTTCCTTTTAGGGCGGTGCCAATTTGCCACTCGAGTCAAAACAAACGTCTGCCTGGCTTCAAGATTTAAATATTCTAAGTGTTATTTCCTCTACGATCCCAGAAAAGGGATTTTCCACTGGTCTAATCAGCCTGCCAATAGGTGCTGGGCCAGTTCCAGAAGGGATTAACAGAACCACCCGAGCTACAACTGCTGGAAAAATCCAACACGGGACCGGTGGGTTCCTCACCCTCCCAAGGCACCTTCTGAACCTGAAGAACCGCACAAATTATTTATATCTAATTTAATTCCACAGGAAAAGGATCAATCTTTGGTCAGGGGTGTTTCTCGTGACAAAAATCAGACTGAGCAGCTCCTGGGGGTCCCGAGGGAATCCCCCCACTCACCGTCGCTCTTGGGGTTGCCCAGCACCTTCATGACCTCAGCGTTGGTGGGGTTCTGGCCCAGCGCCCGCATCACGTCCCCGCATTGGCTGTACAGGATCTTCCCGTCGCCCGTGCGGTCAAAGAGCTGGAACGCCTCCTTGAACTCTGCCGGAGCCCCCCCGGGTCAGTGCCGGGAGCACCGGGGCACCGGGACCCTCCCTGGGTCAGTGCCAGGACCACCAGGACCCCCCCCGGGTCAGTGCCAGGACCACCAGGACCCTCTCTGAGTCAGTGCCGGGAGCACCAGGACTCTCCCTGGGTCAGTGCCGGGAGCACCGGGACCCCCCCTGGGTCAGTGCCGGGACCACCAGGACCCCCCCGGGTCAGTGCCAGGCGCACCGGGACCCTCCCTGGGTCAGTGCCGGCAGCACCGGGGCACCGGGACCCCCCCCAGGTCAGTGCCGGGAGCACCAGGACTACCCCTGGGTCAGTGCCAGGAGCACCGGGGCACCGGGACCCTCCCCGGGTCAGTGCTGGGACCACCAGGACCCTCCCCTGGGTCAGTGCCAGGAGCACCAGGACCACCCCGGGTCAGTCCCAGGAGCACCGGGACCCCCCCTGGGTCAGTGCCAGGAGCACCGGGACCCTCCCTGGGTCAGTGCTGGGACCACCAGGACCCTCCCTGGGTCAGTGCCAGGGGCACCAGGACCACCCCAGGTCAGTCCCAGGAGCACCGGGACCCCCCCTGGGTCAGTGCCGGGAGCACCGGGGCACCGGGACCCTCCCTGGGTCAGTGCCAGGACCACCAGGACCCCCCCTGGGTCAGTGCCGGGAGCACCGGGGCACTGGGACTCGCCCCGGGGCCACTGGGACCACCCTCAGGTCAGTGCCAGGACCACTGGGACCCTCCCCGGGTCAGTGCCGGGACCACCAGGACCACCCCTGGTCAGTGCCGGGAGCACCGGGGCACCGGGACCCTCCCTGGGTCGGTGGCACCGGGACCACCGGGACTCCCCCATGTCGGTCGTGCAGGGACCCCCGGCACACCGGGACCCCCGGGTTTGTTCCTCGGGGACCCCCGCGGGCTCTCCCCACTCCGCTGCACCCCCGGCACCCAACATCGCGCATCCCCGGGACCCCGCAGCTCGGACCCCTGGGACACCTCCCGTCCGGGCCCGGCTCGGGTTTCGCTCCCCGGTGGGATCCGGTTCCCCGGTGGGATCCGGTTCCCCGGTGGAACCCGACACCGGCCGGGATGCAGGCCGGGCCGCCGCCCTCGGGGGATGCTGCCCGCTCCCCATGGACCGCGGGGGGGATCCGGGAGGAGCCCCGGTGGGTCCCGGAGCACCGGGAGGAGCCCCGGTGGGTCCCGGGGCACCGGGAGCGCTCCGGAACCCGCCGGCCCCGCCCCGCAGGAATGCGCGGCGGGCGCGCGCCATGCCCAAATAAGGGCAAATTGCGCAGGAGGGGCCCGAACCACCCCCCCGGCTCCCGCTCCCGGTCCCGGTTCCGGTACCCGGTCCGGTACCCCCGATCCTGCAGCCCCCGCATCCCCCCCATCCATCCCCCGGTAGGAACGGCCCCGCCCGGGCCGGACTTTGCACCGGGAAAGGCCCCGCCCGAGGCCGCGCAGGAAGCACCGGGGCCGGGGGGGGCCGGGCCGGGCCGGGGGGCTCCCCTCGTCGTGCCCCGAGCTCGGGGGTCTCCGCTCCCTGCACCCGGTACCCGGTACCCGGTGTCCGGTGACTCACCCGCGGTCTGCTCCTCCGAGAAGTCGCACTGCGGGCAAGAGCGCGGCGGTCAGCGGGCACCGGCGGCGGCATCCCCCGCTCCGCCCGCGCTCGGTGCCCGCCCGGTACCCCCGGGACCCCCCCCCGGTACCCCCGGGACCCCCCCCGGTACCCCCGGGACCCCCCCCCCGGTACCCCCGGGACCCCCCCGCGCCATCCCCGCCCCGACCTCTCCCCGCTGCGACCCCCGGCCCGGCCCCCCCCGCGCCGCCCCGCCCGCGCAGCCCCCGCTCCCGTTCCCGGTGCCCATCCCGGTGCCCATTCCCGGTTCCCGGTGCCCGTTCCCGGTGCCCACCATGGCGCCGGCCGCTCCCGTCCCTTCCTGCGCCTTCGGGCGTCACCGCGCGGCTGCGTCACCGCGGTAATGAGGGCGTTAATTATTCATGAGTGGGCGTGGCCGCGGCGGGGACACGCCCCCTTTTTTCCCCCGCGCGTGGGATGTTTTGGCCATAGATGGGCACGGAGCGGGCACCCCCACCCCCCACGGGGACACCCCGGAGCGGGGGGGACAACGCCCTCCCACGGGGGACACCCCAGGGACACCCCAGGGACACCTCAGGGACATCCCGGGGACACCCCAGGGGACACCCAGCACCCCGACCCCACAGGGGACACCCCAGGGGACACCCCAGGGACATCCAGCACCCGGACCCCACGGGGGACACCCCAGGGACACCCCAGGGGACACCCCCAGGGACACCCAGCACCCGGACCCCACGCGGGACACCCCAGGGATACCCCAGGGACATCCCAGGGACACCCCAGGGACACCCACCACCGGAACCCCACGTGGGACATCACGCAGGGGACACCCCCTGACCCACGAGGGACACAAACTGCCCCCCACGGACCGCCCCCCCCAAGTGACAGCGTCCCACAGGGACACCCCCCACGAGGGACACCCCACGGAGGACACCCCAGTGACCACCCAGGGGACACCCCACGGGGACACCCCCACCCCCCCCCCCAGCAGCCCCCACCCAGGGGACACCCCGACCACCACGGTGGGACACCCGTGGGAGTGTGACAGTGGGGACAGGGCCACCCCCCGAGGCCACACGAAGCCACCGCCGTGTCCTCCCCTCCTTTATTAGCGCGGGGGGGGGGGCGGGGACGCAGCCCCGGGAAGGCAGCGGTGGGGGAGGGGCGGGGGTGGCGCGGCGGTGGCGGCGCGGTGACATCCCGGGGGGGGCGGCACGGTGGTGGCGGCACGGCGGTGGCCTGGCGGTGGCATCCTGGGGACAGCCCGGGGACACCCTGGGGACACCCTGGGTGGGATCCCGGTGACACCCTGGTGACACTCTGGTGACACCCGAGTGGGATCCCGACGGTGACATCTCGGGGACATCCCGGGTGGCATCCCGGTGACATTCTGGCGGTGACACTCGGGGGGGATCCCAGTGGGGGGACATCTTGGGGACATCCCGGTGTCATCCCGGGTGGCATCCCGGCGGTGACACCCTGGGGACATCCCGGGGACACCCTGGGGACATCCCGGCTGTGACACCCAGGGTGGGATCCCGGTGGTGACATCTTGGGGACATCCCGGGGACACCCCAGTGCCATCCTGGGGACATCCCGGTGCTGACACGCGGGTGGGATTCCGGTGGTGACACCCTGGTGACATCCCGGGGACATCCCGGGGACATCCCGGTGCCATCCCGGGAACATCTCAGGGACATCTCGGTGCCATCCTGGTGACACCCTGGTGACATCCTGGCAGTGACACCCGGGTGGGATCCCGGCGGTGACACCCCGGTGCCACCCTGGTGCCATCCCGGTGCCACCCCGGCGGTGGCAGCAGCAGCAGCTCGAACAAGCGCCCCCCGCGGTGTTTTGGGGACACCGGGGGGGCAGAGCCCGGGGGTCCCGCGGTGCCGGGGGGCTCAAGGCACGAGGTCTGTAACAGTCTGGGGGGCGCGGGGGGCCCGGCCCGCAGCGTCTTTGGTCGGGGGGGGGGGCGGCAGCAGCCGGGGGGGGTCCCGGGCCCCCCCCTCGCTCTCCCCGTGGGGGATGGGGGGGTCCGGGGGGGTCCCCGGGTTTAGGGGGGGCTCCTCTCGTCCTGCAGCTCGTACCTGGGGGGGGGAGGGGGTGTGAGGGGGGGCGGGAGGGCACAGCCCTGGACCCACACGAGACCGCCCAGCCCCACAGAGCCCCCACAGCCCCATAGACCCCTCCGATCCCACAGCCCCACAGACCACCCAGAGCCCCCACAGCCCCACAGATCCCCGATCCCACAGACCCTCCCCATCCCAAAAGCCCCACAGACCCCTCCAGCCCTGCAGACCCCACAGACCCCACAGACCCCCCCATTCCAAAGCCCCACAGACCCCACAGACCCCCCCAGCCCTGCAGACCCCTCCCAGCCCCACAGACCCCTCCAGACCCCACCCCAGCCCCGCTCACCAGCGCGGTTCCCCCTCGGACAGATCCACCTGTGCCAGGTCCAGCTGGAGCTGTGGGGGGGCACCAAAGGCTCAGGGGGGCACCAAACCCCACCAGTCCCTGCCCAGGACACCCCCCAGGACACCCCCAGACCCCCCAAACCCTCCCCAGAACCCTCCTGGCACCCCCAGACCCCCCAAAACCCTGCCCAGGGCCCTTTCGGGACCCCCAGAACCCCCCAAACCTTCCCTGGGACACCCCCCAGAACCCCCCAAACCCTCCCCAGGACACTCCCAGACCCCCCAAACCTTCCCCAGGACACCCCCAGAACCCCCCAAACCCTCCTCAGGACACCCCAAACCTTCCCAGGACACCCCCCAGACCCCACAAACCCTCCCCAGGACACCGCCAGACCCCCCAAACCCTCCCCAGGACCCCTTCGAGACCCCCAGGACCCCCGCCCGGACCTTGCCCAGCGCCTCCTTCTCTCGGGTGACGAAGGACAGCGTGGATTTCACGGTGGCCTCCAGCCGGCGCCGCGCCGCCTCCTCCGGGGGCAGCTCCCACTCCAACCTGGGCACAGCGGGGCCGTGCTGGGCCGAACCGGGCCAAACCGGGCCGAACCGGGCCGAACCGGGCCGAACCGGGAGCCCCCCGCAGCCCCCTCCCCACCCTCACCTCTCGTTGAAGTCGGGGTTCAGGGTTCTCCTCTGCACCCCCGTTTTCCTCTTGGAGCCGCGGCTGCGGTCGGGCAGCAGCGCCAGGGACACGTAGGGGTCGGGCAGCTCCTTCCCCGCCCGCAGCTCCCTGCCCGGGGGGGTCACGGGGGGCTCAGGGTGGGGGGCTCAGGGTGGGGGGCTCAACCCCCCATGCCAAAGAGCCACAGACCCCACAGACCCCACAGATCCCCCCAGCCCCACAGACCCCCCAATCCCACAGACCCCCCCCATCCCAAAGCCCCACAGATCCCACAGACCCTCCCATCCCACAGATCCCACAGAGCCCCCCAGCCCCACAGATCCCACAGACCCCCCCAGCCCCACAGATCCCCCCATCCCAAAGCCCCACAGACCCCACAGATCCAACAGACCCCCCGATCCCAAACCCCCACAGACTCCACAGGCCCCCCGGCCCCACAGACCCCACAGATCCCACAGACCCCACAGCCCCACAGAGCCCACAGATCCCACAGAGCCCCCCAGCCCCACAGACCCCACAGATCCCACAGACCCCCCCATCCCACAGACCCCACAGATCGCACAGACCCCGCCATGCCAAAGCACCACAGACCCCACAGATCCCACAGAGCCCCCCAGCCCCACAGAGCTCCCCAGCCCCACAGACCCCACAGATCCCACAGACCCCACAGACCCCCCCATCCCAAAGCCCCACAGACCCCCCCAGCCCCACAGACCCCCCATCCCAAAGCCCCACAGACCCCACAGACCCCCCCAGCCCACCGGCCCCCCCCATCCCAAAGCCCCCCAGCCCCCCCAGCCCCCGTGCCCCCCCTCACCTGCAGCAGTGCACGATGGCCACCAGCTTGCTCTGCTCGCCGTGGTACCAGAGCGAGAGCTGCAGCCGCGGGCCGGCCGGGGGCTGCGGGCGGCTGGGGGGGGGAGAGAGGGGTCAGCGCCCCAAAAACAGCCCCTGCACCCCACAGCCGGGGGGTTGGGGGTTTGGGGTGTCCCTGCACCCCACAGCCGGGGGGTTGGGGGTTTGGGAATCCGGGGGAGTGGCCGGAGCTCCTCTGTGCCCACCTGGCCGCCGGGGTCAGGCGGTGCCGCAGCCCCCCCGCCCCGCGCTCTTCATCTTCACCCTCCTCCTCCTCCTTCTCCTTCTTCTGCTCCTCCTCCTCCTCCTCCCGAGGCTCCGCGTCCCCCCCTTCGTCCCCCGCTCCGGGGGCTCTGCTGGCGGCTCTCTGCTCCACCTGCTGCGACACCAGCACCTGGCCGGGGGGGAGAGTGCGGTCAGGGGGGTCTCACCGGGACCCCAGCCCCTCCCCGGGACCCCCACTCACCCCGGGACCCCCCACTCACCCCGCGACCCCCAGCCCCTCCCTGGGACCCCCACTCACTCACCCCAGGACCCCCACTCACCCCAGGACCCCCACTCACCCCGGACCCCCACCCACTCACCCTGGGACCCCCACTCACTCACTCACCCCGGGACCCCCCCACCCACTCACCCTGGGACCCCCACTCACCCCGGGACCCCCACTCGCTCACTCACCCCGGGACCCCCCACCCACTCACCCTGGGACCCCCACTCACCCCAAGATCCCACTCACCCACTCACCCCGGGACCCCCATTCACCCCAGGACCCCCACTCACCCCGGGACCCCCACTCACCCGGGACCCCCAGACCCTCACTCACCCCGAGATCCCCACTCACTCACCCCAGGACCCCCACTCACCCTGGGACCCCCACCCACTCACTCACCCCGGGACCCCCACTCACTCACCCCAGGACCCTCACTCACCCTGGGACCCCCATTCACCCCGGACCCCCACTCACCCCAGGACCCCCATTCACTCACCCCAGGACCCCCACTCACCCAGGACCCCCTCTCACTCAACCCGGGACCCCCACTCACTCACCCTGGGACCTCCACCCAGTCACTCACACCTGGACCCCACCCACTCACTCATCCTGGGACCCCCACTCTCACTCACTCACTCCGGGACCCCCAGCCGCTTCCTGGGACCCCCACTCACCCCGAGCTGTGCCCGCAGCAGCAGCTCCGCGCCGGGGCCGCCCCCGGCCAGCGGCACCCAGCCGTCCATGGCCAGCCCGTCCCGGGCCAGCAGCTGCTCCAGCGGCAGCCGCAGCGAGCCCAGCGCCGGCCCGCCCTCGTCCTTCACCTGCGGGGGCGGCAGCGGGGGGGGATCAGCGCCGGGGCTGCACCCCCGAATTTGCACCCCCGAATTTGCACTGTGGAATTTGCACCCCCGAATTTGCACTACTGAATTTGCACCCCCAAATCTGCACTACTGAATTTGCACCCCCGAATTTGCACTGGAATTTGCACCCCAGAATTTGCACTGTGGAATTTGCACTGCTAAATTTGCACCCCCAAATTTGCACTGTGGAATTTGCACCCCCGAATCTGCACCCCTGAATTTGCACTGTGGAGTCTGCATTGTGGAGTTTGCACCCCCCGAATTTGCACCCCCAAATCTGCACTACTGAATTTGCACCCCTGAATTGGTACCACTGAATTTGCACCCCCGAATTTGCGCTGTGGAATTTGCATTGTGGAATTTGCACCCCCAAATTTGCACTGCAGAATTTGCACCCCTGAATTTGCACCCCCAAATTTGCACTGCTGAATTTGCACCCCCAAATTTGCACCCCCAAATTTGCACCCCCAAATTTGCACTGTGGAATTTGCCCCCTCTGAATTTTCATCCCCTGAATTTGCACCCCTGAATCTGCACCCCCAAATTTGCACTGCTGAATTTGCACCCCCAAATTTGCACCCCCAAATTTGCACCCCCAAATTTGCACTGTGGAATTTGCCCCCTCTGAATTTTCATCCCCTGAATTTGCACCCCCGAATCTGCACTGCAGAATTTGCACTGCTGAATTTGCACCCCCGAATTTGCACTCCTGAATTGGTACCACTGAATTGGAGGGTGTTGGGGCGTGTGGGAATGGGTTTTTAGGGATGGGTTTGGGGTCTCTGGGGAGGTTTGGGGTCTGGGATGGTTTGGGGTCTCTGGGGATGGTTTGGGGTTTTTAGGATGGATTTGGGGTCTGTGGGAGGGTTTGGGGTCTCTGGGATGGGTTTGGGGTCTGTGGGGATGGTTTGGGTCTCTGATGGGTTTGGGGTCTCTGGGAGGGGTTTGGGGTCTGTGGGGATGGGTTTGGGGTCTCTGGGATGGGTTTGGGTCTCTGGGGAGGGTTTGGGTCTCTGGGATGGGTTTGGGTCTCTGGATGGTTTGGGGGTTTTTAGGGATGGGTTTGGGGTCTCTGGGATGGGTTTGGGGTCTGTGGGATGGGTTTGGGGTCTCTGGGATGGGTTTGGGTCTGTGGGGGTGGGTTTGGGGTCTGTGGATGGGTTTGGGGTCTCTGGGATGGGTTTGGGGTCTGTGGGAGGGTTTGGGGTCTCTGGGATGGTTTTGGGGTCTGTGGGATGGTTTGGGGTCTCTGGGGAGGGTTTGGGGTCTCTGGGGATGGTTTGGGGTCTCTGGGATGGTTTTGGGGGTCTCTGGGGAGGGTTTGGGGTCTCTGGGGATGGGTTTGGGGTCTGTGGGAGGTTTGGGGTCTCTGGGATGGGTTTGGGGTCTCTGGGATGGCTTTGGGGTCTCTGGGGAGGTTTGGGGTCTCTGGGATGGGTTTGGGGTCTCTGGGATGGGTTTGGGGTCTCTGGGATGGGTTTGGGTCTCTGGGAGGG